>CM021709.1:18063576-18088909 GCA_011074415.1 Stictonetta naevosa | reverse complement strand
TGCACGGCCAGGGTGCACGGCCAGGGTGCACGGCCAGGGTGCACGGCACGCGGCTCCTCGGCAGGACACGGCCACACCTGAGACCTCCTGAGGCCACATCCAGCTGCGTACCGACACTCACCGCTTTTCCTCCAGATTTCTGGTCAAACGGCACCATCGTTATCCGCTTGGATTCCCGCTCGTATGTGCAGTAATGCTTCACCCAGGCCGTACTGAAGTGACCTGCAAAGCAAATGCAGTTTTTATTCCCAGAACTAGTTCGGTTTGACTGCACTCCCACTAATAACCTGCAGGGTTAATGATCATTTCACACAACAGAGTTCTGTACCTGTGCTTCTTGCTGTACTTCACCAGTGGAATAAGCACTGCTACCCCTTTTTGTTCGGGGAGGAGAAAGCAGACCTGTCGGGCACTGGCAGGGATTCTCCCATACACTGTAATACCCCAGCCACTGGGCCAGTTCCCCCCCTCCCAGATTTTGGGGTCTGCTGAGCTAACTTCCATGTCCCCCACTCCAATAAACCACTTCCCCCCACGCCCCTTCGCCGCATCGCCCTGGCCGCCTACGTTTCTCCTGGACGTAGAGATAACCCTCCATCGTGTTCGGGCTGAGGTTTTTGTGCTCGTGAGGATTCTCCTTCATCTTCTTCATCAGCGATTCCACCTCTGACCTTGTTCCCTCAAAACGATTTCTTGTCTGCAAATCAAAACAGGAATGCAGGAGCAGAGCTAGCTGGGGAGCCACCTTCCTGTCCCTTCTTCCATCCAACTTCAATAAATTCTTAACTTTTTTGTGAAAATAAAAACAAACAAACATAATGGCACAAATTCAAGCCTCAGGTGCCTATAACCCCTTATGCAGATTCACACTTAGGCAGAAAGTTACATGACTCTGCATTTTTCTGCCGGGACTGCTGGCAGGAGGACCCCAGCGCTGGGTCAGCACAGCCCTTGCAGCAAATGGGACCAGCAGAGCCCATGAATAGGTTTTTTCCCTGGGCCTGGATTTAATCTAAAAGAAAAACATTACAACAATTGGCAAGTTGTTTGTATTGTAAGTTTTCTTGAAAAAGTTGTTCTAAAATAACAAAACCCATCTGAGTTCTTTGTCGAAAAAAGACTAATTTTCTAACACAAGAGGGAAGCACGGCACGCTGCAGTGCCAACACGCCAAAGGCAGAGCCCTGCACCCGGCCCCTGCTTCCTGCAGGCCAGGCGTGGGGCACAGCAGCCTGGGCACTTACGTTCTGGATGCTGATGGTCAGCTCCGTCTTGAAGTCACTGAAATCCTTCGCAAGCTCGTAGCCATGGTGGTAGAAGGTAAAAAGCCCCTGCAGGAAGGCCAGCAGCTGCAGTGGGGTAAAACGAATCGAGACCGTCAGTCTTCCTTGGGGACTGCCGGGGCAAGCATTGCTGGCCCTTGGCCAGTGACAGCCGCCCACCAGCCCCCCTCTTCCAGCCCCATTGGACCCCCCCCTTCAGTCAGTCCCACTGATCCCACCGACACCAAAATCCTCCTCCCCTCCCCGCCGTGCCCCTCGGCTCTGAACGGAGCTGGCTCTGCCCAAACAGCCCCTGCACAACCACAAACCGAGCTCTTGGACAGCCCAAGCCCTTGAACTTCTGCCCACAAACACACACCAGCAAACCCCCTGCCCAGGACCCCTCTCCCATCCCACGTCACTCAGACGCTCGCTTTGCTGGGAGCCAGGACGCGCCAGGCAGAGCAGGCAGCCACAGCCACGGTCACGCTTCCCCTGGCTCTGAGTTGCTCCTCACTAGGAGGGAATTACTCCTCGCAGACAGCAGGGGAGGTTTTGCATTTCCTAGAGAAGCTCTAAATGGCCTAGCACTGAGCAAAGGCAGATCCCAGAAAACCCATTTTTTCTATCTCTGTCACTCCTGCACACTTTTTCCCTTGTGAGCGTTACAGTTCTCTCCAGACGCTATTTTTTTTTTGCTCAGTCGAGCCTATTCTCCTTTTAGTTGCCAGCAGACCCCACAGGCCGGTCCATTACAGCAGAGATGCAGAACCACGAAATACTTTGGGTATGTGTGGGGCCAAGCCAACGGCCCTGTGCCCTGCACCAGGGGGCTCACCCAAAGCACATCTCCTGCTGCCTGCCCCCAGACCTGCCCCGCGGGGGGCTGCAGAGCCCTGGCTCCACGCAGTACCACGGCCCTCGGGACCCCTCTTTGTGGGACAGAAAGGGCTGAGCCTTCACTTACAGGTTCCACGAACTCAAACATCTTCCTCTCCTGGACCTCCTGCACCTTGAAGACATACTCCAGGGACACCTCGTAAAAATGCTGCCGAACCAGGTCCACCTGGCTGTCTGCCTGCAAGCGCCAGGGAGGTGAAAGAGGAAAGACAAAGTCAGCGCTGGCTGGGGGCACAGCCAGAGGACATCTGGGTCTAATGGGGACGTGTCCGTGCAGAACGTAAAGACACCAGTCCGGGACTGGAAGATGGCACAGCGATTAAATATAAACCCAAGGCACACGAGCAGGCTCCTTCTTCAGCTGAAAAAAAGGGGGTTGGTGACTCACGTTCTCACCTCCCCGACAGCTGGGTAGAAAAGCACGAGTTAGAAGTGAGAAAAAGGAGAAGCCGCCACACACCCGACAGCAAGAAGTGGCTCTCTGCTGCCTGGAAAGCCACAGGCAGGACAGCACAGGGCAGGACAGGAGGCTGCCGGGGCCTCCAGCACACACCACGACGGGGTCACTGCTCAGTGGCACCCCAAACAATGCAACCCAGCCCGGGGACCCCTCAGGGCTGCACACACAGAGCCCCTGCCCCCTGCGGAACGCAGCCGGCAAATGCCCGCTTGCGTTTTAACAGCAGCTTGCTCCCGATTTTCCCTGGGACACCGCTGTGAAATGGAACATTTTCCCCGTGACCTGCCACCAGCATTTGTGCTGGGTGTCTGCGGTGCAGAGGCCGAGATGTTTAGCAAATCGAGTTCTGAAAAGCAGAAAATATGATGCAATGAAATAACTTTGCCAGGAGTTAAATGGCATGTTCGACTCAGCGTGTTATTTAACTGGTCAGCAGCCAAAGCAGCAGAGAATTCCCATGGTTTCCTCCTCTCCTGGCTTTGCTGCGGCAGTTGCACATGTGGCCACTATCACCCTCCAGATGTGGACAGCAGGAAGAGATTAGGAAATATAAAACACCCAATCACCCGGACACGAACCCGCATCTCTCAGCCATCAGGGTATCTAACGAGGCTTCAGACTGCTAATAAACGGTTGGTGTTGGCTTTCCTGAAACGTTACCATCCCATCAGCGACTGCTCCGTGCACATCTGCCACGACTGCTTCTTCCAGCGCCGCAGGGGAAAAAGACCCCAGCTCCTGGCAGGCACCAGCTGGCCCCAGCCTTTGCAGCAAAAGCTCGAGTCCAAGTTTGGGGTGGAAAATGCCAGCAGATGGCACCAGCAGCCAGCACTGCTGAACACAAACCAGCAGCGGCAGCCTGCATGCAGCCGGCACGGCACAGCACGGCACGGCACGGCATGGCACAGCACAGCACGGCATGGCACGGCACGGCACCACCCAGCGTCCTGGGCTCCTGCGCAGCCCCCCAGGACCATCCTCTGTCTAGGGCTCAGCACCACAGCTCTGCACGTCCCTGCGGCAGCCACAAGTGGCTCCTCTCTCCAGCAGGAATCCCTCCACTCAGGTGTCTCGCGATGGCATTTCACACCAAACATGCCTTTAAGAGGCTGCCGAGGAGCCAGGAGCCGCCGGGACGCGGGGGTGCGACCACGCAGCAGGGCGCTGACAGACCCAGATCGCCCACACCAGGGCAGCGCTCGCTCGCAGCCCAGATCCATGCCCCTCTTCACCTCTGGTCTGGTGGAAGTCAATTCCTCGTGCCACAGACGTGCAGATCTGCTCTCTGCAGGTCCGCACACCGCTCCAGCACGGGGGCAGCGCCTGCGCCCACCACCCCCCTCCAGGGGCAGCTGAGGACATGCCATCACCCTGCCCAAAAGCAAGTCCTGCAGGGACCAGCCAGCCCTGGCCAGCTCAAGGAATTCCAGACTCGGAAGAAATGACCGAAAATTCAGTGCACTCATCCAGTAAGAGCATTTGGCACCGCAGCAAACTGCGTCCCAAGTAAGCAACAGACCCACAAAGCAGTTTAGAAGCACTAAGCCTGATCGCCCTTCTCACGAAGCTCAAAGCCAGCGCAGCCACTTCCAGAGAAGGGAAATAAAGCGATTTGCCGTGGCACACAGGAAGCCTGCAGCAGAACCAGCTCCCTTCTGGCACGCTCTTTAATTACAAACTCTGTCCTTTTTGATTGCTATCCATTTTGGGATCACTCTGACTTACTCACCAAAACAGCTCTGACCCCTTGGATTAAAGGAAGAGGGGAAAACCTGCCACTCGCAGCCAACATGAGAAAAAAAAGTAGTTTACAGCCAAGAAAACCGATGCTGTAAGCTGCTTAAAGTATTCAAAAAGCTCAACAGTTACTGGCAGACATGGAAAACCAGAGGTTGCTCTCACCTCCTGGAGTTGGGATTCCTTCTTCTTGGAAGACAAGTTTAAGTGCTTTTCTAGGACACCGCAGTACTTCTCAGTCTCCTTGTCGTATTTCTTTTTGGCATCCTACAAAACAGAGCGAACGGTGTGATGCTGCAGCCGACGGCACTGGGCCAGCAGGAGGAGGCCCCTTTTACACGGGACCCCTGGGTGGGAGCTGCCCGCCCTCTGCTCAGCCCATACAAGACAGGACCAGACCCAGGGGGCTGGATGCAGGTGAACGCCAGGGATTTGGGGTCAGGCGAGGCCCCGCTGGGTGGCAGGGCGGCCAGGGAGGCGACCCCAGTGCCAGGGCGCTGCTCGCTTCCCATCCCCGGCCACCCGGGCAGCGGCTCATCCCGCGTGTCATCAGCATGACACCGCAACTCGGATGGTTGTGAAAGGCAGATGTCAGCCCAGCCTTGTCTCGTGCATCTCGTGCATCTCTGCAGCCCCGCAGAAGTCAGCCACCAACCCACAAACTCGGGATGCAGAGCGCTTCCCGTGAACTTAACCCTCTGCTGGGAAAAGCCCGTGCGAGGCGAAGCAGCTGGGTTTATTTTAAGTTTGTTCTAAAATCCGATAGCAACCCTGCAGCCACACCCAGAGCAGCCAGGCTTTGAAGAGCCCAAATTGGACAGCAAACGGAGGCAGCGGCCGCAGAGCAGCTCCTCGCCCCGCGCCTGCTTCTCATTACCCCCAGGCTGGGCTCAGACGCACCGCCTGCTCTGCCGCGCTCCGACCCCGAACGCAGCGGCACCAGGAGACGGAGGAGAAGCAGGGCTGAGGGTCAGGCCAAAGGAAGGGTGCTGTGCGAGGACATCCAGCCATGGGAGATTCAACCAGTGCCCCCAGGGCGGCTCGCACCGAGCCCCTGCCTCGCGATGTGGTGTGGCTGCTGCCACCAGCACCAGCAGGATGAGCCCCACGGCCCGGGGCAGAGGCACGCGGCAGCACAGCCTTGCTCCGGGCTGGTGTGTGCGGGGACAGCCGTGTCCGTGAGAGCCCCGGGGGCACCCCGCGGCACCCAACACTCCTAAGGGCGCCGGAGAGACATCGGGGCGGGTGACCACAGTCTGTCTGGCCGAGGTACCGCTGCCAGCAGGGGAGAAGGGCTGTATCTGCAGAACCTGGCATGGTATGTTAGTAACTGGCTCGCTTCTGCGGGATCCCTTTTTGTGTTGGTTTTTTTTTCCTTCTTTTTTTTTTCCGCTGCATAAACCAAGTCAGGCCGGCCTTGGGACAGGGCACACTGCTGCCATGCGAACACTGCCCCAGCTCGCTGGCACGTGCTTCTTGCGGGCAGCAGCAGGTTGTTATAACAACAGCAGAGCCACAGGCAGCGTTTTTAACTCCAGAACAAAGGCAGGAAAGAAAGGCCGGCAGGGACAGCCTGTCCCACAGCAGCCTCAGACACACGGGTGTGTTCCCAGGTTCACCCGGGCTGCCAGAAGCCACCCAAGTCTGCAGCGTGCCAGGAACGAGGGAGCACGGAGCTGAAGGGTTTCAGGCGACTGTGAGCTCATCTCACAGTATGCAAATTCTGGTTCGGAGGAAGAGAAAAAGTTTGCTGAAACTGGCACGTGATCTTTGGCCAACAGCTCACGTCAGTGCATTACTTGCCTGCAGGTGAACTGGGAAGCACCAAGGCACTTCCACAGGGGCTGGGCTGTCCCCGTCCCACCCCACAGCCGGGGCCAGCAGGGCCCGTCCCCGTGGCACACCAGGGCCTTTGGCACTGTGCACCCCGAGCCCTGCCTCTGAGCCCCAGCAGAGGCTCACAGATGAGGCCGTGACTCGACGCCGAAGTAACCCACCTTAGCGGCGCCAATCTGCTCCTTGCGAAACTTCTCCAGCGGCGTGATCAGCACCTTGCTGGCGTTCTCGATCTGCCAGACACACACGGGATAAAGTCACCCTCACCTCCCCGGGTGCACCGTGCGCTCAGGCACCACGCGTCCAGCTCAGCCCCCGTGCCCCTCGACACCTCCGTTCCTTCCCTGCGGGCACACCTCCGCTGGGCTCTGCTGTGCCGAGGACCCTCTCCTACGAACCCCCCGTGCCTCGTCCTCCTCCTCCTGCACATCCGACTGGGCTCCAGGACGGAGGCTGAGCGGCGTTCCCCAAACCTGCTCTTCGCCCCAGCGCACCCTGCGATGTCTCCAGAAGCTGACAGCTCCCTCCCTCTGCTCGCCCCCAGCAGTGCCATGGGTGAGGGAAGGGACCAGGAGCCCGCTTTGCCCTCAGCACCCCTGCACGCACGGTGCCACAGATGTCACGCCGTTGACCGGAGCTGAAACCTCCCAGCAGCAGCGGTGCCACCGCCGGGGCTCCCCCTCTCGGGGCCGTACCATGCGCATCCGCTCGTCCTCCAGGTTCCGCAGCACCGTGGCAAACTCCTGCAGGGACTTGGCTGCAAGGGACACACCAACAGGTTCAGCATTTAACAGCGCTTTCTTTTTTAACTCCGAGCATCTGAGTAGCCATAGCAACACATTTCCAGTGCTCACCGCCTCCCAGGCTGGCTCTGGCTGCCCACCAGCTCCGTGGCAGCACGAACCTTGCCGTGCTGGCTGCTGCGGGGACCTGGGGGAAATGGTCTGCCCTCAGACCTCGGGGGAAACAACGCCGAAAGCAGCTGATCAGCCTGGGGATGCCTTCCCAGCGAGCGCACTGCGTTCACTTGACACCCAGCCCCGCTTGGATGAGAAAGCTGTTTGTGCTGAGACTGGGCACAAACAAGCGAGCAAATCAGGACTAAAGCTCATGCCCTCTGCTAGCTGCAGACCACATGCACAGTAAGCTCTAGGAAGCCCAGCCTGGGCGGACAGGGGTAACACGGAGCGCAGGGGATGAAGATGCCCCGTGCTCGGCCCAGCCCAGGATGCGGAGCATCACCTGCCCTCGGCTGCTCGCACGTGGCCGTGCAGGGGGTGCATCCACAAAGGCAGGCTGCTGCTCCTCTCCTGCAGGTCGCAGCCCCTGGCAGGATCCCTGGCCGTGATATCTCCACATCCCTGCCCTCAGACAGGGAAGGGCAAAGGGCTGGATAACCTAGATGGTTTCAGATACAGGCAATCTTCCTCCTTGCTTATCTGGTAGGGGCAGCCTTCAGCCACGAAGCAGCAGCTGTTCTCCTTGCGAAGGCTTTGCAGGTGTTGAACTACAAGAAATGCATCGTGTCCACAGAGCGGGGGATGGCCCAGCTGGAATTCCGGGTCCCTTGGTGTCCCTGAGTGTTCCCACCCCGTGCACTGCTCAGCCCAGGGGTCTGGAGGGGGCCCAGGCTCCCCCCGCAGCAGTGCCCGCGCTCACCTATGCAGATCTCGTCGTCCGTCTCAGCGTCGCCGATGCAGCGGAATTTAAACTCGTTGAGGGAGTCGGCGAACTTGCGCTTGGCTGACGACAGATCTGCCGAGAGACAGCGGGGAGAGGGGAAACGTGGGCGTCAGCCGAGGAACAAGCCCTCCGACGGCATGGCGGGCGGGCACGGGGTCCCAGCCAGCAACCCCCGGGAGGACACACTCGAGGGGGGCCCTTCCTGCCCCACACACCCCAGGGATGGGCTCTGGGGGTCCCAGCCAGCACCCCCCAGACACACCATGGGAGAGGCAGCCTCAGCTTCTCACCATGAGAACCTCACGGGGCCCCGAGCCCAGCGCCCCGGGGTGAACACGGCGGGTGACAGCCCACGGCACGGCCGGACACCGCTGCCGATGCGAGCACGGCCCCGCTGCGCCTAGGCCCTGTTTGTGGGCGTTCCTGCAGAGGTTGATTGCTTTACGAGTCACAGACTCTCTCCGAGAGCTGAATCCTATTAAGTTATTACTTCCGTGACCTGAGCGGATCCAGGCTTGGCTTTCCGAACCGCCCCGTAGCCCTGCGCACGCACGCGCCCCCGGGCACCGCAGGGCTGCCAGCTCGGCGGGGAGCTGGCACTGCAGCAACGCGGGGCCTCCGGGCACGCGGGCGGCATTAGGGTGCTGTGCTGCTAAACCCCCGGGCATTTCTGCGCTCAGCCTCCCCAAAATTCAGCGAGCTTTTCCCTTTCCGAACACCGGTGGGGAACGTGCGTGCACATAAAGACCGCGTCCTCCTCTCAGGCACCCCCTGCCAGAAGAGAACCGAAGCAGAACTGGAGCATTTTGCTTTCCCTGAGGGATAAGGGAGTTGAAAGCTTTCTCGGAGCATTAAAGCTGCTCTCCCAGTATCTGCTCATATTCCTGGGGCTAATCCTGCCCACCTCGCAGTCCACGAGCAAAGCTGCGCCCAGCTGCCGTCACACAACTCCTGAGGCAGCCAGAAATCTGTGAAATGCCAGCAGGGAGAGGGCCGGGCAGCAGCAGGGGCTCGGCTGCTCGGGGACCCCCAGGAGTTACTGAGGGCAGCACCAGCACGCCCCCCCAGTGCCTCTCCTCCCGCCCTCGCCAGCCCCTTCCCTCGGCAGCTCGGGGGCTTCGACACGGTCCCCAGGAGCCCCGCAGCCTCCTGCCTCCTCTGGAATGGAAACGGAGCAGACGTTAACAAGAAGATGACGTTAATGACTCGAGGAGCCACTTCCTCCCCGCCAGCTCCACGCTGACCCCGGGCCACCCGGCCGGGCTCACGGACACCCAGCCCCGGCTGCTGCCGTCCCCTCGCTCCCGCTGCTGCCTGGGCAGGGGCACACCAAGCCTGCAAGATTTTCAGAGCAATGGCCCGCAGCACATATAAATAGAGAGGAGAGGCTGAAGGAGAAGGAGATAACTCCCAGCATGGTGGCAATAAAGGGAAATCGCTCCCAGCTGCTTGCTGAGTGACACAACCAATTCACAGGGTGCTGCAGCAGCTAAAATTAGCGCCAGGCTGGGCCAGAAAAGCAGATGGGCAGCGCAGGGGGGCCCCAGTCCCCGTTAGCCCACCAGCATCCTCACATCCCACTGCATTTCAGCGTTTTAGGGAAACCCCTGGGGCAGGAGGACAAGCCCTATGTGCACTGTGAGGGACGGCGTGTGGGGAAGGGCAGGGCAGGGGAGCAGGGTGCTCGCCCCTCGGCAGAGCTCGCTGACAGACGCTCGCTTCCCCCCGGGCTGTGGTGAACAAATAAAATCCTGCGAAGGCTCAGGAGAAACTTCTGCTCTCCCTCGTGCGCGAGCGCAACCACGCAGCTCCCCACGCGCGTGAGTCAAAGCCGCGCTGCACGAGTTCTGCTTCCAGCCTCCGGCTGGCTTCACCAACCAGCCACAAAATCGGGCAAAACCACCACAAAGCCGGAAAAATCCTGCTGCCTGAGCAACGCGGCTGGCCTGGGGGCTGGGCAACACCAGATGGTGGTCCTGGCACGGCTGGGGCTGTGCGGCTGCTCGGGGCCGTTCCCCACCAGCTCTGGAAGCCACGTGGTGGCCGAGTGCCCACGGGGCCTCCTGGCAGCCCAGAGCTCCCTGCAGGGCACCCGGGCTGCCTGTGGCCACGGGAACCGGCCGTGCCTCCGCCCCCAAACACTACCTGTGCTGGGGTGGGGGAGACACCCACGGGCTGAGCGGCGCCGACCCCAAACCCCTCTCACCTGCAGGCAACTGGTGCAGCCGGGGCTCGCTGCCCTCCCCTCCCGCGCCAGGCAGGGAAGGTGCCTGCATGCCGATGCGGGTCAGCGCGCTCGCTCACGCACTGTGCTAAAACAATGGCTAAGTCTGCAGTCGCCGGGTTTCTGTGCTGTTCCTGCCTGTCCTCCCCTCTGCTCTGGTGCCCCACGCTCTCCCTCGCCTGCTGTGTCCCCCCTGTGTCCCCCCAGTGCCATGCTGCGCCCCGAGGCGCCCCGCTCCCCACACCCGTTTCAGGAGGAGGATCCCTTTTGGAAAGTCAATTTGACAGAAAGCAGGCACGAGCACGGCGTGCCAGAGGTCCAGCTGCGTAACCACGGCAACGAGCAATCTAAATAAAATGCCCTTTTAAACGTGATATATGGGCTCGTTACTGCAATATAGGGTTACCAGCTCAAACATTTACGGGAACAGCTACAGTAGCGCTCCCCTTCCTGAGAACTCTGCCCTTCCTGGAGGAGGGTTACGACTCGGACAGGGTGCCAGAAGGGAGAAAGCTGCAGGCAGCTGGGGACGAGGGATGTGAAAGGAGCTGGCGGTGAAACCGCTGCACATCCCACTGGCCAAGCAGGGTGCAAGAGCAGCCGTGAGCTCCGGTGATGGGGCAACAGCCCGCGGGTACCAGGACCAACACGTGGGGCCCACAGCCCCCAGTGGGACACCCAGCGAGGAGGCTGAACCACATCCACCCCAGCAGCCCCATGCGCAGCTCACGTGCTGCTCCAAGTCCCTGAGTCCCTTGCGTAACCTCGAGCTGAACCGCAGCCAGGTCCCGGCGGCGTTCACCCGCGGTGCGAGCGCCCCTGCGCTGCCTTCGCGCCTGGGTCCCACCAGCAAGGCTGCCAATGTCCTTCGAGGCAAACCTGCACAGGTCAGGTAACGAGCAGCGGAGCTCACACCAGTCTGCACGGCCTCACAGCTCCAGGACCTGGGCTCCTTCCAAAATTCACAGAGGCCAAGAGGACAGCAGCCCACAGCCCCTCTCCTGCCCGGGGTTCCCGTCACCCCATTCAGCCCTCCCTGGTGTCACCTCCTGGCCCTCAGCAAGCCTGAGCACTCTGCTGCATCATCCTTCTGGGAAGCAGCTTCTGTAACCGCAAGGGGACTGAAGTGTTTGGCTTTTAAGCCCTTCCCAAAGACATTTGGAAACGCTGCAGAAGGCCGGCCCTACAACGAAGGCGCTTTGGTTTCGTAACCCTGTCCGTGCGCACCCTCCTGGCGCGAGGAAAGCCCCGTCCTGGGCACGGCTCCACTGCTCTGTGCCCTGCGGACCCGTCACCCCCTGGGACGTCTCCCTGGGGGCAGCAGGGTGTCACAACGGGGGCACTGCAGGCAGCTGAAGGGACAGACAAAGGGTGCCGGGGGAAACTGGGGATTATCGGGCAGATCTGGCTGCAAAGGGCACGGGGACGCGGGAGGCCGGCCGCACGCTGCGTGGCAGGTTCAACGCCTGTCCCGCCTGAAACACTCTGTTCTCACCCAGAGTGGTGTTTCTACACTTCCTGTGAAGAAAATTGCTTAATAATCTATATTTACTGCTGAATTGGACAACAGGAACCGCGACGCCTGCTCCTTCCTTCCCCCGCCGCAGGGAGCTGCGGGCTCGTCCGGCCGGCCCAGGCAGCCCCTCGCACGGCCCGCAGGAGGGACAGGAGGGTCCCCAGCAGCACAGGAGCTTTCAGCACCCCTGCCCTCTGCCCTGCCATCGCTGTGACGAGGAGCATCCCTCGCCCCACGGCACAGGGGCACCGTGTGTCTGCTCCCCCTGCGCCAGTGCCCACGTCCAGCCCGCTCGCCGGCGTCGCAGCGCTCGCTTCTGACAGCCCCAAAGACTGCGCACCATCAGCTCCCCCTCGCTGACACATCGACAGCTTCTCAAAAATTAAAGGAAATTGCGTCTGCTTTACGATCCATCTGCTGGTTATCGTTTAAAAACCGCCTGGGCACAAGCCCCATGCAGGCACCCCTGTGAAAGCCGGGGGTCCGCGTGTTTTGGGGCTGCCCCTAACGGCCCTACAAGAGGAGAGGGCTGAGGGAGGTGTACAGCTGGAAGCAAAGCTGGGCTGACCCTCCCAACAGCCCCCTTCTGCAGCCACCGGGTTTGGCTCAGCTGTTTAAGCCACGTGGAGGCCCCGCTGTGGCTCTCGGGCTCTGCAGCCCTTCCCTCCGCTCGGGGACCGTGCGAGCGGAGCAGCTGGGACACGTAACGGGACAGCCCGCGACGGGCTTCCTGGAGCATCTCAAGAGCAGTTCTCTTGGCAAGGAGGCTGAAGGCAGCACCAGAAAATGACCCCGCACTAACTCGGAGCCAGACGGCAGAGCAGAAAGCGCAGCCGTACGCTCACAGAGGGCACTGCAGAAGCACGAGGTCTCATCGCCACCGAGCGATGCCAGCTCGGCCTAAGGGCACAGAAGCCCCCGGCCTCGGGGGCTCGCTGAGTCGGGCCCCACGCAGCCAACCCCCACAATTAGCCCCGACTCATTTAATGAACAACCCACGCGCCGGGCGGCTGGGGCTGATCCGTGAGGTAGCGCGGGCCTACAGGGCTGGTAGGCCCTGCCCTGGGTTCTGCACCAGAGGGAGAATAAAAAAAAACACACGGAGAGAGGCGACCCCGGGGCTGGCGGCAGAAGGGAACTTGGTGCAGGACGCGGCCGTGCCAGGGTGCGTGTGTGTGTCTGTGCCCAGCAGCCCGGCCCCAAACAGCAGCCCGGCAGCCTTAAAGCCAGGCCCAAAGAAGCTGCGCTACGTTTGCAGCTCAGAGAAGAAAATCCTCTCCCAGGCCAGCTCGCCGCGTTTCACTTCCTTACAAACACCCGCGCCGATCGTCCTCTTGAGGAAGACCTGAAGCCAGACAACGGAGCAAAGCGGAGCGACAACCAGCGCGTGCCCAGGAGGCCAGGCACGGAGCCTGGGCTTTGTTCACAGCCCCTGCAGCCAGCTTCAATAGCAAGCCACCCAAACACGTACACGACCTCTCCACAACGCGGCGGTTCAGCAGAGCCCACCGGTGTCCCCACGGGCCGCAGCCCAGACCCCCATCCCGAGAGCGGAGACGTGGGAAGTTTGAACGTGCAAACCCCCCCAAAAACCTAGCGGCCTGTCCAGGACAGCGCGAAGGTTTCAGTCCGAGGAGCTGCCGCAGCTCCCGCTCAGCCTTTGCTCTGACCAGCCGAGCACCCCGCGCCGCTCTCCAGCCCATGCATCATCATATGCCTCGCTTCACACACTCAAAGTGGATTCATACGGCAAAATGTTTGCCAGAAGGACAGAGGATCCATTGTGGGATGAATGGGACTATTGACTGGGCTCAAATAGCAGATCAGATTTGAGTAACACACTGAAGACATGAATTATTTTCATGGTATTTTAAGAGATAAAAGTTCTGCGCTTCGTGAAAAAGAAAGTCAGCCTTTGGCAGGCCTGCCTGGTTACACAGCTAAAATTATTCCCCGCTCCCCCTGAGCCAGCACCCCGGCCGCGTCATCGCCCACCCCCAAATCGCTAATGCTGCTCGCTGCTGTGGGAGCGCTGCCAGGCCAGGATGTTTTGCAAAGAGACGCCTGACGAACGGCACCGAAGATCCGAGAGAAATGAAGTCAGGAGGACATCACGTCTCCTGGAAATGCTGCCGGAGCTCCAGGAAGGTGAAGGAGGTTTCCTTGGAGCGCTGGGGACAGCAGGTCCTGGGCTGCCGTGGGACAGGGAGCCCCACTCGTGGCCAGCGCTGGAAGATGAGGCAAGGGGGAAGCGAGGCTCTGCCTTTTCTTCTGAGTTAGCAGAAAGAGAGAGATGCAGATGGAGGAAAGCCCCTCGTGGGCCCTGCAAGGACAGCTCACGTCCCCACCATGGAAAGGAAGCAAAGCACAGCACCGGGGGCTCTTCCTCAGTGCTCGTCGGCCGGTCCCCAAGCACCCCGTGGAAGCAGGAAGCATCGCCATGCCGCTTCCCTTGGTTCACGCACAGCTCCCCGCTCTGCTATTTCCAGCTGCTGCCTCCTGGGGAGACCGATCATTAGTTGGAGCCCTCTTCCTTGCCCCAACGTATCTGTGCCTTTTCTGAACTGCACCAGCCTGAACCTTCTGCAGTTTCGGGGCATTTTGGCTTGGTCCAGACCCTGTGCTCGCCAGGCTCCAGGCACGAAATCTCACCACAGCTCTCCACCCTTCCTGTTCAGCTTTTCTTAGCACTTGTCCATGCACTTCCTATTACAACGAAATCATAGAAGCAGCTCTGGTGACACAGATTTTGTCCCATGGTGGCCGAGGCGCATCAGAGCTGCGCAGCACTGCAGGGAAACCAAGACGCCCGGGGTGCTCGCTGAGCTGGTCCCTGGGGGCCCGGCATGAAGGGGCACTGCCCCGAGGTTTCCATCCGTGCGGAAAATTACCGCGCAGAAGTCTTCAACAATCCCTTCACGAAAATATATTTTAAGACTTACTTTTCTCATCACGTGGGATCTCTTTGGAAGTTACTCCTGGTACGCAAACTGCACTTGTCAAGCTGATCCTCGCCAAAGCCTGGTGGCCGGGGAGGGAGGCACGGCTCCACGCAGCCCAGGAGCTTCAGGGCCGAGCAGCCGCGGGCTCTACAAACCACAGGGGATTTTCCAAAGCAAACCACTCAGCACTAAACACCGTGTTTAGGGCACAGCACAGCTCGGCCCTACCCTGGCTCTGCAATAAGGAGGTTATTTAGGGGGGAACCGAGGCACCTAACGGGCTGCACACACACCTGGTTCAGAGGCCCGGGAGCAGAAAGGACAGAGGTGACGTGGGGCAGGGGTGAAGTGACAGAAAACCGGATGGTTTGAGCAACACCAGAGCAGGCTGTGAGAGATTCGTGCTGCCACCAAGCAGAGCGCAGCCAGCCGCCTCCTGACAGTCAGCTCAGGGAAGCCACACGCAAAGCCCACAGAAGAAGCGATGCAAACAGCCCCAAAGGGCTCTGTGGGCACCCAGGACAAGAAGGGGCTCGAAGCTGGGTACCAACACTGTGACATCCTCGGGCTGAGCAGCACCCTGACGGGAACCGAAATGCCGGGTTTCCACAAGGAAGGGACGAGCACAGCCACCGGCACCGCAGGCAGCAGCACGAGCCCGTGCACCCACGGGTGTTGTGCTCTGTGAAAACAGCCCGGTGCTCCCGCTGCATGTGGGATGGGGTGGCCGCACGGGGACCCCCCCAGCAGAGCTGTCCCGGGGGTGCACCCACAAAGTGCCGGGGTCGCGCAGGGTGCCTTGCCTCCCCGGCCACCGCGCGGCTCGCGTGCTGAGCAGTGAAACCAAACAAAACACATTGCTCTGCTTCCCCACCCAGCTACCACGTCTGGCACTTTTCCCCGTGTTTATTTTCGTTCACATCCTGGTGTTGTTTTATAGCAGAACTCCCCCCAGGCCCCTCCTAACCTACAATCCCGTCGGTAAGTGGCTGCTGGCCGCGAGGCGAGCGCGGGGCCGAGACCCCTGGGCGTCCAAGGGGACGGAGCACAGGTGGGGGCAGAGGGGGGCTGGGACGAAAACCAAATGTAAGTGTCCAACACACCCGGCGCAGGGGAGGATACGTCAAAACGGCAAAGGCGGGTGACAGCTCAAGTGCCTGGAGAATTCAGGGGAGCGGCAGGGAAATGGAAAACCACCGCCCCAGCTGGCACGCCCCGAGGCAGCCACCCGCCAGACCACGCAGGCTGCCGGAGCGCCCGTGGGGAACGGCACGGGGCTAGCGGCACCAGCAGGGCGAGCAAAGGTATTTGGGAACAGCGCTGCTGCGAGGAGAGCAACGCAGACAGAGTGGCCATCGTGTCATTCATGCCTGCTATCTGTAAGCCCAAAACTATGAAAGACATTTCAAGCTCGTGCCGGCAGCGGGGGTTTCAAGCGCTGCGTCTCCCCGTGCCTGCGGGACGCCCGTGCCCTGCTGCCCCCCTCACCCACAGCCACCCGCAGGTCCTCTCCACCGGCTTTCCCCAGGTACACCGCGGGCGAGCAGGGCAGCTCCGTGCCCCGATGTGCTGCAGGGACCCTGCCCAGCCCCAGCCTGCTGTCAGTGCCCGCAGCATCAGCCCCCCAAGAGCACGTAAAAGCTCCACCACTGCCCTGGGCACAAGCACTGATCCTCAGGGGCACACACGCAGCAGTGCCGTGCACAGAGCCATCAGATGGGTCACAAAAAGCAGCCAGCGTGCGGGCAGCAGCCGCACCAAGCCTCTCCCCCGTCCCTTCCAAGGCTAGAGGACAGCACGCGTGTCCCCGGCCGCTGCAGCACCTGCTTTGGGCCTCTGAGCTCCTCCGTAATCACAATTCCTCCTCTGAGCCCCTTCTGTTTCTCTCCTGTCCTTAAAACCTGGAAGGATGACCTACAGGAACAGCACAGGTTACTTTGCCCTCATTGCCATAATATTTCATTGACCGGAGCCTGGAATCACATTTCATTAGAATAAAACGCTCTGTCGGAGACAGTTAATCAATGTAGAGGACACTAATCCCAAAGAAATTTGCTCCTGACCAAGTTAATATCCATCAGCAGCACAGACGGCCGAGCGGGGCAGCCCGTGCACCGTGCTGGCAGTGCCCCCACGCTGGGGGACAGCCCCTTGTCACAGCCCCGACCAGACACCAGGTGTGAACGCCACGCGGGAGCAGATTACCCCAGGCAGTAGCCACGCATTTGGATTAGTTCGTTATTAAATCTAATCAGTTAATAGCTAGCCCAGCAGGGAGCCTGCTCCGTTTCTCAGCAGGCAGGTGCCAAAACACTGGGGGTGCCTCAGGGGGAGGGGGGGGGGAAGGGGTCTGAGCCCCTCTGGTGACACCCGGGAGCTGTCACCCTCTGCGGTGGCACAGCCCCACAACAGCAGGTGACGCGGATGAAAATTGCAGCTTTTGGACCCGGGACCCCCACACTGCCCGAGGCCGGGGCCGGGTCCCAGCAGAGCGGGGTCAGCCCCACGCCCCCGGCGAGCAGCTCCGCAGCAGCCTGCTTCCCCTTCCTCCCCGGGAGCCTGCGGAAATCCTTTCGCCTCCGCTGCTCCTCCACCAAAGAGCAGGAAAAAATCCCACCGTGCTCACAGAAATGTCACCAAGGAATGAGTCAATTTTTCCCTGCTTCGACAGGGGGAAAAAAAAAAAAAAAAAAGAAAGAACCCGAGCGCCAGCAGAGGCACGGGAATGAGGAGCGGTGCAGGAGGGAGCTGGGGTGACCGCGCTGCCCCGGGCACCGCCACCAGCACCAGCCCCAAAGCGCTGGGGCCACGGGTGGGAAGGGCTGGAGATGCCACGTGGCAGGGAGATGCCCCCCATCTCTCAGGGACAAACCCCAGAGCCTCTGGGTCGGGAAGCAGCGACCCAGCACAGCAGCACTTGCGGTCCCGGCCCTTCTGCCCCCAAATTTTGGGAGTGGAAGAGCCGCGCTCCGCCCGCCCCCCAGCGCACACGGGGCGAAGCGGTGCCGGCCGCGGAGGGAAGGCAGGCAACGCCACGCAGCGCCTGTTGTGCGCTGTTATTTGTTCTAAAACATTGCTAAGCAACCAGCATCCGACGAGGGCATCGTTCTGGCCAGACACCGGTTCTGCTACAAAAAAGCAGTGAACAGAAACCTTCATTATTTCGAGTGCCGTTGGAAAGGCACGCCCCAGCTGGCTCGCCAGGTAACCCCGCAGGCACAGAGCCCCCCTTCTGCCTCCCCCGGGTCCCGCAGCAGGGTCAGGAGCTGCTAAAGAGATCCAAGCACGTGGGTGTGCACCCGGACGCCCACCACCCAGCACATGGGTGTGTTGGGGGACAGCGAAGGGCCACCAAGCGCCAGCCCCGGGGCAGGCGATGAGGCCCCACAGTTCCCGCTGCGGCACCGACCCACGTGCAAGCGAGGCTGCAGCTCCTGTCCCTGGAAAAAAAAAGTTAGTGTTTTCCAACAGTTTTATGAGCTATTTATTGCCTGCCTGTAGATAAACAGTCTGTATCTTTTGAAAATAGATTCTTCTGCACTGCAGCCCGGAACAAAGGCAGCATTTTTGTCTTTAGGAGAAGCACAGAGCCGGGCCGGAGGGGAGGCACGGGGCAGCACGCACCGAGCTGTCACCGTGTCCCCAGCTGGAAGGGGACATGAAAAATGAAAAAAAAAAACAAAACACCACCAGGAGATTAAAACAAGCAAAGCACCCGCACCATGGAGCTGGTGCACGAGCTGGCCAAACCCCAGCGACTGCCAGCTCGCGACGAGCGCCGCGTGCTCAAGCGGCAGCGCGTGGAGGAAGCGACATCTGCGGCCCCTTCCTGAGCGCTCCCGCGCCGCCGGCCCCGGCCCATGTGCGGCGCAGCCTCGCACGCAGGGACCATCTGGCTCGGAGGCTCGTGTGCTGCGCGTGAACCCAGCCAGAGACGAGCTTGGCGCTAACAGATGTCCCCTTCCCGCGCTCAGCTCCCCGCGGAGCGTCCCAGCCCGGCCAGCGCCGCGACCTGCAGCCCCGGTGACCGCAGCGGGCATGGGGCCGCCGGGACGGAGCAGTGAAGGCAAGCAGGTGGGAGCACACTCGTGGCACGTCGGGAGCGCGCCAGGAGAAGGGAGACAAACAGCCCCGCTCTGCCGGAGCGGCCGCGCCGTGACAGCTCGCTCACACGCGCGGAGGAGAAGGGAGATGATTCACGCGGAGCAGCAGTGAAGCGAACAAGCTGTGCGGATCTGAGTACAAGCTCCCCCTCGCTTTCTCTCCACTCCCCACCCACACCGGGTCACGCTAAATCTATTTATCACGCCGCATATGAAGCTGGCTCGTTTGGTTGTGCTTAAAATTGACACATCAGAAAAAAAAATAAAGAAAGCGGCGATGAATACCTGGCACAGCACATCCTCCTGCTGGGCGGGCTGCTGGAAGGTGCCAAAAGGAAGCTGAAGGGTTGCCCAAAACGCTCCGAACCAGAAGAACCCCAGCTCGGGCTCGGTAACATCACCTTTGCCACACCTCGCGCAGGCCAGCTGCTTCGGGAGCCCCTCGCTGACTCGTCGGCTCGGGCAGAGCAGCGCTGGTGGAGGGATGTGAGCCCGGACACCACAGCCTGTGCACCCAAAAAGCCCAGGGCGGGCAGGGGAGCAGCGCAGAGCCCAGACCTGGGGCACGGGGAAGGGGAAGGCACCGCTCCGCTCCTTGCGGGGAGAAGCCCACGAGGGCTGGCTGCAGGAGCAGAGGGGCCCACGGTCACCTCTCCACCCTCACAGGGGAACCCCAGGGGAGCTCCACCAGCCCAGACGGGACCTTGGCATCACCATGCCAGGTGCCCAGCTGCCACTGCTCCATCCACCCAGACGGAGGGACGAGCCCCGATGGGGTGAGGGGTTTCTCCAGACGAGCAGCAGATGCTGGCACTGCACTCCGTCCTTATCTCACTCGTGCCGGGGTGCTGCCGCTGCCTGCGGCTGGCGATGCGGAGCAGGGAGGAGCCGCAGCTCCCACCCGGCTCGGTGCAGCCGGGGCAGGGGAAAGCGCAGCCCGCAGAGCTGCCGGAGCCCCGGCACCACCAAGGAAACAGCATTTCCTTGTCTTGAACGCAACCATCAGTTGATGCCCCCAAAACCACAGAACCCCCCGCCGCCCCCAGCGTGCCGGTAACGCTGCGCTCACGTCGCTCAGCACCGCGGGGCTGCTGGGGAAAGCAGAGAGCAGGTGCACCAGCACAGCCACGGCCCTGCCAACCTGCCGTGGAGCCAAGTGCACCGCCAGCATAGCCAGCAGGTGCCTGGCGCTGCAGCACCACCAGGCAGCGCACCCAGCGCCCTCCAGGAGAGGTCCCCTCCGTGCCCACCCGGGGCTGAGCCACCTTCTGCTTACATTTTCCTCCTCAAAGCGCAAGCGCGCGCTTTCTTGCTATGCTGCCTCTGGCAGCGCAGTCAAGATCATTTCAAAGCAGCTCGTTACTCCTCAACCCACCCCTGCCATCCCTCAAGGGCTGGTTTTAACCTCTCCTGTTGACTCCCATTTACGGCACACCTCGCCACGCCAGCGCCAGGCATGGGGACAGCCACTTGTCCCGACAGCGTCCCCGCAGCACTGCGTCGGGACGCACGCCTCCAGTCAGAGCATTACATGAGCA
Source organism: Stictonetta naevosa (assembly GCA_011074415.1). NCBI lineage: Eukaryota > Metazoa > Chordata > Aves > Anseriformes > Anatidae > Stictonetta > Stictonetta naevosa. The sequence continues at coordinate 18,068,708 of CM021709.1, read as the reverse complement.
AAAGCTCTGTTAATGAGCTGCCTCCCTGCAGGATTTAAAAGGCATCATCACAAATGCAAACTGTCCTGCTCGTCCAAACCCTTCTGCTCTGCAGCTTCCTCCTCTGGCGTGGACGTGGGGCCGGATCCGGCCACCCCCAGCGCAGCGATGTATCTCAGGCAATGCGCAGCACACCGCCGCGTGTGCGGGCATCTCCGGAGCAGGAACACATTCCTGCTGCTAGCCTCCACCGGGGAGGCAGAGGAGGAGCCTTTAAGTTGTGCTGAAAATCAAGCAGAGTGTTGTTATTGTTTGTGCTGCGCCTCATCTCAATAAAATTCCAGACAGGCTATTAAGCGCGTGGCTCCACAAGCCGTGCAGGTCATGCAAAGGAGGCAGGAGCGCTCCGGCCCAGGTGCTGCCAGCAGGGCTGCTCCCGCAGCACAAACCTTCCCCGCAGCCCCCAGAAAGGACGGGCAGGTGGAAAATCCTTCCTGACACAGCAGAGCCCTGGGGCTGAGGCCGGCTGCAAAACTGCACCTTCCCTGGACAAATGAAGCAGAAAAATCAAAGCAACTCATCTCAGAAAAAAAACCCGAGACCTGCGTTTTGCCGCTCGGATTGGTGCCGTGCCTGGCTGGCAGGGGCAAGGCAAGGAGCAGGGTGGCAGCGGGGGAAGCCTTGCATGCCCCACGCCTGCTCCTTCCCACAGGCTGCACGGGGACGGGGACACGGTGGGGGGAGCGGAGGAGGCAGCAGAGCGGAAAGCCCAGGTTTTAAGCCCTGAACCGTGCCCGGTTCCCTCCTGGCCGCGGGCAGGGGCTGTGACGCAGCGAGGTGGGGAACACATTCACCTCCCAGCTCGCGCAGGACTTCTGCAGACTGGGTAACTGGGAGGTCCACGAGGTTCCCAGCGCATGAAGGTGTCGCCAATGAACAGCACATAACCACATAAGCAGAGGTGCCTGCTCAAGCTGCTGAGGGATCTCCCTGCAGGTTCTGACCTGGGCAAACCCAGGCTGCCGTGCATTGGGGTGGGCAGCAGGAAACCCGCAGAGCAGGGAACCCACAGCAGCGCCCGGGGAAGATCCAGAGGAAGTGGCCAGACTGAGAAGCACGAGATCCCATCACCTGCTGCAATTAGACTACAACAGGAATCGAGTGCCTGACAGAGCTTGAGCATCAGGGCAGGAGGATCAGCAGGCAGGAGAAAAGCAGAAGCTCCTCCGGGTCTGAGCACTGCGCGGTGTGGCACAGCACGGGGCGAGCTCTCGCAGCACAGCCCCGGTCCCTCCAGGAGCACCCGGGGGGGCAGGAAGCAGCCAGGGCCCCCCGGCAGCGGGGCTCTGTGGAGGGGACAGCACCACGATGAGCCTGCTGCCGTGCCTGGCCTCTGCCTGCCAGCACCATGTCCCAGCACCACTCCCCAGGGCATGGCCGGAGCAGACCCAACTCAAACAGCCGCAGCCGCCCCACCAGGGATTCGTTTCCAGCCTCCAGAAAGCACAACGCTCCTCCTTCAAATCCAAACACCAGAGGTAACGCCGTCTCCCAGCCACCAGCGCATCCCTCACCATTACCGCTGCCACCTGCACACACACGGGGTGGTGCTGGCGAGGTCGGACTGACTCCCTGCGTCTCATCCCTCCTCGCAGCCTGCACGCAGGAGGGAGGCTGGGTCGTTACTGCTTCCTCCAGAGCCGAGTCGGGAAAAAGGGATGAAAACCATCAAAGTGGGTTTCCACCCCAGGGGTTTCCACCCCAGGAGCCCCCGGGGAGCAGAGCAACCCCAGCCCCAGCCCCGGTCCCAGCCCTTCTGCCAGCATGCCCGAGGGCTTCTGCCCGGGAGAGGTGGGACGAGGGCATCCAGAGCACACCTCCGCTCGCTGCCTGCCTGTGTCAGGCTCACACCCCAAAATTAAAGGGTCCGGGTCAGCCAGCTTCATCCCCGCGTATGCCCTCAACAGCGAGGTTTTCAGACCCGGGTTTCACACACCAGCACGTGGCCTCTCACCACCGCGTGCAGATGGAGACCATCGCACCCAGCTCCTGTGCTGGGAAGACGACAAAAGCCAGTGGGGACAACGCCTCGCACGTACACCTGCCGGGGGCTGGGCGCTGAAGGGGGCTCTGCAGAGCCACCAGCACGCGGCAGCAAGGCTGGCTGCTGGGGGAACAAAGCTCGCTGGAGCGAAAGGCGGCTGAAAGTACCGCTCGGAGTCTTTTCAGGCATTTCCTTATTCCCAGAATAAGCCTTGTTTATACCGAAAGGGAATTAATCGCTCAGGTTAAACAATGGAAAAAAGTTTCACTTTTGCTTCTAGGCCAGCTTCAGACTGGGGCACCAGCTCGGTACCGCATGGCAGCAGCCCCGTGGAGGAGCACACCACTGCGGAGCCGCACGATCACCGGCACACCACCTGATACAGGCTGGATTTTGGTGAGAGGCCGCTGAGAAACGGAACCAAATCCTCACGCCGCCGGATCCCAGCACGCACAGCCCGCAGCCGAAGCTCTCCGTGCCGACGAGGAGGAGGAACACAGGCGCCCATTTGGATTTGCAGGCTGCGCGGCTCCGCTCCCTGCTGTCCTGCGGGAGGGCACACAGGCCCCCAGACACCCCAGAACAAGCCCACCCTGCGATGGCAAGGCCCCGGTTCCACAGCCCCTGCCCGCCCCCAGGGGACACGAAGGGGTGAAAAACACCCCCAATAGCATCGGTCACCACGGCTCCCGTGCTGGAGAGCGAGTCCCCCAGCGTGCAGGCTGCCAGGCCGTGATCTGCGCCTCACTTCAGGTCTCCGCGTTTGCGAAACTTTGTGAATAATTTATGTGTGGCACACAGGGCAGAAGGAGGGACGCGTTCCGCTGAAAAGCAGGTCGCTCTCGCTGCCAGCGAGCAGGAAGGGGAGACAATAGGAACAGGGACAGATGCTCCCTGGGAAAAGCAGCGTTACGTCCTTATAATCGCTCACACTCCGGAGGTGCCCCAGACATCACAGGATATTTAACAGGACCAGCCCACCGGCAAACGAGGTTCGTCTCCAACCTTCTGCGTTCTTTTTTTAAATGAAGTTAAGGAACGCTACGACTCGGTATCGTCCTGTCCTACACCTTCACGAAGGGTAACTGCACACCAGCTCTCCCCGAAATCCAGGCGGGGATCTCCCGACACGCACTGGAGGTGGTTCAGTGGGCCCCGACACGCAGCAGCAGGCCGGAGCACCCGGCACGGTGCTGGTGGGGGCTCTGCCGGGCGCTGGGGAAGGAGCCCCCTCCTCCCCGCGTACCTCGGCACCCATCCTGCCCCCGCCTCGCCGCCCTGCCCGCCGCACAGAGCAACGCTTCCCTCGCACCCCGCGCCTGTCTCGAGACAAAGAGGATGTGAAACGCTCACAAAAGCACAAGAGGAAGGAAAATGCGAGAGGACATTGCCAAGACCTCAAGAAGTTTCGGTTTCACGCTGACGCCCTGTGCTGGGAGCCCAGCCGCCGGCCAAGCCCCTCACCCGCAAGGGGAGCGCGGCCACACCGGGGATTTGGGGGACCCCAAGCCCTGCACGTCCTCAGTGGTGACACCCACAGAAGGAGCCCCACGGCCAGGCTGAGGAGCACGAGCCGCTTGCAGACACCAACCAAGGGCTTGGGAGGAGCAGCACCCATCTGCCATCGGCACCCGCTGGAGCTCCCGGCGATGTGCAGCACCGCAACAGCCACGCAGGGAGACGCTGTGCCGCCAGCCCTGCCAGCTCCACCCGCGTCCAGCCGAGCGCCCCGAGCAGTGACAGCCCCGCAGCCCGGCAGGGCTTCACACCTCCCGTGCCTCCGTGCCACGTGCGGAAGGAAGCGGTGACCGAGGCTGGCACAGCACGTGGCTGGTGGCCGCCGCACTGGTAACCCAGAGGGCGAGAGCCTTGCCCAGGGCTCAAGCCCCAAAGCCATGGGCATCGCTGCTGGCCCGCGGCAGCACGGCTGGACCAGAGCCAGGTTTGGGACCAACGCCGCTGTGCCCAGGCAGGGTGGCACGGGCCCCATCACCGGCTGCTTGGCAGCCTCGCAGCCCTTTGCAGGAGCTGGGACTTAACGCGGAGATGGATGTAATGCAGAGATGTGTTCGTGGAACCGCAGAACCGCTCGGGTTGGAAAAGAAATCGAAGATCATCAACCGAGCCCCACCAACTCCACCCCGCAGAGGCCGGAGCACAGCCCCGCACGCCGCCGGCTCCCCGGCACGCCGCAGCAGGCAGCGAGCTGAGCCAGCCGGTGGGCGAACGCGGGGAAAGCGGGAGAGGAGGCGGCAGCGCAGCCCACCTGGAGGCACCTGCTGCTTCCGCGGGGAGCCCACCAAACCCGCACCGGGGCAGGGCAGCACCGCCAGGGCCCCGCGGTAGCTTCTAGGATGCGCTGCCCAGCAAGGGAAGGGCAGCGTGCTGCTTCTTCCAGAATGAAGCGAATGCAGAAACCGGCCCCAGTCCCAGCCCCGCAGCACCCCGGGCCTTTGTTCGTCCCAAATGTGATGGGGGCAAACGCGGTGAGGGGCCATGCACGTGCCGGGGGTCCCGGGGGAGCAGCCCCCGGGGCCTCCCCGCTGATCTCCCCCACCGTTACCCCGCGGGCCGGTCCCGGCCGTGCAGCCCCGCTGCGGGCGCGGTGCTCGCCGTGCCCCGGCGGCCGGGACGGATGCGGGGGGCGCGGGGCAGGGCGGGGGGGCGGTGTGGGGGTGGGTGGGGGGTGCCGCGGGGCCCGCCCCCGGCCCGCACTCACTCTTGAGGGCGGCGACGAGCGACTTGGCGTCCTTGATGAGCTCCTTGATGAACTTGTTGGTCTTCTCCAGCTCGGCCTCGTGCGAGCGGAGCCGCTCCCGGAACTGCGGGCTGTCCAGGCAGCACTCGCTGAACTCCAGCGCCGGCAGCCCCATGGTGCCGCTGCTGCTGCAGCGCGAGCCGACGGAAATTAATTTAAAAAAAAAAAAAAACGAATTACCCCAAATTAACGGGGCTTGCAACGAGGGCTCCGCGCCCGCCGATCCGGGCAGAGGGCGCCGCCGCGGGGCCGGGCCGGGCGGGGCCGGCGGGGCCGAAGCTGGGGGTCCCGGTGCGGGTCCCGGTACGGGTGCGGTGCCGGTGCCGCTCCGTGGCCGCCGCCCGGGCAGGG
>CM021709.1:18010997-18047678 GCA_011074415.1 Stictonetta naevosa | reverse complement strand
GAAATAAAATAAGCAGATAAAGTAAAATAAAATAAAATAATAAGATAAGATAAAATTAAAATAAAATAAAATAAAATAAAATAAAATCAAGTGTTATCTACAGATTGCAAAATAGCCTGAAAAAGGTGGGTTTTCTAATTTTTGGACCTTAACTTTTCACTCATCCAGCACGTGTCTGAGATAACCCATTGCTCTACAAAGCAGGTCCCGCCTCTGACTGAAGGTTCACACCACGGGCCCTGTCCCTCATCCGCTGCCTGCCCCTGGAGCCATGCGGTCGGTGCTGGCGGTCGGGAGCTGCGTTGCGGAGACGTCCCACGACGAGGGACATGCGGGTTTCCCTGGGTGAAGGTGCCCCCATGTGCACACAGCCTCCGGGCTGCAAAGAGCCCGTCCCCTCCTGTGCTGCCCTGCGTTGGTTTTAAGGGTTGTGAAGCCCCCTCGGGGACCAGCCCCACTGCTCGCAGGATCCCCGGCACGCAGCGGAGCCCCGCAGCCCCTGCCTCCCCCCGGCTCTGCGCACCCTCCTCCAAGCACAGGTGGGATGCTCGCAGCTCACCCGACGGGACGGCGAGCGGTTTAGCAGGGCCCAGCATCAGCTTATGTCAAGGCTGCCGCAAGCTGCCAGCATTTTTTAATTGATTTATCTCCTGTCAGCTTCCTGGCAGGCTGCTTCTGTGGGGAAAATGAGCGGAAAAAGGTCTGATGGTGCTGGGGAGACTCCAGCCCTGGCGCTACGCCGCATCCCGGTGCGAGCCCTGCGGGGACGGAGCAGAGGGTGCCCGTGGGACAGGGTGGCTGGGCACCATGCACGCACTGCAGCCTGCTTGCTGTCACCCCCTGACTGCACAGAAATGGCCTTGCAGCGAGAGAAGAAAGGGCTGGGGAGCACACAGGGAACCAGCCGCGGCAGCAGGGGTAGCCCCACCACCCAGGCACAGGCAGAGGTCCCTGGCAGCGCTCCGGGCGCATGGGGGAGGCGGGCTGGATTAAATCCTTGTCTTTCACCTGGGCTGGAGGCCAGCCCCAAAATAGCAGTCCAAAAGCAAGATCACATGAGGGGAAAAAAATAGCAAGGCCAAGGATTATCCATACTTCCTTGTCCTATGTGGGCACAGCGCAGCGGCCCATGCTCCAGTGACGGCAACGCCGTCTCAGCCCCGCGCACCACCGCGCGCTGCCCCAAGCTGGATTTTGCCCGGAGCTGGCACAGCCCCGATGCCGGTGTCGGTCTGAGGGACACAGCTTCTCCTTGGAGCTCTTCCCACGAGCTGCCGTGAGTGCTGCGGGCGCGGGGTGTGCGGGCATCGCGCCGGGAGCTGCCCGGCCTGGGGGCAGCGGGGCGAGGGGCAGGGTGACCCCCAGCAGCACAGCACCGTGCACCCCGACCCGGCAGCTGGGCGCCCCATGCAGCACCCCCCTGGTGTCCCCTCTGGGCCATGGCCCCTGGAGAGCCACAGCCCTGCCCTGGGCTTTGCCAACTCTTCCCACAAGGTCTGCAATGAGCTTTCGTGGTCCCTGATCTGCCACCAGTTTGCTGCTCGGCTGGGTGTGCGTGGCTGGGAGCGGTTGGGGTTTCTTTGCCCTCTCTCCGGGCTCAGGGACAGAAAATGGGGAGGAGAGGCGGGGGAGGACATTTCAGTGCTGCCTGCAGGTCGCACTGGACTGAGCAGCTCTTGCTCAGCCCTTCCAGCAGCGCAGCTCCGAGGAGAGGAACCCAAACCCAGGACCTGGGGCATCTTGAGGGGCTCATTGCAAACCAGACTTGCAGGAAGTTTTGCCTGTTGCCAGTGCTGCTTGACCCTGATGTGGGGGAAGAGCAGCAACACGCTGCCTGGGTGCTGAACAGAAAGCAGCTCCTCGTGTTTCCTCGAGGGAAAAAGCCACTCCGTGGTTATTTACCGTGCTTCCAAACAACCCCAAGAAATGTATATTATTTATGGGACTCACAGCCAAGAAGGTCAGCAAGTATTCAGGGCAGCAAGGTGGGGGGTTCCTTACCTGAGGCAGGAGCAGGAGCCAGCTGACAAAAGCCGTCCCGAGAGCCTAGAAAACAGCACAGGCATCTGCTGCCACCCGGGCTTCGCCGTGGGGCCCGGGCAGGGAGGGCAGTGCTGCAGGGCCCACGGGGCCGCGGGTGGCACCGTCAGCCTTTGGGCTTTGGCCAAGCCGCTCCTCGGCACGGGGACTGCTGCAGAGCTTCCAGCCACTGCTCGCTCTGCGCCTACTGCGGGGCTGCCAAACGATTGCTCTCACCAGAGACGGCTGCGTCCAGGCCAGGCAGAGAGGACACAGAGCTAAATCTGGGGGGAGGCAGGCGCGCAGTGCCACTTGCAGTGCCCAGAGCCCCCAGCTCCCTGGCACAGGGGGAGGCAGGCGGGGGGGCACAGAAGAAGGCAGCTCTGTAAGAAGGCAGGGCTGCGTTTCCTAGCACTCCTTCTTCACAAATAACCCGGACGCCTGCTACCCAGGAAAAGCTCAGCCTAATTCAAGGGCAGTCGTTTTTTGAGAGTCAGAAACGTTCGGCTTCGTTTTGCTTGTTGTTCCCGTCCACCCTCGGCACGCGGCTACAATGGCAGGAGGAAATGTCGCACAGGTTTGTTCCAACACACAGACAAAGGGCAGAGAGCACGGGGATGCCGGGGAGGCCCAGAGCCCACCCGGGCTGTCAGATGCACCGAGAACGACCCTCACTCGCTGCCATGACCTGCAGTGACCTGGGACATGTTTTTAACAAAACGTCTGGGCTCGGTGTGCTTTGGACTCAGCTTGGCTGCCCAGACATACCGGCTCCGTGTGAACCAGGATGGAAAATGCATTTTGAGCAAGCCTCAGATAACCCTGGTCAAGCAGCACTGCAGAATGCCGGTGGAGGCAGGCCAAGCTCCGCGTTCATCGCGCTTGCTTCCTTCACCCCTGCAGCCAGCACAAACCCGGCGTCGTGCGCCTGGGTCAGCCGGAGCCCGCGGGCCCAGAACCCTCCCGCAGAGCCCACACCAGGCACTGATCCCCATGTCCCAGGGGATACAGAGCTGCACTTTATCGGGCTCCTGAGAGCACTTCAGCTTTTAAGGCCGACCTCTGCCACCACGGAGCACCCCGGCACTGTCAGCACAGGGTGGGGAGTGCAGAGCCCCCATCCCTGCAGCTCAGCCTGGCACTCATCAGGGCAAAGGGGTTTATCACGTCCCAGGAGGGCACAGGACCAGCCAGTGCTTGTGCAAAGCAGCAGGACCGTGGGGATGGGAACGAGAAAAGAGAGTGCAAGAACCGCTGCTCCTCCGCCAGCTTTCTCCCCTCTGCCCCCGCCGTGCCGCAGCGCCCCACACCCGTGGCAGCGGCAGGCTCCGACCAAGCCGAGCCGAGTCGAGCCGAGCTAAGCTGAGCTGAGCCTGCCCTGCTGCGGAGCCCGGCAGGTGCCCGCCGCCGGCACAGCTCGGGGCGCAGTGCCCGGTACCCGGTGCCCGGTACCTGGTACCCAGTGCCCAGTGCCGGTACCCGGTGCCCGGTACCCGGTGCCGGTACCCGGTGCCGGTGCCCGGTGCCCGTGCCGGTGCCAGTGCCGGTGCCAATGCCGGTACCCGGTGCCGGTACCCGGTGCCCGGTGCCCGGTGCCCGGTGCGCCTCCCCGTGCGGCGGGCGGGGCGGCAGCAGCAGCAGGGAGCGCTCGGGCCGGAGCCGCGGCCGGGGGGGCGCTCCCCTCCCACCGCAGCGCCCCACCAATAGGCTCGGGTTTGGCTTTTTTTTTTTTTTCCCTTCGTTTTTTTTTTTTTCCTCTATTTTATTTTTCGGTTCTCCCCTGCGCTCTGACACCAGCCAAAGCCCGGGCCCGCCGGCGGCAGCTCCTCCGCGGCACCGTTACGGGTACGTCCCCCCCCCGGGATGCTGCGGGGGCCGGGGGGCGCGGGGAGGCCGCGGTACCCCCGGGATGCGGCGGGGAGGGGGCGGGATGCGGCTCCCCAGGGGCCCGGGGCCACGCAGGGCCGGGGCTTCCTGTCTGCTGCTCAGCACCCCGCGGGGCGGCAGCGGCCAGGGCAGGGCCCCCGGGGGGGTTTAGGAGCTCACAGCCGGGCCGGGAGGGGGGGGAAGAGCGACGGAGGTGGGATGTCAGGCACCATTCCCTACCTGACTGCGCCCAGAGCCCCGGTCCCTGCAAGTGTCACCAGGCTGCTGCCTCCGGGAGAGAGGAATTTCCCACTGCAGTTTCAGAATGACTGCAAGTGAAACGAAGGCTTTGACCAGCGGCTCGTATCGCAATCTGAATCAGAATCTTGAAAATATTTTGTTTTGCAAAACGCAATATTTGGAGCATTTTAAGTTTCTTTCCAAATAGGAAATTTGCTCAAGTGATACAGCACTATAAAATGGTCCATTTTAAAATAATAATTATTATTAATAATAATTTTCCTTTTTTTTTTTTTAAAAAAAAAAAGTCCTTGGGCCTGCCCTAGCAGACACCCAAGCCCCCCTCCAGCCCTGGGGTTTGCCTGGATGCCGCTGCAGCCTCTGTGCGGGAGCATCGCCTCGCCTCACCACCCCGCTTTGCTCCCTGTGCCTGGGGGGTGCAGGCAGGTGCCCCAGCATCACCCCCAGCCCTGCAGGCTCCCGGCCCCACACGGCTGTGGGTGATGTGCTGGTAGCAGGCAGCCCGGGCCCCTCGCCACCCCAGCAGCGACCGCCTTGGAGAGCGCCCGAGCCTTACGGGCAGGTCGGCACAACCAGGGGTCTAAAGTTTAATGGGTTCCTAAGGGCAGGACTTGGTGACGGTAGGGCAGGACAATGCCTGATTGTTCTCCCCACAAGACGGGGTCAGCGAAACTTCCTCTGGCCGCCGCCGCAAGCACTCTGCTGGCTCGGGGTGTGCAGGAACGCGCACTTGGACTGGGGCTGACCGGAGTTCGGGTCTACCGAGGTCTCCGGCCAGAGCCAGCTTTGCAAGCCCTTTGGATAAACTTTCCTTCCCAGCTCCACCCTAGCCCAGGGGATAGGCTTTCCCTCCCAAGCTCCCCAAATGACTCTGGCCTTCCTCCCACTCTGGAGACCTTGATCTTCCTCCCGGCCGCGGCAGCTCCTCAGGCAGCTGGATGTGGCTCTTTCCACGTTGCTCCCTGCTCTGGCTGCCCGCTGCTCCCCCGGCTGCAGCCCCACATCTGCTACCACCACGCTGGGAGCATTTACCTGCCCTCGGGCCTCCCTGCACTTGTTTTGCCGGTGTTTTCCTCTCTGCCAGACGGCATGAGCAAGCTGAAATGCTCACGTGGGGGGAGCAGCAGGGACAGCGGGGGCTCGGAGGAGGTGCTCAGCTCCATGCACAGCACCTGCTCCTCCCAGGCCGGGCAATTGGAGCTTGCAGCATTTCTTCTTGTATTTGGCGTCTTCGGTTTGGCTTTGGCAGCAGTGAGCAGCTCAAAGCATCATGACGGTGAGGAGTCAGGGCTAAGTGACAGGGTCCATGATGACATTAACCACGGCAGGTTCATTTCAGTCTGCCTCCTCTGATTCCAGTGTGCTTCTGATGGCGTGCTGATAGAGCAGACCAAAATCAGACCCTCCTAAACATTCTTTTTCTCTTCTGACGCCAAGCCAGAAAATAAATAAATAAATAGAAAACCAAAGCTTAGCAGTTAAAGGCCCTTGTCTTTCCTTTGTTACAAAGATGGGCATTTTCTGCCTAGAAGAGCTGTGACCCAGAGAGCGCGGCTGCCCTGGAGCCGTGCGATGGCAGGCCGAGGCAGGAGCAGTGCCCACACCTTGGCTGCAGGGGCAGACGCTGCCCGGGGCTGGCCGTGGCTCGGTGTGAGCCTGCAGGTGTGTGACCGCCAGCCCTGCCCCGGTCCTCAGCTCCCGCTGCTCCCTGCAGCCCAGCAGGTGCCTGCAGGTGCTCGGCATGCCTGCGTTTTCCACCCTGCGCTCGCAGGGACTGTGTGTACCCGTCGCAAGGAAAATTCCCGGGGTCATTTCAGAAGCGCCACTCCCAGGTTCCTGCAGCAATCAATCTTCTTTCAGCTCCGTGCAGTTTTCAGCAGCTCCTAGGGGCTGGATGAGGCCCTTAATTAGTGCAGGAACCCAACCAAACCGCAAATGGCCCCGTCCGTTTCGCAGCATGCCCATATTCGCATGAGCAACAGTACGTGGGAGGAGGCATGAAAAAGGATTTCTTAGAGACTTTGCAATCCTGAACCACAAACACACACATTTCAACAGGAAATAAACCTCGCTTTAGGGTACTAATTAAAGAAAGTTGTAACTTTTCAATGAGGAGGCAATCACCAATGTTCACTTTAATGGTGCAATAATTGCTAGCTGGAGGTTGAGTCGGTTCCCATCCCGTGCTGCCTGCGCATCCCAGGCTCGCTCCTGGAGGAGGCTCTGGCTTCACAGGGCTGCGTCCTCCTCGTGGTCCCTGTGACCACCCCGTGCACCAAACGCCGCCGGCAGCCACCCGGAGCTGCCACAATCGTGTGCTGGAGCCCCGGCTCCGGCTGGGCAGAGGCAGCTGATCCTGGGCACGAGCGCTGCTGCTGCAGCGGGGTGAGCAGATGGAAGTAAGCACAGGGGGATGTACACATTTTACAGAAACTACTGTTAGCTTTTGGCTTCTCCCTGGCAGGAAATAAATGAGATGATCAGAGGAGGCTGCTGCCCCAAGCCTGGTGCGGTGTCAGGGTGCAGTGCACGTGGCCGTGCTGCCCTGGCCCCCAGCATCCCTGCAGCTCTGGGGTAATTCCCATCAGAGCGGGGTGCCGGAGCCCTGCAGTGGTTAAACACCCGCCTGGTAACTGCACAGACACCTCTGAAAGTACGGCTGGGGCTGCCGTGGTCTGGCCTCACCCTCTGCGAGAGCAGCACCTTCCTCTCCAGAGCCTCCGAGGCGCCAGCCACAGCAATGCCAAGTATGCTTGCCTGTTGTGTTACCCCCCCTTTAATCATCTTGATTTCATAACCCCCAAAATCACAGGAGCTGGGATGAGATGAATGCATTCCTCTCTGAGTTAGGGCTCAGAAATAAGAGGTTGCAAGGAACGGCGAAGAAAGGTGGTCATTAACCACAGGTCAACCCAAAATATGGTCATTAACCACAGGTCAACCCAAAATATGGTCATTAACCACAGGTCAACCCAAAATATGGTCATTAACCACAGGTCAAGCCAAAGCCAGCCGCAGCCCAAGTAAGATCTCAGCAGGCAGCCCCGGCCGAGCTGGGGGCTCACCCACGAGAGAGGGGCGCAGCCGCCGCAGCGCGTAGCCTGAGCAGAGGCAGGGGAACCCTTCCTAGGTGCCTCGAGCAGGATGCCAGCGGAAAGCTCTGGGACAGCCTGTGCACCCGGGGAAGGGCAGCGCTGGCCCCGTGTCACACAGCCCCCCGGTGACACGGCCGGCTGGGCACGGTGCGACACAGCACGCGGTGGTTCACGGCCGGGGCGTTTTTAGAAATCTTATATTCCTTTTGTGCAACTGCATGTAAATGATTATCGTTTGGGCTGGTGGCCTGGCCGGGTTTGCTTTTTAAACGGCTCACAATAGAAATCCCTTTGCAGAAGAATTTGTTGAAAACCAGTTCAGCGAGAGAGAGAGGAGCTGGTGCTTTGTCATGCTCTCTCAGCCCCAGCGTGTTGTGTGGCCCGAATAGATGCAATAATCCTCCCTTCCTCTCTCCATTTGTTAAACAAGAAAGATGCCTGACTCAGTAATTCTCAGTAATAGCACTTACTATTTTTTGCCTTGCATCCAGCACCAGATTATCTTATTTGAACGCTGCTGTTGCAGACAGGAGCAGACGGAGCAGAGCAGCCCTGCCTGGGACCTGCAGCTGGCACAGCTCTGTCTGCCACCAGCCCCTCTTTACCTTCTGAAATTTCACGTGCAAAGGAAAACAGTGGAACAAAATAACTCCATTTTCCTGGCTGCTCAATGTGGCAGGCGAAGGCTAGCACAAGCCCTCAGAGCACCACGGTTACTATCTATGATTTCCTTAGAAGAATAGCTAATACACAGCCAGTGCTAAACATTACTCTAAGTCCAGCACCGCATCTTCACACACCTTTGTACCACAGCTTAAAGCCTGCTGCCCCCGCAGCCCCCCCCTTGGCCCTGCGCCTGCCCCTCGGGGTGACGTCCCGGCCCCGTCCCAGGCTCCTGGCGCGGTGCTGCCTGCTCCGAGCCGTCCTCCCAAAGCCCCGCTGCTTGCCCACAGCGGTCTAGACACACGGCCGTGGATGACTCACGGCCTTCTTGCGCTCAGAACGTTTGTCCCCGCTCCTGGCTCTTATTTTAGATCCGTGCTCTAAGAGGAGAAATCTGGGCGTCAGCCCTGACCTTGGGGCTTTTCTTCCCACGCCTCTGGCGTTAGCAAACCGCTGGTCCCACCTCGGGCCAAGCCCTCACCCTTGCAGGGACCTTCCTTCTGCCAAAATTTCTATTATTTCCGTGCCAGGTGTGCAGGCGCCCTCGCAGGCTCGGCTCCCGGCAGCATCCCCAGCCCACGGGGCTCGGGCAGCTCGCCCAGCCCGCGAGCCAACCCTCCAGGCACGGCCACCGCGGTTTGCTCCGGGTGGCCCCAATGGCCCTGAGCCCTCCTGGGCAGTGTTTGGGGCACAGAGCACCAGGGCAGGCACCCCGAGCCTGGTTTCTCTCTGCTCTCATCCCGGTGCTGCCGGGGCGGACAGGAGGGGGAGATCTTTACCGTAACAAATCCCAGCCTGTGCTCCGGGACGGGAACTCCACAGTCGTGCTCTTTGCTTGTCCCAGGGGCACTCTGCGAGCCAGAAACCGCCTTGAAAAAGCTGCCACTGTTGGTGCTCAGTGCCAGGGCTGCTTTTCTGCCCATCTCCCCACGCTGCTCTGCCCGGGGCAGTCGCACACAAGCAGCCATCTGCTCCAGGGGCTTTCTGCAGCCCCTGTGCCATCCAAGCAGGAAAGAGACCACCCGGCCCCCTCCACACGTCTCCAGAGCTCCCTGTACAAAGCTCTTTCACCTGGCTGTGGCCTGGCAGCTCCCCAGCGTTGCCCTGCCTTTCACAGACTTTTTTTCCCCCAGAGAAGTCATTAGCGAATTTTCTAGCAGCTGCACATCTTTACAGCGCACGTTCATGTTATACATAAGGCTACCCGAGTGGGTACATTTTTGGTTTAGTTTGCTAAATGGTGAGATCTTGGGAGGACCAGGGTTAGGGCTGTCTCCTACCGCGGGCTGGCACCTGCAGCACGCGGGTCGTGCTCCTCTCCGAGGGGCAGTGGAGTGCCCACAGCCAGCTCGGGGTCCCTGGGGCTGAGCTGAGAAACCCCAAATTTGGCCTCAGACCATGTGCCACAGAAGCGACCTGCCTTGCTCTCCTGGCAGCAGGAGTGGAGCACACAGCGGGCTCACGAGCTGAATACGGAGGCGTTATCCCCCCGTTAACTATCCTGGGGGGCTTTTTTGGTTGTTTTGTGGCTGAGCCTCTCATCCGAATTAACAAAGATTCAGCTTTGAGCTTGCCTGCATGTTCTTGTGCACCATGGCTTCACACTGTAAGGCATTTTCTCCAGCCCTCAAGGCACGCAGATTAGAAAATTATTATTTATCAGAGGATTTTCCCTGTAATTATTATCTCAAGCTTTTGTTGTGCTGTTAAGTTATTGAGCAACAGTGTGCGTGGCAAAACACAGCCCAGGCTGTTTACTCAGGCACCCGTAGCTACTAGACACCGCATCTAAAGGACGACACTAAGCAGCAGAATCAAGAACAGAATTCTCCTAGGCAGATTTTCTCAGAACGTAACACGACAAGCCATATAGCCCTCATACAAATATTTTAGAATGAACATAATTAACTCCCTGTGCATTTTCAGGGCAGTAAATCACTGCTAAGCTTATAGCGAACCCAGAAACCAAGTGATTTTCCTTGGAACAACAGAGACTGAGACTCTGCTGGCGGAAGCCTGATTTCTGAGTGATGATATGTCTACTGATGGTTAACCACGAGTATGGCCGTGAGGTTTCACTTGGCCTGGAGATGAAACCCTCACTTCCAGCATTCTCCTCTTCTAGGAGGAAGGACATGGTAAAAAGTCTGAACCCAAACTCCAATCCCAGTTTTGAAGCCTGAGCCAACCCTTGATTAAGTCTGGCCATTCTTCAGAGGGCCAGCTGAAGGAAGCGTTACATCTGACAACACATGCAAATCGCTGCTTTTCGCTCCTAATTCAAGCCTCATGCCTTCTTAGCAACAGCACGCTGACGTTTTGGACCCGTCTGAGTGATGAGAGCTTGGTACAGGCCCGCAGCTGATAGCAGGGCGAAGGAGAGGGCACCAACAAGGCACCGGGGCCATCGGCAGGGAGCTTTGCTTGGGCTGGGAGCACGGGGTCAGCGGGGACTTAGCCCAGCAGGAGAACCACATCAGCCCCTTGGCGTAAGAGCATAGCACAGAGTAAAATTTTGGGGCTAGAATCTGTCATTTGGGGTCGGCTGATGGTTCTTCTGGGCAGAGCTGCTCTGCAAGCAGCCGAGCTCCCAGCTGCAAGCAGCCACGCTTTTCATCTCCGCATCTACTTGCTCCCAGAGGGAGACAGGGAAAAGCTGGGTAAAAGTGCCATAACCAGAGCACAACCAGACGCCGCAAGAAGCCTGCCCGGGGCCAGGTGCGGCGGTGGCTGGCTGCCGGCTGTCTGTCTGTCCGTCCGTCTGGCCGGCCGGCCCTCCGTGGGCGCCTGGGGCCGGAGCCAGCGGCCGCGGGGCAGCCACACCTGAGCCCAGACAGCTCCCGGCTTTGTGGTCTGACATTTTGCCCAGCATCCTGCCTGGACACCGGGGGCGGGTGGCGAGGGGGGGCGGTGACATTTGTGAGCCGGGCAAGCGTCACCCAGCTTAACCTCCCTGCCCGCCGGGGGAGCGGGTCCCCAGCAGGGTGCCTGCACCCCACCGCCATCCCCAGGGCATCAGCAGCCCCAGCAGCCTGGAGCCTTCGTCCCCGGGCACCCAAGCCCAGGCCGCAAGGGCCGGGTGACTCGTGGCATGGTTTAGCAGTCGGTCCCACCTGCGGGTGCGTCTCGGTCGGTGCGAGCGAGGGGCTGGGGGCAGCGCTGCAGGAAAGGGAAGGAGCAGGAGGGTGGGTGGGTGCCAGAGCCAGCCTGCGGGGGGGCTTGGAAAAGGCAGCACGTGCCCTCTGCTAGAGGGAAGGGGAAACCCTCGGTATCTGCACAACACTAATTACCTTGTGTAATTTCTAACAAATGCTGTAAACAGCACCTTAAAGCATGGATAGGAGCAGATCCCCTGCTGGGGAGGGAGCACGCCGCGGGAGCAGGAAGGAGCAGCAGCCACCCCCAGCCCCCCGCCGCCCCCAGGCAGCTGCATCGCCTCCGGCTGCAAAGCCCAGAGGTGAAAGGTGCCCCCTTGCAACACATCTCCCACCCCCTCCTTCGCTGGAGAAACTGAGCTCTCGCGCTTCTCTGTCCAGGGTGTTCTTTCCATGAGACAGGTCCCACACATCTGGCGAGCACCGAGATTAATGATTAAATCCCGCACACGAGGCCATGGGATCTGCATCTGCAGCCAGCGCTGCTCATGGACGCGTCCACATGCTTGGGCCGAGCCCAGCCAGGCCACGGGGAACGAGACCCTCCTGGCAGAGCTCCTGCTCTCCGGCTGGACCGCCTTCAGGAGCTGGGGCTGTAATTAAGTTAATCACCAGATTGCAGAAGGGTGTGGGTGGGGAGGTAGGAGAGGCTGGAAGGTAATTAGAAAGCAGATCGTCGCTCTGTTTTCCTGTCTCCCCACGGATGCCACCGCTCTGCTGAGGCGTTGTGCTGGGCGTCCCGGCCCGGAGAAGTGCAGCAATCACACAGGACTCTGAAGGGAGACATTCGGGTGTTGGCAGGCCAGTCCCACAGCTCTGTCCCTGGGACGTGCACGCTTCTCCAAGGGCTTCCCCGCGGGGCACAGAGGGGCCGGGAGCTGAGACAGCATCGGGAGGGTTTGGCATGGCCATGGTGAGGCCGACCTTACAGCGTCCCAGCGCCGGGCCGAGGGTGGAGAGCAGGAGACGGTGGGCAGAAGTGAAATTAATTCCTACAGCTTTGGTCACACTTTAGAGCACAAATTCCACTTACAAAGGGTAAACCCTGACTGATCAACACATCGTTAAGCAGCTAATTCTATTGCTAGAAATAAACTCTTCTTACCATAAACACTGACTGGAAGCAAACCAATGCTTTCTGCTGCTGATACGCACAAAACGATCTGTTACATATTTATCGTAGGCTTTGCCTACTCGTTGATTAAGTCCTCTGAGGATCCGAGGAATCACGGCCGTGCCTGGCTCCTCCAGCCACACTCCCGGGCCGCCCCAGCCCGCTGGCTGTGCCCATCACAGCCCCGACTCCAGCACGCTGCGGGTCCTGGAGCCACCCGCGCACGAGGAAAGCTCTTGCTGAGCTCTGATCCTGCCTGCATCCAGCATGGCCCGTTGTTCCTGGGTGAGGAAATCCGTCCCACACAGCGGATCTCTGAGACTTACAATGAATAAAATCCCTGTTTATCCAAGCAATTTTTCCTCGGCAGGCTCGGGCAGCTCTTGGATCACCCCAGCCAGCTCCCTGAAGCCATATCTGTCAGCTCCCGTGCTTCAGGAATCCACCAGGGCAGGCAATGCGTGGAGGAAAGCCAGAGCCTAAATTCTTTTAAAGTATTTTACCTGTTGTAACCATTCTCATACATCCTATCTACATTTCCTGGGAAGAGAGCTGCCTGAAGCCAAAAGCCGGGCTGGGAAATGAGCCCATCAGGAGGCAGCACAGTCTGGTGGCACCCTGGGATAAATATGATTTCTGTTTTAATGGAGAAAATAGCACGTTCCAGAGTTAAACCAATTTCAGTGTTCCCACTGAACTCACCAGGGCCTAATTCTGAGGACACTGATCTGATTGCGTGGAGCCTGAGGAAACCCTAACAAATCCTGGGTTTGGCTGTCTTTTGTTTGCAGCTCTTTCTACGATCATTATCCGATCATCTCAGTGACAATTGGTATTAACGGCACTGGTCACCAACGCCTCCAAACTTGTTCTGCAGGGATGCTCAACAGAGCCCATCCAGAACATTTCTTCCCGGTCCTATAAAAGGATTGTATCCAAAGCCAAGAACAGTCTCAATGAATTTGAGTTGTTCTAAGCCACGGTCAGTGAGACATTTCTGGGTTCCTGTGGGCAGCAGCCGGGTGCTTTACAACGAAGACAGAACAGGCTCACCTTACCTGGCCGCCCCGTGAATCCAAGGGTCGCCAGCAGTCCTGCAGGCTGCCAGCCTCTCACCAACACCGTCTTTGTAAAGGGAGCAAGGGAGAAAACTGTGCTTTTTGGCCAGGGAAGCCTGCACTGATTTTAAAACGGGAAGGGACGAGGAGCCCCCTGCTCGCTGCCCCAGCGCACCCCCGGCTTCTGAGCTCACGCAGAGCTCGCCTGGCACTGGCAGCGTGGCTGGTGCTCAGCTCAGCATTCAGTCGGATGCTTTCAGAGTTTGGGATTTCACATCAGAGCCTCTGGTTTGGCAGCTGCAGCAGCTGGTGATAGAGCCTGGATCCGACCCCGAACTTCTCAGAATCTCTCAGCTCCTGGGGCCTCGCACCCGGCTCCTCTCCCCACTGCTGCACCCGGTGGCTGCAGGTCAGCGGGATGTGGTCAGAATTAACATTTGGAAGCTCTCTTCTTAACTCCTTTGTTATCTCTAGAAAGCTGATTTCTGACCTGGGAGGTTTTGACATCTGCCACTATTAGATGGGGTAAATCCAGATGCCAGATTACACGAAATTCCCATAAAAAACTAACATTTTCTAGCCAGAAGTATAATAGTAGGGCCAGGAGTGGTACTGTGCGTAGAGTACCAACTACACGGTCATAAAAGTATGAGAACAGCAACAGTATTTAGCAAGGAGAGACAATGGGAGTGGAAAATTGTGTTCATTCAGCTTCTCTTGTGGAGTCAAAGGCAACTGGCGAGCACCAAAGGTGCTCTAAAAATAGCAAAACACCTTAAAGGAAATACATGAAAATGAAGAAAATTTCCAGCAGAGCTGCTCTGTTACAGCTATCCATAGATGCACTCAGCCGTGCAGACGCAAGTAAACAAGGGGAGCACCAGTCTGCACCTCACCCACGTTGGCTGCGGCGCAGCGCTGCTGAGCTCCTGCTCTGAGCCCTGGGCTGCGGGAGGTTTGCTTCTCACTTCTCTCCGCCACCAGCCCGGGAGATTTCCGAGAGCCTTTTGCCCTCAGAGGAGTTTTTAAGAAAAGCTTTATTTCCAGTAAATTACACAATGCCACTGATCTTGATTAATGCTCGGTAAAGCACTGAAGCCCTATCTACCACGCTGAGTGACTTGAAGGCTTTCGTTCAGAGAAAGCACGCTAGGCTATCGGTATTAAAGCTGAACTACTACAAGAAAATTACGATTTCTCAATTAAAAAAAAAAAAAGTGTTGGGAGCAGAAACTCTAAGAAATACCTAATTTCAGCTGCCTGACAACTGTGTTAAAAAAGGATTTCAAAGCCGTACTTCGGGAGCCCACCCGCTGCCCTGGAAGGCCACCAGGATGCATAAAGCTCCTCCTGAGCAGCCCTGGGCCTCTTCGCAGAGCTCACTGCAGGGCATCAGTGCTAGCAGCTTCAGCTTACCACCGTCAGTGGGCATTTCCAAGAACACCGGGCTGTGTCAGACGGGACAGCAAGGGGCTTTTGCTTCCAAACACGCAAAATCTGAAGGGCCCAGCTCTGAGCCTGACACTGCTTTTGCTCATTTAAGCAGCAAGGAAACC
The DNA here is from genome assembly GCA_011074415.1 of Stictonetta naevosa. Taxonomy (NCBI): domain Eukaryota; kingdom Metazoa; phylum Chordata; class Aves; order Anseriformes; family Anatidae; genus Stictonetta; species Stictonetta naevosa. The sequence goes on along the minus strand of CM021709.1, from coordinate 18,032,891 downwards.
AAAAGAGCTGGTTATAAAACTTGGTCTGACTTCTGCAGAGGAAGGTTAATGCTTTTGGCTTTGCAAATAGATGCAGAGCGAGACCGAGCCTCGGGGAGATGCGCGATACGGGGCGGAGCTGGCCCGCAGCCCGTTTTGTGAACCCGATAAGCACCGAAACAGCTCCCTGGGCACATCGGCAAAGAGCCGGGGAAACTCTTGTCGATAAAGCGCTGCTCGCTAGGCATTGTTCCAGAAAACGTGACTCCTGAAGCAAGATCAGAGCGGTCCTGCAGAAAGGGCAGTGGGGAAAAGTTTAAAATAATACGTGGCCGGGCCCCTGCGCTCTGACCTCCGCTGCTGGCCCCGTGACTTCAGCCCTCCAGCTGCAGCACGGCACGGACCGCGGGTCGGCAGGAGAGGGGCCCGTCGGGAACTGCTGGCTGCCAGAAAGAATTTAGGCCTGGGATGACAGAGAACGCTTCTTCCCTCACGGCTGTTCTCCTCCCCTAGGAAACCTCGCTGTTCTAATAGCGACCCCAAAGGGACGCATCTGACAGAAAGGGATGAAGCCTGTGAACCAGCCAAAGTCGGTCGAAATGGCAGGGCATGTTTTCAACAACAGCAGCAAAGTCTTCATTTCCAAGGTTTTAGTTTTTAGTGATCAAAGCTTTTTTTTTTTTTTTTTTTTTTAAAAAAAAGGGCAGTTTCACATATTTTTATCTCCTGCAGACTTTGGGGATCCACTTGGAGGCATAGTTTCCCCTCCTTGCAGCTGGATTTGCAAAGTTAAATAGTTGGGAGCTTACAGCCAGACGGTTAGCGATTGGACACACGCTGAGAAACGGATAGCTGGGTGCGTGTATTGCCATGAGCTGCACTCCCAGTTATCTCCCAGGTCACTGGGAAACACACCCAGCACGATACCAGTTCAATCCTAATTCAACAGTAACACCACTCGGTGCTAAATAGATGTTTTCACAGTCTGTAAATAACATGAGTATAAATAGTGAGCATATAACAATTCCCATGTATAGCTCTGGGAATAAATGGCATTTAAAGTCATTTCCTCCGTCCACGTTTATCCTGTGCCCTGTCTTTTTCTGCTCATAAATGCACTTCTCTGTAAGCACTAAGGAACGTTGCACGTGAGGGTCAGTGTATTCAAGGCAGATCTTAAACGCAGTTTCTAGGCCAGGCACCTGGCTTTCTGTGTCAGTTGGGATACAAGGGTGCACAGCACGATACAAGCTGTCCTCAAAGTTCCTCTTTTCGCATGCATTTGATCACCCACATTTGTGTGGGTAAATCTCCTGCTCACTGCCCAGGCAAAGAAAGCCTCCTGTGCCCTAGTTTATTGCCCATAATATCTACATTTTGTCCTGACCCTGAGCACGCCTGTGCCTCAGCCAGGTGAGGTGCAGAATGCCGCGATAGGAAGGAATGTTTGCTTATCTAGCAGCGTGCGTGCAGTCCTAGTCGTAATCATGACTGAGAGGTATAATAGTGGAGAGAGTTATTAGCCTGGGCTTCCTGCCTCCCGGGGGCTCCAATCAGACGCTGGGTGTTTTCAGACTTTTTCTCCAGCGTATAATTTTAGTGCGCACGTCAATAGAAAGCAGAAAGAAAACAGCGTTCGCTACGACACAATTAAAAGGCCCCCGTCCCTGCCGCCGATGAGCAGACGACCACCAGCCCTCCCACTCCGGGGAGCATCACCGTGCGGGCTGTGTCACCACCACCGCCACGTGAATCGCCTGCCCCGGCCCCCTCCCTGCCTGCCCCTTTATAAGCGTGGCACCGCGCGAGGAAGCTCGCTGCGCCCGCTCTCACCTCCCCGTCTCTTGCAGCCTGGGCACCAGCTGCCGGCAGAGGCTGAGGCATGGCCGAGGGGGAGATAACCACGTTCACCGCCCTGACCGAGAAGTTCAACCTGCCCCCGGGGAACTACAAGAAGCCCAAGCTCCTGTACTGCAGCAACGGGGGCCACTTCCTACGGATCCTTCCCGACGGCAAGGTGGATGGGACGCGGGACCGAAGCGACCAGCACAGTAAGCACGCGTGGCGTGGCTGCTCGGCTCTCCTGCTTGCTCCTGTGCCTGGCGCTGTCTTGGCTACCTTTTTCCCTGGGAAGCATCCCAGCACTCAGCTGGCAAGGCTGACTGGTCCTTACTGGGATCACGGGTGGGCAGAGCGCCCGGGGCACAACTGGGGTGGTAATTGGAGCTCGGCTGCTTAGGAGCAAGCTGGTGGCTGGAAAAAGGGGCTGAGGAGGAGCTGCACATGCTGCGTATGGCCACAGCCATCACAGCTGGTTGGATGTCCCCTGGTGCTGCCCCTTGTCCCGAAGGCTCGGCAGGGATGCGGTGTCTGCTGGCAGCGCCCCCGCCCTGCTCCCTGCGCACAGCGCCACGACCCCTCTGCATGCAGCGCGCATTTTATCTGTGCTGTGCACATGGTGTCTTCTCGCCTTTGGTACCTTCCCTTTCCCCTAATGTAGGGAACTAAATTCCTGTGGGATACAGAAGCCCAACAGAGGCAAGAATCAGCCAGAAGGTTATTTTGTGACTCATGGCTTTAAAAATGCAGGGATGGCAAGGAAAGGTGCTGTCTGCCCCTTCCAGAAGTTCCCCATGCCACCAACGGCACTGACAGCTCCTTCCCTCTCCCTGCCAACAGCTCACGCCACCAAAGCCGAGCCCGTGGCCGAGGTGCTGAGCTCTCTGGCTTTGACCGAGCTGTGCCCAGCCGCCAGAGGGGAGCTGCACGCAGAGCCCGCTGCCCCCATTGCACTTTCAAAGTGCTTGAGAGCATTTGGGAAATTGTGCCCGAGGGAGCGGGGCAGGCAGAGCAGCTCCGGGGGCGCAGGGGTTAGGGCTGGGGCCAGATCCTGCCCCTCTCTGCTCACCGTGCTCGGCTGCAACCTTTCTGCAGCATGTGTACACCATACCCGGGCGCTTACTGGAATATAGCTGGGATCTGCCAGGCTCCTGTTTGGTTAGAAAGAAGCGCTGGGAGGAGCCCAATTAGCCCTACAAATTCTAAGAAAAGCATATTTTTTTTCTTTAAACCACAAGCGGCCACGTGGCTTTCTCCCCCAAAGTCAACCTTTTCCTCAGGTTACTGCTGTTTCAAGAAGAGGCAGTTTGTGCAGTTTCAAGTACAAATGTCATCCCCGCCCTTCGCAGCACCCTTGGCAGTGTCAGGGAGAGCCCAGCACCCGGCCCCGAGCCCAGCACCCCCTCCCCGGGGCTGCGCCCGCAGCGAGCATCCCACCTCCGGCCACCGGTGCCAGCCCGGCACGCTCGCACCTCGCCGGCTGCCGTCCTGGCCGTGTGTTTGGGAACCTGTGCCAGCAGGGAACCTCCTGCAAACGATCCCATCAACGTGGATATCCGACCGTGCAAATATTTACAGAGGAAACTCCGCGCAGGGCGGCGTGCCAGCGGGAGGTACGCCTCTGGGCACCGAGCACCGCGCGCTCCGGGGTCCCTGCCTGCGAGCTGCAGGCACCAACGCTGCTCCTTGGCCAAAGTGCCCCGGGGTGTAACAGGAGCAGAGCAGGATGCTGGCCACTGCTTGCACAGCGGCTGCAAGCACCAGGCGGCACGCAGAAAGCCAGGTCCCTGCGGGAAATGTGCCCTCTGAGCCGGGCAGGGCCAGCGAGGGACCAGCCGCAGCCGAGCGGTGCCTGGAAGGGGCACCGGGAAGGGGGAGATGCTCCGGGAGGGACCAGGCTCAGGAACAGCCACCTTCCAGCAAGGGGCTGGTGTGCGGCTGCATCACAGCTGGCATCGCTGTTCTGCAAGCTGCTGCCCACACCCACACGCGTGGTGCTCCATATAAATGCTTAGTTGTATCTGAAATTGTCTCACCAAGTGCTGGGCACAAAATCAAGGAGGATATCTAATGGGAAAATAAAAAGTCACTCGTCCTGGGCCCTGAGCACCCAGCCCTACATACTGATTCCTTCCCCGGTCCTTTGCTGCAGCACTTGGGCATCCCGAGCCTTCACCATGAAATGAAAAGGAACCTTACCAGAACATTTTTGGCTCTTGAGGATGAAGCCCAAATCGTTTCCAAAACCAGCCTCAGCTTCTCTGCTCCGTGCAGTTACTTCATGGAGCGAAATCTCCGTACAGAGCTCTGAGAAGACTTGCAAGAACTGATGCACCCTCCCCTGGACAGTTTTGGGGACAGGCCCATGGCTCTGGTCCCACTGCCCCTTCCCTGGCCCCTCCTTGGCCGGGGGGTGGGAGGCAGCACCGCGGGAGCACCAGGCAGGCTGGGGGCTGCAGCCCCAATGTGCCCCCGCCAAACCCATCCGGCTGAGCAGGGAGCACCAGAAGCAAGGGACAGACCCATCACAGCAAAGATTTGGGACCTGGCTTCTGCCACACCGAGAGATCACACCGCACGCTGTTCCAGGAAGGATTAAATAAAGTAAAATAAATAAAAAAAAAGAAAAAAAGAAAAAATAATAATAAAAAAAAAAAGCTGGAGCTAAGGCTCACACCTCGCTCAAACCAACCCCAATATTTCTGTTACAAATCTCTACAGGAAAAGATCAGGAGAAAGAGCTGACTTGGAGATGGGAGCGACTGGAAGAGCTGGGGTTTTGCACATCACCCCACGCACACCCGCAGCCCCTGCAGGTGCCGGCGCAGCCGCTCAGCACGTGCCCACGGCGGCGATGTGAAGCTGCTGGAACCGCGTGTGGGACAACCACCCCCGGGCTGCACCCACACCGCCTCTGCCCTTGCCTTCTCCTGACAAATTAATTGACCAAGAGCTAGAGCCAAGCTGTAATCACTGTAATTATCTAAGGAAGGAAGAAAGGAACCCATGGGGGTAAAATAAGTAACGGCACAAAGGGGAAGGCTAAACGGGCTGGGGAGGGAGGTGGCGCAGACGCTCGGCCTGCCGCTGACCCAGCTCGCCTCCCACAGCGGGAGGCCAACAAGGAGCTTTTTTTTTTTTGCCTCAGCGTTGGGAGCCCGAGCCCAGGGCTGCTCAGGGAGCCCGACCCCACGGGCTGTGCTGCAACCCATCGCTCTGCACCGGCAGGCCCAGATCCCAGTCGCTATCGAACGCGTGCCACCTGCTTACGGCAGCTGCAACGATACTGAGCGTGGCTCATGGACAGCTGCAGGATGCCCGCGTTGTTCTCCAGGATGATGTTTTCCAGAATGATGCTCTCCAGGATGATGCTCTCCAGGACGAAGGGCGGCGCTTGCTGCCCCTCTGCAGCTCTCTGGAGCTCCCCAGCTCCCCGACTGCGCCCGGCAGCCCCGGCGAGGCAGCCTCCGATGGGATGCTTTGGGGCACGGTTTTGAAACGCCAGCATCTGAAGTCTGTCTGTCCCCGGTTTAGCTCTCAAAATACTTCTTCATGTGTCACTCCTCAAGTGTCTTGTCAAAACCACATGAGAAATTTGTAAATTAGAGCCAGAATTAAAACCCCAATCTCCTGTGTCCCATTCCAGCATCTTAACCAAAAGGCTGCCCTTCCTTTGATGTAAAATAAGGAAAAAATTGGTCTTTGGTTCCTGAAACATGGCTATGGGTTTCTTTGAAGGGGAGGGCACAGGGAGATGTTTTCATTACGCTCTGTACTGTTTCTCATAAACTCTTTATAACCCAAGCTTCGGCACCAAAATACCCTGCTAACTTTCCTAGCAGCTTAGACTTTATCTCTCACTTTTTTTTTTTTCTCCCTTTTCCTATTTTCCTCTTATTTTTGTTGCTGTTGTTGTTTTATTTTTACTTTCAGTTCAGCTCCAGCTAAGCGCGGAAAGCGTGGGTGAGGTTTATATAAAGAGCACCAAGTCTGGGCAGTACCTGGCAATGGACACCAACGGGCTCCTGTACGGCTCGGTAAGCGCGAGGCTCCTGTGGGAGCGGGCACCGAGAGGTTTTGAGGTCTGCAGGAACCTCGTAGCTCTGAGTAATGCAAACCGCAAGCAACAATTCGCCTCTGTTTGTTATTTTGGCAGCTGGACGGCCACTCTTCGTCCAGCTTTATTTTGGGGGGCGGGAGGAATAAACAAGTAACCCGATAGCACCATTTGCAGCCCTGCCTCGAGCACTTGACAAATACCACGAGGCGTGCTTGGAGCAGCTGCTGCTCCCTACCAGCTCGGCAGCTGCTGGCTCCAGGACCGGGACCCCAACAGACCCCGAACTGTGCCAGCTCTGTGGCTCTGCGAGGGGGCTGCGGGCTGCCAGCAGGGCTGGGAGGAAGCAGAAACCTCCCTGGGTTTTCCCTCTGCATCCCCAGTTGTCCAGCCCCGCATCAGTGGTGGTGACAGTGCCGCCGTGAGCAGGATGGTGAGGGGAAGGAGCTCCTGTGCCCAGGAGCCCTAGGACATGGCGTCACCAAAAATAATATGTCTTTGGGAATAGTCCCATTTATAGCAAAGCGTGCGTCACGTAATCCTGTCGGCAGGCTTCTTAGCCTCGCCAGAGAGCTGCGTTGTTCCCCATGCTCGGCCCCTAAACCCACAGCCAGCACCGACCACTGCCAGACGTGCACCCACAGCAGCTTATGGAAAGCGGCGCTCGGCTCAGACGTTGCCAAATGAAGTGCCCGGGTCAGGGACAGGGCCCCGTCGGGTGAGCCAGGAGCAGGCCAGGGAGATAAATCAAGGCCACACACCCGCACGCTGCGTGTCACCCTGGCAGGGCACAGACACGGGGCAGGGGCTCACTGCCGCCACCCGCGGCTCTCTTCCAGCAGCTACTGGGCGAAGAGTGCCTGTTCCTCGAGCGGATCGAGGAGAACCATTACAACACGTACGTCTCCAAGAAGCACGCCGATAAGAACTGGTTCGTCGGTCTGAAGAAGAACGGGAACAGCAAGCTGGGGCCACGGACTCACTACGGGCAGAAGGCAATCCTCTTCCTCCCGCTGCCCGTGTCGGCCGACTGAGCCCCCACCACGACCCCGACCCAAGCCCCCCGTGCCACCCTCCCTCTTGCTGAACCTCTTTGGCTGGTCTGGCAGAGCCAACCAAGCATTAGCGCTCCGAGCTTTAGGTAAAGGCTTTAACAAAACCAAAGCAGAGCTGCCCAGCCCCACATGACGCCTCGCAGAGGTGATGGAGAACCGGAGACCCCCCAGCACCTTGGCCTCACCCCGCTGCCCAGGGGTCACGCTGCAGGGCTGAGGACACCCCGGGACGTGCACCTCCCCAGCCCAGCACCTCTCTGGACGCTCTGTGTTAACATATTTATCCATCTGGGCACATCGCTGCTCGTACGCCCTCCGAGCCACTCCGAACCGCACCGTTATTCATGCCATCGAGTCAACGCCTGCAGATAGCCTCGTCGTGCTAAGCTAAACGAACAGCAGCCAAAAGCTCCGAGTCCTCGACATCTTAGCCTTCCTCCAACATGAATACCGCTATATTTCATGCTGATATCAACCATATGTTATTTGCGTTTTATTAAATCTCTTACACAACCTGTCCAGAAGTGGCACCGACACCCCGATGTTATCCTGGAGAGGACAGAGCAGCGTGGGAGCGACTGGCGCCTGATTTCAGGGTTCTGAGGAAAAGGCACCAGGGCCCCTCGGTGAGTTCGGGGTTCGGCCATCGCGTGATGCAGCCCTTGTTCCCCCGGCACACCACAGCTGAGGCCCCTACACAGACGTGGCTGGGCACTGAACAGACTGAACCGAGTAAGGATGAGGGCAGGGAGCTGCAGGGAGCCCCACGGGTGTCACAGCAAGGAGGCCGTGTCACAGCACTGTGCCACACAAGCCGCTGGCATCAGGGCAGGGCAACGCGCTGGGGCCCAAGTTCAGGCCAGTCCTCTCCGTTGCAGATGGAAGTTTCAAGCTGTAAATAAAATGTGCTGGCACCAGAATAATAAAGTTTGATATGAAATATTGGAACAGGCTGCGTTTGGTCTTCAATTAAGAGAAGCTTGAGAAAAAGTGTCTAAACCTCTCTGGGAGTTGGAAGGGAGTGAAGTGCCTTGCCACGGGGATGTTCTGTGATGAGATGACAAAAGGCAGTCACCCAGGTGGCAGCAGCCAGGCAGGGACATGTGCACAGGGACCCCTGCACTGGGATATGAGGGTGACACAGCCTTGTCCTGTGCTGCAGGCACTTCTGCTCCAGAGACCATGGGGTCTGTCTGCGGCTGATGGAATGCAGCCAATGCATGAGGTTCAAGGCTCTGTTTCAAGGAGCAGTGGGGAAAGGCTCAAAGAACTCCCCAGTCTGCACTGGGGACCATTACCCGGTCCCAGTACTGCTGAGCAGCCAGAAGCTCCCTGCTGAGGGCCCTGGCACAGAGCAAGGCACCCGGCACGCTCCTGAGAGTCTGAGTGGATGCTCCCACTGCACGGAGGGTGGCAGTGACCTTCATGCCCTTCTTGGCTTCTACAGCAATAATCAGCATTTTGCTATTTCTAGCATATATGAAAATAATCGACTGTGCAATTCCTACAGGGGAAAAATATCCAGGAGCAGCAGGACTTGCTGCAGTTCAGATGGCTGAGAGGCAAGGTGAGCTCCATCCTGGGCAGGAGCCGGGCTGGGGACGCGCACAGAGCCATGGAGCCTCATGACTCCTAAATGCTTTTTCCAGTGCTTCCTTTCCTGCAGTCAGGGCCTGACTTTCCTTAGTCAACAGCAAAAGGAGAAGAGGGAAAGAGAGGCATTCAGGTACCCAGTGTAACCAAGGTTGTTAAATATTACATTGTTGAATAATAATTATAGGCCAGTGCTGGAAAGCACTCCCACTCAGATGGGAAAAGATGGGTAATCACATTTATTTTACCTTTGTTTTTGTTTAATAAGTCCTTGGAAACAGTAGAAGCGTGTATTTGGCAGGAGCACTGCAACAGCTCAGCTGCTCTCTGCAGCTCTTTGCAGGGGGAACACCACTAGGTGAGATCCCAGCACATTCCCAAAGCGAACAATGGATCTAATGTTTTCATACAAAACTTTCTGAAGAGCAAAACACAAACAGCCTTCCTGCCTGCACAGCCTGGGGCCGACTCCTGGCTCCGCAGGGCTGGTGCTGTCCTGCAGGCTGCCAGCCGGACCCACTGGGTGCTGCCCACACGGGTGGGCGCACAGGGAGCCCCCAAAGCCGGCGAGGGGCGTGCAGCCACCCAGGGGTCCCCGCTCTGAAACCAGCGGGACATTTCCAGTTAACTCATCCCAATTCACAAGTAACGATGATAAACGAGCAGCGGGGGCTGAGGACCACAAAACCACCCCAAACAGGCTGGGCAGCTGAGCTGGAGGGGCACGAGGAAGGACAAATGCCCGCAGCCAGGCCCCAGGGACGTGGGGAAGGCGCTGCCCGCTCCTGGCACAGCTGGGCAAGCCATCTCCATGTGGGAGGTGGAGACAACAGGCGCTACAGGTCGCATATTTCTGCACCAGTAATTAGCCACTAATTACTGCTCTCTAGCATTGCTCTGCTAATTACCACACTCCTGAAGTTCTGCACTCGCTGGCTCCAAAGTCTTCCCGAGCGCTGACAGCATCGCCCCCACCCCCCCTCCCAGCACACAGCCATGGGAAGGGGGAGCGTGGTGGTGCCAGCACCATGGGGCCAGACAGAGCAGGGTCAGCAGCAGCACCCTCCCCACACATCCCCTCCACGTCCCTCCAGTACCGTGGTCTGGCCTGGGGGACCACGGGGGCACCAGCTTACCAGGCAGCTCCTGCTCTTCCTGGTCACCCTCAGGTAGCGAAGCCTCCATTCACTGCCCACAGGGAGGGTCAGCTGCAGGGTCTTGTGATGCACACTTATAGCTTGAAGGACTACAGATAGCACTTCCCAGCTTTCACTTACACTCCCCAACAGCCAAAAAGGCACATTTTTATTCTGTACACCAATTAAAACATTTTAATTAAAAGGAAGAAGAAAATAATACTTATATAAATCTACTCAGCTTAAGCACCTTTCCTCCACCCCCCAAAATTAATCATGACAGTAGCATATCTTGGGGGTTTTACCAATATTCTAGTGCCACAGGAAGGCAAGGTGGCTCTCCCTAAACTGGCAAACAGCTGGGGCCACCTTGCAGCGCTCCCTTATTTTATACACCCCAGCACATGCACCCTAATTCACAGCAGGTGCACACACCCCCATTACAAAAGGCTAACAACTCATAATTTATCAGCTGTGCCACCACTACAAACCATGTGCGGGTTCTTAATTACCTTAATTACGCCCCCTTCTGAATCACGGCAGCACCATGAGGCTGTGGCACCGTGGGTCCTGCAGCAGCAATGCTGCTTTGGGGACAGTGCCACAGCTCTCCACCTGGCTGAGCCCTGCGGTCTCTCCTCTCAGTGCTCCTACAAACTTACTATTCCTTAGTGTCAGGGGGTAAGAGTCAGGAAGCCAGACGTTTAAACTGGGACTTAGCAGTAGCCCGCAATGACCCAATATCTGCCAAAATCCCGGCTTTGAGCTGCAGGAGGAGCGGGGATGAGAGAAGGGCCCGGCCGCCTGCCCTGCCCCAGGCACTGCTGCCACGGCACTGCAGCGCTGGGGAAATGCTGCAGACGATGTTTGCAATGGCAGACACAAAGATTCAAGCTGGAACAAGATGGAGCGATGTGGACAGCAAGCAACATCAACAGCTTGCTTAAATATTGTGATAATTTTCCCTGCGAAATGCTGGGCTGTCACTCAACCAAATAAATGAGTGAGTGCATGAACAGGAGATCCGGGTTTCTAATTAAACTGGAAAGTTGGAAAATGTAATACTGGATTTAGCTGTGCTGCCTTCCACCACCTCATTAACCGCAGGGCATTCCTCTCATTAGACTTCCACGCTCAGAAATTACCACCTCAGATACGCACTTGACGCCCAACTGGGGGAAAATGTCAACACTTTGTCTGAAAAATAATCCCTAAGGAAGCCACAGTAATTGCCTCAGACAGATGAACAAGCAAGGATGACGTTACCCAGAGAAACCACACTCGGCTTGGAGAGTTTTGTCCTTAGGGTGAGAGGTGAGGGGGAAAACAAAAAAAGGCTTGTAAGATGTCGTAGCGTAATTATGCTTGAAGCCCTTCCCCAGCAGGCGCAGAGAGGGCAGGTGTGCTGCACGGGGCCGCCGCTGGTGCCACCCCTTGGCCACCACGGCAGCTGCTCACCAGCACGACGACCCAGCACGACGACGGTCCCACGTTGAGGCTTCTTCCAGCGTCCTGCAGCGCGGGAGGAGGCGGCACGGGGCAGGTGCTGTGCCGGGGGATCCCACAGCCCCCTCTGCCTGTTCTCCCTCTTGCTCCCGCTCACACCCACGCACGGCTCTGCTGTGCTGCGTGGCGCAGCAGGTTGGCCCCGGCCAGATCTGCAAATCCACAGAAAGCTCGGCAGCCCGCGAGCTCGGCCAGCGCGCCGTCAGCCACGCACAGCACCAGACCGCAGAGCTCTAAATCTTGGGCGCTCCCGGCTTTTGTTTGGCTCAGGAGTCCTCTGCCGAGATTTAAAACCCGGCTGCTTGTTCCTGCTAAATGTTTATCCTGCACCAGGAAGGGCACGAAAAGTCACACAAACTATTGCGCTAGAAGGGCTGAAGCTATTTTTTAAAAATATCACACTTTACATTAAATAAACAACCCTCTGACATGCTGCCATTTGTTAGGAAAGAATGTAAATCTGGGTCTAATGGCTCCCATATGTTCCCCAGGGATGACATGGAAATGCCCATGAAAGGTAAAACGCTGGGAAGGGCTGGGCAGCGCCGCGGGGCTTCGCTGCAAGGTACGCTAGAGGGTGGCAGCACCCCGGTGGACGGATGGACTGCCCCGTCCTTCTGTCCAACAGAGCTGCCTTTAAAAGCAAGGAGGTGCCTGCTCAGGCCAGCACGGCCCTTACCAGTCCCTGTGCCCTTGGGGACGTTATTCCCTGCAGAAGGGACGTTTTTGAAGCTGAAGTGCTGCCTTCCTTGCACTCGCTGGGGCTGCTGCAGCGTGGTACCCAGGGTGCGGGGACCGGGGGTGGCAGAAGGCTGCTGTGCACCATAAATCCCCCCCCGCAGCCCCTGAAAACAGCCTGGCGGCGTGGTCTGATGCCCTGGGGACCACCTGGGGGATGCAACTGGGGACAAAACCCCAAATCCTGGGGGCGAGGGCCGGGCACCTGCTGCCCCCCGGCCGCTCCCAGCAGGACCGGGGCCGGCTGGCTCCGGGCTGTCGGGCAGTGCTGTCCTGGGCCGGACAGACCCCAAAAAAACCCCACAAGGTGCCAGGAGCACCCCCCCCCCCAGCCCCCCGCCGGACCCCACCCCCGCCGTCCGCTCCCGGTCCGCGGCCGGCAGGGGGCGCTGCGGGGGCGCGGCTGCGGCGGGGGCCCCGCGGGGGGGGGGGCGGGGCGCGCCGGGCCCCCCGGGGGGGGGGGGGGGGGGGGGGGGGGTCTCGGAGTTCCCCCGGGCCACGCGTCCCGCAGGGCGGCCTCTCCTCCCCGCTGCCCAGCGGGGTGCTTGGCCCAGGGGACAGCCCCGGCCCGAAAAGGCAAGCCAAGCGGAGCGAGGAAGCCTGAAGTAATCTGTGCTGAAGCTCTGGGAACTGCTGGGAATCCGAGCAAAAGGAAGGCTTCGGGTTTCCGCCGCTTTGCTGCGGTTGGCATTTTGGAGAGGCTGCCGGAGGACACACACACGGCTCGGCGGTGGGCGGCCGGGGCGAGGGCTGCGGCACCCACTGTGCCGCCAGCGTCGTCTCCGTGTGGGCAGGGGCTGCGGGGAGCCACAGGACATCGTCCCCAGCATCGTCCCCCACCATGCCACCCCAAGCCCCTGCCGTGGATCTGAGGCGGTGCCAATCGGTTGTTTAAACAAAAGCAATTTCCGTGGTGAGGGTCACATTAGGAAAGGGGGGGAATTCGCAGGAGCTGGAGCAAGATTTTGCAAACCCTCTCCCGGCAGCACTGCCATGGTCCCCATACCTGCTTCGCTCTCCAAGGCCCTTCCTGGCTCTCAGGGTTTTCCCTTCCCTGCTGACTTGGTGCTGCAGGAAACTCTGCTTCCCACATTAAGCGGATTTTGCCTGCACCAGCACAGACAAATGCATTTATCACGCCGAATTCCCGAGCTGTTACACCGCGGAGTTTCCGGGATGTGAATCCTCTCACATCCTCCCCGGCCCCGTTTCCGGAGCTGCTGTGCATTCATCACCCCCGGCACGGACTGTCCCCAGTGCCCCCGCCACGAGGCTCTGCCCCGGACCCTCTGCTGCCACCGCAGCCGCTCCCAGGGCCCCGCTGCAGGCTATAGCCACCAAATAGCCAGTCGCTGCTACCAGGGCTGTGCAACCCCATCCCCGGGTGCTGCTGCCGCTGTGTTTTGTGTCTCAGACATACCCGTGGTCCTGGCAGTGGGCTTCTCCTCCAGGCTGCCCTGCCTCAGCCATCCGAATCTCATTTATCCTGCAGCTGACGGACTTTTTTTTTTTTTTCTTTACTTCTGAACGATTTCTGTGGATGCATCTGGATGTTATTAGGGAAACGTCTTGGGTCCACAGAGGCTGCTGGCAGCAGGCTCTTTCCTCGCTTCCTCTGTCCCGGACACGTGAGGCGAGGACCAGCCCGCACCAGGAGCCTGCGGCGTCCGCGCACGAAGAGCAGCAGCCGGGAGATTTTGGGTGCTGGGCTCCCAGGACTTCCCATGCAGCTGCCCCACAGCAGGGCCACGCAGGGACCCACCTCAGTGACAAACATGTGGATGAGCAGAGGAGATCGTAGGGGTGGAAACCTCCCCACCGCCTGCTGTTCCCAGGCACCTCTCCCCTGTACCCCCCTGTGTCCACAAGGCCCCCCAGGCTCCGCAGCCGGCTCTGGCACTGCCCTACCCTCCCCACCTGGGGACACAGCGGGACATGGGGAATTGTGCTCGTGGTGACTGCAGGGACTCCTCACTGCTGATTTAAACGTGTCGTAAATGTTCCTCAGCAGCACTCTCACCACTCGCTCCCCTCTTCCTGCACTCCCTTAGTTCACTCCTTTCCCCTTGTTCTGCGCAGTGATTTGCAGTACCCACAGGTTGCTTGTACAGCAGCACGGCTCCCTCGGGCCTCAGCTGACAGCTTCCATGGCTTTTGGTATGTTTTTATTTAGCCATTAGAGCTACATCCTGAACGTGGCTATAAAGCGCGTTTATCCTTTATGACTTAACTCGGTGCCAAGCCCGTCCCAGCTCCAGCCCGTGCTGGGGTGCGTTTGGGCTGCCTGCTGCGGGCTTTGCAGCCTGCGCTGACGGCTGATGGCATACAGGGAATAAATGGGGAGTAAGGATGGAGGGACAGCGGCGAGGGGGGCCGGTGGTGCTGAGCCCGGCCGGCAGAGCATCCCGGGCACAGCAGCGGTGCCGCAGGCACGGCGTGGGCATACGGTGGCACAGGCAGCTCTGCTGGCAGCACCTGCAGAGAAAGGCAGCAGCCCCCCGAGGTGCCCGTCCTGGGCAGCGTGCAGGCACCGGAGAGCAGGAGTCAGCCAGCTCGAAGGACGAGTGCAGTTTTCAGTTGGTCATGCATTAAAATCACACCTTAAACACAGGACACAGGAATGAGGAAAAGACTGTCCAGGCACAGCTGTGGGAAGTTCGCAGTGTGAATTGTTCAGGCTGGAGGTGTTTGCTCTGCGGAGAGCACGGCCGCAGCCTCAGGCCCAAGCGTCCACCTCCAAGAACACTTCCAGCTTCCGAAGCACAACCGGTTGCAATCCAGAGGCGTCTGAGTGCAGTCATTGCTCACCCAGCAGACTATTCCTTGTCACTGATGATGGAAAGTCAGTACACAGAAAGAATTTGCAATAAAAAAATGAACTTCTGTTTATTTTCAAAGAAGCAAGTTTGGTCTCAACTCTCTACTCTTGCAAAGAGAGCCAGTATCACTGCTGCTTCGTTACTTTTACCCTCTTTAATTACCTCACAAACTAGATGAAAACCAACAGGAAGGCTGTGGGCACTGTCGCACTCTTTGGCAAGATACGTCCTGGTCAAAGGTGCAGTCCCAAGGCCATGAATTATAACCAAAATACCATTTTACTAGTTTTCCTCAGAGTTTCTGGACAGATTCTCCCCAGCCTCCACAGAGAATACTGGTATTTTTTTCCCAGCCAAATTTTCTAACCAAGACTTTGAGAAGGGCATTCACAACGAAGGCAGCCCAGACCCTCACCACGTCTGCCTCTACCAGCGCTCCCGGCCCAGGAAAACGCACGCAGACAACTTGGGTTTCCTCACCCAGGCTCCTCCAAACACCTGGCAGAGTCTGGTGGGAGCAAGAGGAGGAATTTAGGGATGGGAGTTTTTTGCAGGGTGCTTTTTTAACGGAGAACAAAGAAATAAATTGCGTAAGTAGAAATGTATGTTTGCACTAGCTGGGGTCATCGCTGTTCCCAGGCTCGTTTCTGTATGTTTTTGTTCCATTCTGAATTCCTGTTACGGAAAAACAGATCGTGACAAAGTAGCAGGAAGGGAAAAGCAACACAACCATCCTGCAGACTCTGAAACGTAGCAGATGCTTTTGTGCCCAGAGGAAAAGGCTGGTGCATGGACAGTGCTGCAGCCAGGCTCCGAGCAGCGCTGTACCCTGTCACCTCAGCTCATGTCCCCACCTGGAGCTGCAGGCTTACCATTTCAAGCTTTAACTCGCTACGTGTGCATGTAGTTTATATCGTGTTAAGCCCATCCAGACAGCAGGCGATTTCCTCGTGCTTAACAGCCCCTCTGCTCCCCCAACGCCCGTGCACCGGGCTAAGCCCGGCCGATTAACGCTGTCCCCACAAGGGTCCCCGCGGCCACAGGGGGGGCTCAGACACGTCCCTCTGCTCCCTTTGCTCCTGTGACTTTCGCATAAAGTCATTCCCAGTCGTCACCTCGGTTCCAGTGCTTTTGCCCAAGCTGTTGATAATGACCGTGGAGCCCTTCCTTACCCCCACCAGCCTCCAAACCGTCCCCAGCAGCAGAGGGGCTGCGCCAGTCCCGGTGCCACCATGGGAGCAGGGGTGC
Organism: Stictonetta naevosa; assembly: GCA_011074415.1. NCBI lineage: Eukaryota > Metazoa > Chordata > Aves > Anseriformes > Anatidae > Stictonetta > Stictonetta naevosa. Next base: position 18,016,921 of record CM021709.1, on the reverse strand, counting down.
GGGACCAGGGACCTGCCCAGCCGCCCTGCTGAAGTGGGACCAGTAACAGCAGCAATACCGAGCTTGCCTGAAGTGCTTTCCAGGGACAGGAGCAGCCCGGCCATCCGCACAAGCGTTGCTCAGATTTAATTCAGGCTGTTTAGAAACTCCTTCTGTCTCTTTGGTGCCATTTCCCTGCACCCAGCCACCCAGGGCGAAGCTGGCATTTATCTGCAGGTCCAACAAAAGCTTCCACAGACGGCCGGGTGCGAGCCTTTAGTTCTGACAAGCCTGCAAATAAGCAAGTGTCAAAAGGGAGAAGGAAAGAGGAAAGAGAGACACCCGGGGAAGGAAGGCATGCCGGGAACGGCTCCGTTTGGGCACGTCATCTGCTGGTGCTCACCACATTGCTGCGAAAATGGGCGACAAAGGGGCTGGCTCAAACCCCGAGGGATTCGGCTGGTTAAAAGGACGAGGGCTGCAGCCAGTTCCCAGCTGAAGCGGGGGCCACACAGCTCGGATTCCTAAAATCGGGTCAGCGCGAGGCGGCACGGGCAGGGCACGGGGGCTGCAGCCCCACCGCTGGTGGCTCTCCGGGTGAGCCGCTGCTTCCTGCCTGCGCTTCATTTTTATCCCACGTCTTACGTTCTGTATGGGTTTGTCCTGAAATACGCCAGCGTGCAACTTTCCAGGCTTTTCCGTCCCGCTGGGGTAAACCCGACGCGTGTGGGATGACACGGCAGATGAAGTCAGCCATCACTGCTGGTTTTGTGCTGGGCTCCTGCCAGCCCTGCAGAGGTTTTGTGGGGGCTTGGGGCTGGGGTTTCTTTTTTTGGTTTGTTTGTTGAATTTAGTCTTTTAACGGAAGTGGTGCTTTGAACACTTGCTATCTTCAACCTTTTCAAAAAGTTGGAAATGAACATAAAGCTCTGCCCAGATCTGCTTTTCTGCAGTCCCACAGAGGTGAGAGGATCGCTCCGGTGACTGCTGGGGCAAACAGAGCCGTGACCGCAGGTTCTGTTCTGTAGGGTGCAACGGCACTCCCCAGCCCCACCACCCCTTAGTCCCACAGGTTTTGAGGCCGAGCATTTACTTACACAGCTGAGAGCTGGTTTCTCTACCCACCAGCTGGATTTGCCTGTGTTCTGCAGTGCTGTAGTGGGACATGTCAGAGGAAGCAGGAGCCAGCACGTAGGACCCTAGGCCAGGACTCCAGAGAGAAGCCCCAGTCCAGGACCCACCGCACAGCATCAGCATCCCCATGGGATGGATTTGAGCACTGTTAAACAGAGACATCACCCTGTCCTTGTCACAGGGCGGGATAAGGGTGAGACACCAGCTCCAAAACACTCCCGCAGCGCAGAGGTACCTTAGGACATCTGCAAGTTCCTGGCAGTGAGCTGCCTTTTTTTCCTACTCCCTAATTTAGTCCTGGGTCACAACTAAGCACAGGAGCACTTTGCATAAGCAGCTCCTCTGCAGCTGACTTCACGGAAGCCCGCTGACTGCCCAGCACAATTTCCTTCCCAGAAGGACCCCGCGTTCGCATGTCCCTGCTCAGTCAGCGGGGGCGATGCCCACGGCCAGCTGGGTGTCCTGCGGGACAGGACGGCTCCGGGTGCCCCTGCCCTGCCCCTCGCCCACCAGCCCAGCCCCTGCGTCTTGGAGCGGCGCTGAGCCTCCGCCACCACCATCCCCCAGCCCGAGGAGCAAGAATGAGAATTAAAGGAGAAGAACTCTTTGAAATCAGTTTTAAGTAAACAAAAAATCGATCTCACAAGCTTCAGTAACCACAAGCATAAATTTGGGTTTGGCTGCTTTCTGTGTTTTGCTTGGGTTCTTCTGCATCACATATGAAGACTATTTTAAGACGATTTGCTCGAGCGGCTCAGCATATCTCCAGGCCAGCATGCACTCCACAGTCACCTAGGAGCCACCGCTGTCCCCATGGCCACCAGATCCCTCCTGGAGGGGGGAGAGACCCAGCTGGCCTGAAATGCAAACAAAGTCCCTTATCCTGGGGCTCCTATCACCAGGGGCAGGCTCTGTCAGGAGCTAGCTCGGTATCCCCAGGAAACGGAAGGTGAGGAAAGGTAAAAGCATTCCCTTTCCAGAAGAAAAACAAAACTGTAATTCTATGCGTGCCCTTATTTTATTCCAGCAAAGGGCAGGTATTGGGTCAGCAGACTGGAACAAACCTTGTGTCACACCAGGAAAAATGTGCTTCTGAGTTTGAGTCCAGATCCCTCCTGTATCCGAAGCAAAGAGCCGTCACCCCTCCATTCCTTGCACAAAGACATCGAAACTAGCCAGGTCTGCAGCAGGGATGTACAGACCTGCAGGTTTGACCCGGGCAGCATCTGAAGTGGCTGAGATGTGGATCTCGAGAGGATGGCCACCAGCCAGATGCTGCTCGGACCCGCTCACCGTCACAAATAACAAAACTGAAATAAAACAAACCCAAGTAATTCTCACTTGCTTGGTAACTGTCCCCACAATCAGGCATCTGCATCTTCAGCAGGCACCAGGGCGCAAAGAGGAAGGGCAACGAGGGCTCCTGGTGCCTGCACGGAGCTCGGCTGGACAGCTGGGGAATGGTGGCAGAGAGTCTAAGTTTCAGAAGGAAAAGGGGAAAAAGAGAACTGAAAATAACTGAAGAAAGGTGGTGTCGTGCTTGTCTCCGCAGTGTCCGCAGCAGCCTGTCAACCACACCACCCAACAAATGGCTTGGGATAAGAGAGGGAAAAGCACCATTACGGGTCCGCGTGTGCTCCTTAGGCTGCCTCTCCCTCTGCTGCTCTCCGGGGAGCGCTGCCATTCCCGGGAAAGGTAGCAGACGATCACTTTACAAGGCAAGGGAGGGAGGAAACTGCAGAAGAGGAAAGAGAGCAGACAAATTGCTAAATGAAAAGGCAAATGAGACGCTGTGAGCAAACACGGCGCTGCCTCTGCGGGGCCGGCGCTCCGGCTGCGGACCTCTGGGCAGAGGCACAGCCTGGGGCTGCGAGCTCGGGCTCGTGGCTGTTTGTACAGCAACATCAAAAGTCATCTTTATGCAATGCTTCCTGAACATTTCCACATTCAATTTTGCAAACCTCCAGGCAAAATTCCTTCCAAATCACAGGCCTTGGCTCACACGTGAATATCACAACAGCAGGGGAAAAAAAAAAAAAAAAAAAAAAAAAAGCACAAAGAGCTATCATTTCTAGCAAAGCATTTCTCGTTTCCACTTCAAGAAGCTCTGGAGGTTATTGCAGCCTTTAAACTAATGAGCGGCCGCCAGAGCGCAGGCAGTGGAGGAGGATAGCAGCAGCTGCCAAGTAATGATACTTTACACTTACGGATGCTTTTATCCGTGTTTCTCCGAGCGCTTCACAGGAGATAGCAGGGTGTTATTATCACTCCCCTATTTATGTGGAAGCTGAGGCAGAGTTTAGAGTGAAATATTTTGGTCTTAAGACTCCTAACTCTGGAGGCTTGTTTAGGAAGGGGGGTGCAAATGAATTGCTCTCCATCCGATGCGCTCACTGTTGCAGGCACAACTGGGAGATAGACTGCCAGGCAATTCCAAGCAGGATGCCCAGAGGTTTGAGCTGCTCAACGGCTGATCGTGGCGCTACCTTTGTGCAAAATCCCTCCCCCATCATGCTCCTGCCTGGAGTTACGCAGGAAGGTTAAAAGGAAGGAGAGGAGAGCGCGGGGAAGTTTTCATTTCTTACAACATTTTGCACATGTTTAAGGCTGCTTTTACTAACATTTTACTCAAACTTCCACACAAAACTTTACACAAAATGAAATCCTTAATGGTGCCTGTGGTATGGATAAGAAGGAAAATACCCATTACTTTGATTTTTTATTCTTAAGCAGTAAAACCTGCCAGAGACAACCCAGTGAGCCACAATTACTCAGCACAGCGGATCTGCACGTGGGTTTTCACCTAAATGCACTCACCTACACTAAATACCTGCTGGTTTAAGCTATCCTTACACATAGCAGAAGTCATTACATCAGCTTACACACAGCTTCCAGGTCTCTGCCTGCAGATGCCACTGCTGCTGGTGCTCATTTATGCAACCAAGAACAATTAGAAATAAATGGGCAAGGAAAATCACACTTTTAGTGGAACTGAGTGCGATCTCATGTTAGCAAAATCACACTTTCAGATGAAACGCCTGCTCACGTGCCAACTGCCAGACCCCTTCCCCATCCACACTCCTCAGCATGTGTCCAGGGGGTGGATTCATACATTACAAGCCTCCCGGTGCCCCTCCATCCCATCCCATCCCATCCCATCCCCAGGAACACCAGCAGAAGGTGAATCTTTCCTTCCTGCACCCAGAAGCAGCCAGCACAGCAGCACCTCCCCAGCCCCAGGTGCTGAGCCCTCACAGCCCCTGCCTCCCAGCACACACCGGGGGCTTTTTCAGCCCCTCCAAACATCCTCACCTGTGACCAAACATGCCGCTTGTCCTGCTTTTACCCGCAGCTGGGGGAGAAGCCAGAGCCCGCTGCAGGCACACGGGTCCAGCCCACGCAGGGGACAGAGCTGCAGGCTGCTGTGGTGTAGGAGTGTTCGTTGTGCTTGCTTGGGCTGGCAAATAACTGATTTTATGCACACAATGTAGAAATCTGTGGCTTTACCTATTGTGAAAGAAAAATTAGTAAACCAAATCCATGCCCATAAAACATTTACAGTTCTTTGTGCATTCCCCAAGTATTTACTGTTTGAAGAATGAGTGTTGTTTCATTTGAGACTAGGGTGCTGTATGGCAAAAAAATACAAAAAAAAAAAAAAAGACTGGGATGATTTTAGATCATGACATCTAAGAGCTTTCTACACATGCTGCAGAGATGGCAAGTGCCCAAGCCAGTAAATTTCATTCAAAAAGAAAGTCACCCAGCTGGGATGCCAGCTCCTTCAGGATGTACTTTGTCCTGAGAGCTGGTCATTATCTTCTGCGAGGTCTCGGTGGTCTCCAGAGCCGACACTTTTTTCTTTTTTATTCAAATCTGTTAGATCAGAATCTCTCCAGGAGCAGCATTTCAGAAGTACTGCTGTGGAGGAGCAGCATCCCCGCCGGTCCCTGCCGTGGGACACGAGGAACAAGCACCTCGTCGAGGGGACTTGTCTCTCCCCAGTCCCCAGAGCAGAACAAGCACGCGCACAGCCCGCGAACGCCTTGCTCGGCAGTGCACGGTAGCCTGCACCACCTGCTGCAAACGGAAAATGAAAACACCAGGGAGAAAAGGCAAATTTTATTGTGTCTGGAGAACTACGACTCTGTGAAGCAGAAGTATTTAAATAGACAAGACTCTTTTGTCCAGGAAACTGAGTACTAATAATAACATTTCGGCTTCCTGCAAAGAAGGCTCCTTCCCCAGCTGCTTTTCACGGTCTCTGCCCCTCTCCCGTCCTGCTGGCACTGTCCCAGCCCTGGTCATCCCCCACCCTCGCTTGTTCCAGCCCTATTCCTCCACCAGGCAACCAGACACCCCGAGATTTTCCAGGCTCACCCTGTTCTCCGGCCTCCAGAAAAAGTACTCGGCTTTTCTATTGGATTCCTTGCTCGACTTTCTCTTCCAGGCTGTCTCAGCAAACAAGCACAGAGCAGAGAAGCCTCTCCCCTCCGCTCCTGGTGCCCCGGCCCCCAGCCCTGCAGCTCCCTGGCTCAGGACCTGGGGTCGGGCACAGACCTGGGGGCTGCCCCCACATCCTCAGCTGCCCCCGGCCAGGGGAGCTTCAGCAGGGCTGAGAAGGGCTCAGCTCCACGCTCCTTCTCCCCATCCACTTCCAAAGCACTGGCCAGAGCATGGAGGTGTCACAGCTATTCGGACAGCTGCAAATTATTTATTCATTCATTCATTTCTTATGGGCAAACGGCCCAAACCAGCCCTTAAAAAAAATCCACCCCAGGACACCAGCCCAATCTGTGGGTGTCGAGATT
>CM021709.1:17930997-18005997 GCA_011074415.1 Stictonetta naevosa | reverse complement strand
AGGTTATAAATGCATACACGACCAGTTATAGCCTTTTGCCAGCATTTGCTAGGTTTATTCAGCAAGCTCAGAAGTCTGTTGTTCTGCATTTTGAAGAAATATTTGGCCTGATAATAATACAAGAATTAACAAGTAGTTTTTTTTTTTTTTTTTTTTCAAGCATTTCTACATCTCAGTCTTCCACTTTTTTGGCTCTAATTTCAGACTCTCTTCCCAGGAAAATATTTGTAAAAATAATTTGCTATAATTAGAAAAACGCTTCATTGAAAATTCATTACTGGAACCCTGTCCTCCAGCTCGGAGCTAGGCAGGCTCCAAGGCACTTTTTTTTCTGGTGCATGTTACCGGTAAGCTGACAACCAAAATGATGCTGATGCTTGGTTTACAAGAACTTACTGTGGAGTTCTGGCTCCTACAGTCCGATGCTCGTGTGAGGTTTGCTACATCTATCGAAAACATCTATTGACTCTAGCCTCCGTGCCTGGTGGAGGGCCCGGCTCCGAGAGAGAGGCAATCACAACAACAGGACGTACATCGGTTTGGCAGTGTTTTGTGTGATACCTGCTCCGACAGGCAGTGCTGACAAGTGCTGCGGCTGTTTCTCAGCCTGGCCACCAGAAGCATCAGGCGGCGCTTGTGGGGCCCCCTGTACAGCACCCCCCTTCAGCCCTGCAGAGGGACCAGCGCTGCAAGGAAGATCCATGGGGACAAAGCACGTGGGGTGGTGTGACCAAGTCAGAATGATGGCTGGGTTTTAGGTGTTCACACAACTGCACATCCCTGTTCTGAAGAGTTTTTTCCTTATTGCACCGTATACGTGGACTGAACAGCTCCAGCACAAACCGCTCCTTACTACTCCGAAGCGTAGTGTTTGCTCTGGATGTTGAAAGGGGAGACAGTAACAAAAGGCAACCCCTGAGCAAATGCCTCTGAGCTGGGATTTTGAGATCTTAACATCCCTAACGTGGCAGAGCAGACTGGGGGCTGAGCGATGGTAACGCTCTGCCCAATTACAAAGTAATTAAAAGACCAGTGTGGGCTCCACAGAGAAAGCTTTGCATATGGACTTCAATTATTATACCACAGTCTTGCCAGAAAAACACAAAAGAGGATCTCAGGCAGCGCAGAGGATGCATATGGCTTGTGTAGGTGGAAAAAAGCTAAGAGACTGTTACTTTGGGTAGGAAGTGGATTTTCTCTCTCCTATAATCTTGTTAAATTACCCTGTTTTTAAATCAATGATTTATATTGCTCTCTTCAAATCCAGAGGGAAAAAAAAAAAAAAAAAAAAGCCTCTCTAAACAGCAAGTATGTGACAAGCAATACATTTTCACTTTCATTTATCCTCATATTGTGAAGTTCACGCAGCAAACCAAAAGTGTTACAGGAAACTGCTGGGAAGGACTGGTTAAAAAGAAAACCTTGGCTGAAATGAGATGGAAAACAGATTTCCCGGTTTAGGTAAGTATCAGAAAATAATACATAATGTTAGACATCTGAAAAAGGAAGTAGGAAAATATTCAGGAATTTGCATAGCCATTTGCAGTCTGAGCAGAGCAGAGAAACACAGCGTCAGGACAAGGAGCGCGTCGAGCAGGCGGCGGTGCCGGGAGGCGCAGCGAGCATCGCCCCGCGTCTCCAGCCCCGGCCCTCCCTCTGCCCCCCGGCTCCAGCCGAGGGCACCGCTGTCATTGCAGCCCATGAGCTTCATCAAAAAATGGCAAGAAACTGCATTTCTGTTGCACGTGCCCATGTGTAAGTGGGTGAGGACTCCCGCATTTTCCTTTGTGCTGGTGGTGGTTTGGCTTTCAGGGAGTCCCCCCCTCCCTTTTACACCGGTTTTGTGCCTGGGTAGGGCTAGAAGCTTCCGTGGGGAACTTCCACGGAACTCCCAGCTTCCATCTCTTGGCAACACTCTCAAAAATAAAATTAAAAGAAAAACACAAAGCTGTGGGAGATACACCACCGCAGCCCACCTGCAGCAGGTGGAGGGCAGGACACTGAGACAAGCCAACAGCCACTGACTTTTACATTGGAAGAAAAAATAGCATCGAGATCCTTTTCTTTATGGAGTTGTTTGTACTGTACTCAAATGACCCTGAGAGGGTCTGACCCTCTGTCTTCAGGCTGCTGCTGAGCCTCTGCCCCTCACTCTGGCAGGCACTACAACCACTTTACATCTATCCAAATAGCACTCCATCCACCTTTTAATTTCCAAGAGTCCCACTGCGCTGCCGTGGAGAACCGAGTCTTCACTGCTGTCCCGAGGGTGGATGGTTTTGCCCTACAGCCCAAGTGCCCAGCGCAGGGTTTCACCAGCTGCAACAACAGAGAGGAGCAGCGCCGGACAGTCAAAAGGGAAGCGCTGACATCAGTGACAGACGTCTTTAGCTTTGCTGACTCACTGCGTCTTCCCCCCGCAGGGAAAACAAGCCCGAGCACCAAGAACTTTCCCACAGCAGCCCACGTTGCTGCCGGGAGCCCCGCGACGGAGCAAGGCGTGGGGAAGCGCGGCTAAACCCCTTCCTATTTCCAGACCCTGGGTGAGGCGGATGGAAATCACAAGGCTCCCGGTTCACATGGGAAGCCAGTAATAACCTCCTAAACACTGTCACATCCTCTAATGTGCGTGCTATGAAGGGCTGTCGGGAGAGGAGCCGCTGGGTGTGTGAGTCCTTCCACGTGCTGCCCAGGCACAGCACCCGGGGTGCCGCTGTGCATCTGCCCGCAGCACCAAAGGTGTGTTGGAAGAGGAAATCCTGCCCCAGGGCTCAGCAAATGCTGGGGAAATAAAGCCAACGGGTCACTTAGACATGCCCTCTTCCTACCAATCAATACAAAGAGCCTGAATGAAAGGATCTTGCCTGGATGCAAATCCCCTCTTGCCAACAAACCTTACAGGTCTTAGCCCCAGTTTCTAAGGCAAATTCCAGACTGATTATTTACTCAGTATGCCTTAAATTCCCCCCTGTAGTTACAAATGAATAAAACACGAAATTCCATATTTTTTGCTGAGATATATTAAAAACTTACTGAATTTTAGCTTGTGGTGCCCTATTCCCAGGGATATTTAGTGGATCTGGGACCTCTCCGGGTGAAAGACAAGCCATTCAATTTGTTCCTTGCACTAGCTGTTCTCCAGAACACCGCCCACGCACCGGGGTCCGAGACCTCCACAACAGCACAGCACACACTGGATTTTATCTCACAGACATGCATCGCTACCGACTATTTTTGGATGACTGCCTAAACCAGGGGGCACAGCAAGGTGCACAGTGAGCCTATGAAGAAAAGGTAGAATGAGAAGTGCTCAGCAGGGGGTTCTGACTTCCTCTGCGCAGCAGCCCTGGAAAGCATCTGTGTTAAAAGAGCTTCTTGTGGTGAGTTTTCCTGGGTGGGATGAGGACTGACTATTGCTGCAGAAACAATGCACACACGATGAGTCCATAAATCCTCCAGCAGCAGTCAAAGGAGGAAACGCCATTACCCCTAAGTGTGAAATGCATTTGTTGGCTGATGGTTTAGACGTGGTCAGCAACAAAAGCCACCCCGTGGGCTGCTCCGCTGCAGTGCACAGGAACACCGAGGCAGCACCACGACTCCCTTGAGCACGAACCTCTCATCCCTGCACAGACACCCCCTTTTTCTCAGATAATTAATTCGGCTTCTCAGGTTTTCCACTTCCATTTAAACACACAAGCCTGAAAACTCCCCAAACTGCAACACAATCTGGCAAAACCATTGCTCCGTGTCCCTTCCAGAGACCATCCCTACCCTGGGCCATGCCCTGCTGCCCCGGCACTGAGGTGGTTCCAGTTCATCCCAGTGGGCATGTGCCCGTCAGTAAAGGGGTCTGAGAAGCAGGAAAATGATAAAACTAAGAGCCTACTGAATATTAAGCAGATCACAGACCGTTACCACCTCTCACAGCTGTCCTTCACCACCAGCGGAGCATTTAGTTAAGCCCCACCCCAGATCTCCCATCTGGTACAGAACCAGGCAACAGAACTGCGAGTTTGGGTCTTAAATGAAATTAATGAAAGAAAGTACAATTGTGAGCGCCTCGTGCCCATGAGCAGGACAGAAGCTGCTGGCAGCTGCCGAGCAGCACTGACCCCAGGGGAGAAGGAACCAGGGGAGCCAGTGCTTGGAACACGCCTGATTTTGGCATTGAAAGTGTTACAGAAAGTTCCTCTGAGGCTTTAATTTCCCTCCTCCTGATCTTCCTTTGATTCTGATCCCCTCCTTTCCTTATGTCCTTTGAACTTTTAAAAAGGCACTTTGAAGACATGTCATAAAGCAGTTTTGTTATTCATGATCCCCTCTTTGATGCTCTTGCTACTTTGTATGAACTGCAGCCTCGCAGGATGTGGCAGCCAGAGGAGCTGAAAGCTGACACTGGGAAGACAGGGCAGAAAAGTAAAAGCGTGGACACTGTTTGTCAGTAACGCGCTCAAGCCGTGCACATGGGCACAGCATCCCTTATTCTTCAGTGTGTTGACTTCTGAGAAATACAGACCTGGTTGCAACTACAATGAATCTGCTCCTCCAAGGAGCCAGAGGGCGGCCAGGAAGGTGGCACCAAGGCAGAGGGCAGCTGGCTGGCAGGTCCTTCGTCCCAAAGGCTGCCGCCATCCGCCACATCCACCCGACCTCACAGCATCCCCTCGTAAGGGTGGCTTCACATCCCCCTGCAGCAACCTCCCCTGCCCACTCCTCTCCCTCCTTCCCCAGCTGAAACATGGGTGCATGCAGCGCTTGGAGGGCAGGGCTGCCTCACGAGGTGGCAGCAGCGGAAAGACCAAACCAAGGAAGAAAACACCGAAAGAGGCAGGCTGTCTGGGGGAGAGGAAGGGACCAGCAGCTCACACCCGATTTCTGTCCCTGCCTCTCACCTGGGATCTTAATTTGGCCTTTCCACATGCAGAAATACAACACAGCCCAGTTGGTTTGGACTGGCCAAAGGCAGCTGTCCAGCCAACATTAGTCACATCGCAAGAACTGCTCTTTGGCAGATTACACAATGGTTCTCAACAGGACATGCAGATTTTGAAGCAGCTGCTAAATACAAGATTTACGGTATTATTAAGCCTATTCACTGGTTCTTCTATTTCAATTCTGCATCATTTGCATTTAGACAAATCCTAGTGCCCTCTTTCATAATTTTATTTTGAATCTCAAGGTGGAGACATTCCTAAAAGTCCCTTAAAATCCCAAAAGCTGGAACCCCATGATATGGATAAAATCATAATCTAAACCTTAAAAATGTTTTTATCCATAAAGGTTAGGACAGAACAAATGAAATGAAACCGTCCAAAATCCAAAAACTAATTGAAAATAAAGATGAACCAACACAAGCAAATAGAAAGACATTGCAGGTTTAAATCTCATGAACTCTAACCCTTGAATTTTAACCCACTCCTCAGACATCGAGATATGTCCCAACACACTGCGTTTGCCGTGGAAATGCCACCACAGGCTGTGCTGGATGTTCAGCCAGACACATAGAAAAGGCAGTCCCCAGCCAACGACAGCCAGGCTGGGCATGGATGGGAAAACCTTTTCTTCTGAAGATGGGTGGTTCAGCATGACCTATTTTCCATGATAGGTATCAGCTGTGTTTTGGGATCGCCCAGGATGTTATTGGGTCTGCCTGGCAGAGAAAGACCGAAGAAAGGATTACATGTAATCATGTAATTCTGCATGTACAGCTCCTTAAATATTGAATTGCTGCTACAGGATTATATACATTTGATACTTCCTGAATCAAGCAGCCTGTGTAATTCATCTTGATCAAAGTTACAAGGAGCTTTTTTCCCCACGCACACGTGCTGCACGTGCTCCACAAACAGGTCTTTGGCCTGGAATCCAACCGGCAGGCAGACGATGAAGCTGCCACAGCAGAAGAAAGCGAATGCAGAGCACACCACCATCACCAACTCCTCAGACCTGGGAGAACTACTTTGCTTGAATCACGCTTTCCATATTAAATATCTTCCTCTCGTATCAAAAAGCTCAGAGATGAAGCCAGGTTAGGTGACATTTTTCCCCTCCTGAGTTTTAATCTGAACTAGAGTTGGACACTTCCACAGTGAAGCGTTTTTGCAAAGCTGGCCTCTGTGGCATGAAGCCACCGGTCAGAGCCTCTCAACTTTATTTAACCTTTGTGTAGGGAATTGCATTAGCTCAGCACAAGAGGACCTCTCAGCAATGGAGGAACAGATGTTCAGGCATTAGATAAGCCACAAGCAAGTCCGTGGTGTTTATCAGCAGGGGTGAGGTTTGGGGTTGTTATTTTTAGAGGCTGCCCGGTGGTAGGAGCTATTCTGAAATAAGTGAAAATTATCCTGAAAACTGCTTGATGGACTTTTGAAAGATTACGTTCTGAATATTTTTTATTTTTATTGCTTTTTACCTGCAACACTGATCTAGTGCTTTTTTTTTTTTTAGTGTATTTTTCCTTATTTTATTACAGCCAAGTGTCTGTTCCTGGGACTGAATGCAGATGCATCTGGAACAGGAAATTCTAACATGCTTCCAAACCTGGGAATTTTTCACTTTAAACTTGAGATAAAGAGAGAACTTGTTTTAAAGACAGATGTCCCATAACAAAGGACAAATATTTCCATAGGGGCCAAGCCACAGTGCTCTTGAGAAACCAGTACTGCAAAAAACAGCAAAATGTAAAGATGTATTATGATTCCAGTGTGCATTTAGTAAATTATTGCTATTTAACACACTTCTTCCTGCTTGGTCTAAAAAACAAAACAAAAGCGACGTGAGAAAAAACACTGAAATACCCATGTGAGGGTTATTTCTTTTGATTTTGTTAACCTTAGGGCATCTCGTGGTTATGCTATGATCTCAAACTCCTCGCTCTGCAATTCAAGCCAAAGCAGGTCTCTGGAGGTAAAATCTGGCCATCCCACCTTCACGAGCTCTGTGTGAGCATACACACACTCGCATGAAACCTCCCATTTGAGGTTTTCAGAGCTCCGTGTGTGGCAATTCATTTCACTAGAGGTCACCTTGTACTGCCTGAAGACATGCTTTTAAGTCAACCCTGCAAAATTGCTGGTGTTTCTATCAACAACTGGGCGACTTTCTGTGTAGGTGAGTACTGGGGAGCTGCACTGTACTGACCCCAGCACTGGATGGGAAGTCCTGGTCAACCCCCCCCACGGCATTTTAGAGGCACTTTGAGGTGCCACGTGCTATCAGCACCCAAACAAAGCGGCAGGTTTATTGCCCAGAAGATGTCACAGAAGGTGAGCTGTGGCTGAGCAGCCGGGGCTCCCCACCACCAAGGCTCCGCAGCCGCCTGCTTCCTCCCGCAGCGCTGTCCTCACGCCAGCGGGCTTCGGGAGAGCCAGCAAAGAGAAGTTGGAGGTAGTAAACAAAACCTGAAGGCTTTGTGAAGGGTGTTTTGTTTTACTAACCTACAGCAGGTTTTTTTTAAAAGGTGCTCAGACATCCAAAGCTGCAAGTGTGGAAGCTGGCAGCGTGAGAAGCCCAGCGTCCAGCCAGCCCGGGTCTGAACAGCCCCCAGCCCAATGTTTTTCAGGGCTCTCCTCCTCAAGTCCTGCTCCCCCTGCTCGAGCAGGCACCTCCCCTGTTGAGAAGATGAGAGATTTTGGAGCTAGAAACGGAAGAAAACTAGGCTAGATAGAAGAACATATGCACAAGTGTGCATCTAAAGCGGTGAACACACAGGGAGGAAAGAATTAAAAAACCTCATTGAGCACTTCCCTCGGGGTGAGAGCACTGACCCTCACCTGCCCTGTCCCTGCTCAAGTGTTTCGAGGTGCTTCCCATGAACGTCAAAAAACCACAGCACTGATGGGCGGTAAAGGCCTCGGATAACATTTGTACAGCACTTTGACACAGAAAGTTCCAAATTCCCCTCTATTGAGGCAAAGTCTGACAAAGGCATAATGGAAATAGGCTTCCGGCTGACAAAAATGTCACTCTGGCACTTGTACAAGTCCACATAAACTTTCCGGCCTGCCCTCCAACTGCAAGCACTGGCGTTTCCATTAAGCGCCTGAAGACGCAGAAGGCATCCGGAGCAAAAGTAAACTCCCGACCAGAGCAAGCACGATCCTGGGCTTGAAAATTTCCGTGAGACTACTGCAAGTAGTTTCCCAGCAGGAGCAGGGATCACCCTGGCAAACTAGGGGGGTTGGTGACTGCCACACGGAGAGGAGTCCACACAGCCATCTGAGAGGATCTGTTTGGAGCTATGGCTGGGAACATGTCAGAGGAGGCCTCGTGCAGAGGTGGGCTGGAAGTGCCTGCAGTGCCTGGAGCTGCCCCGAAGGCTGCACAAGCCTGGCAGAAACCTGCCCCAGGCACTTTGGCGGAGGCCGGGCAGGAGCAGCAGGAGCCAGGACCATGTTACGTGCAGGGCCCTTGAGCAGGAGCTGCCAACGTGGCTCAGCCCTGCACTCACACAGGAGCTTCCATCGGCACCTAAGCATCAGCTGCCCCAGCCCGGAGAACTGATGCTGGCTGCTGCCTGCTTCCCCCTCTCTGTGTTCTGGGGTCCCCTGTGGGCAGCACATCCCAGGGCAGCCCTGGGGCACAGCAGAGCCCCACGGGGCTCGTGGGAGGAGGAGAGCGCCCCTCGCAAGGTCTGTGCCCATGCCTCACACTGACCATCTCCCATCTCTGCCCCGAGCGTGTGGATGTGAAAGCCGCACCACTGCCTGCACAGGAAAGTTATGTTAGAATAGCAATTAATGTATTTCTGGCTGCATTTTAATGAAACGGTGCAGCTGGAAGCAGGCTAGCTGCCAGTGCCACCTGACCCCACCGTGCTCCCTTGGACGCCTGTCAGGAATCTCTCCTCTCAAGTATCCTGTTGTCCTGCGTGACATTTTTCCCCCAAAAAACTGAACTAATCAATGTCTGGCTGCTAGTTATCATGGAGGAAAGGGAGAAACATACTGAGAAGCTGTTGTACATCAGCCGCTGCGTTATAAATACGCTAGAGATACAGCTATGCACCGTATTTTATTGCACACTGTTATATTTATCTCCATGCAGGCAGAAAGGCTGCGAGCAACAAGTGTCTGCCACAGAGAGCGCTTTAAGTCAGGTTATTGCATTCTTGACTTAAGCCCATTTTTCTGGTTTCCCTGCAAACATCAATGAATTTTAAAAGGGAGCATTCAGCCAGGAGCTTCCCATTCAGCCAAAACACAGCATCCCTCTATGTGGGGACTGTACCCTTGCATGGCACAGGGATGAGCCCAGTGGATTTCTTCTGCCTCTCACACATGGGATCCCTGAGGGATCCCTGATTTGCTCGAAGCTCACGTCCCAGTCACTCACATCAGCTGCTACGGTTGCTCTCAGAAGTGCTGGGCGTTTTCTGAATGCACAGGGATGGATACGCCTGCACCTCGTGCGCGTACACACATACAGGTGTGTGCCCAAGACCAAAGACAACAGGAATGTAAATATGTTTTACGCCTAATTATGGAAAGTACTTTGGCAGAAGGCGACTGGGGACACAAAGAGCTACTATTTGGGTTCTCCAGGCTATGGCCTCCATTCAGTACACAATTGGCAATATTTGGACAGTACAGGCCAGTTCCTTCCTTCGCAAGGTAACTTCCTCTGCCTGGCAGCCCTCGAGCAGGCTATAAAATGACCTTATGTTTAAGGACAGTGTCAAATTAAATAAGCAAAGGAGAAGCGCGCTCACTCACTCTCCCTGCATCCCTCTGGTTGTTTTACAGCTCCCTTCTGCTTTGTCTTCAGGTCGCAGGCAGCTACTCCCAGCAGTGCTGCCCATGGCACTCCTGCCTACAGTGACACGCACAAAGCCCGACAAGCACACAGCATGCCAGGGAAAAAAGGAGGGAAACGGCAGCACGCAAAATAAAACACAGATATTAATCTTACAAGACTCTCTGTTTGGGTTCTGCCTCTCCCTCCTCTCCCCCCTCAGCTTCCAGCCCTCCCCAGGCAAATGCTCTCCTCCAACGTGCCCGAATGCTTCCTGGCCTGCCGGCAGGCGCAGCTTCACGAGCGCTCCCTTGCCATTCATTGCCCTGTCCCAACCTGCTACAACACACATCGCTTCTGAAATCGGGCTGTGAAACCAAACAGAAAGCTTTCCATTGATGCTCCAATGCATGTGCAGCAATTCAAAAGCCTTATTTTAAGTTTTACAGTGCTCCCACCTGAATAAATTAATTTTAAGTGCCACTTTTCCATTTGTGGATTATTAAAAGTTGGGAGGTCTGGATGCCATCGCCAGGTACCAAAAGGTACCATGTTACGCACTGCGTGGCTCTGTCAGTGTTGCTCTAATTCACAGTTACCATCGCTGTGAAGCCCCGCAGAGCTCTCCCCCATGCAGCCCCCCGAGCGTGACGACCAGTGTCGCTGCTCAGACCCACAGACGGACGGACAGCAGCGGGACTGCGGCTCCCAGGGGTGACCACGAGCCATGAAGGCATGGGGGGACTCAAGCATGACATGGCTCAGTGGAAAAAAAAAAAATACTAATATTAAACTTTTCCTAATCCACCCACCTTCCTGCTCCCCTCCGGAGCAGAACAGCTGCATTGTACCACCAGGGTTTGCTCAGGCCAGAGCTGGAGCCCGTGCAGAAAAAGGAGGGCTCCTGCTGCCCGCCGGCACAGCTCCTGCCAGGGCTGGCTTCCTGCAGCCACCCCGCTGGAAGCAGACGTGACCGTGGCCATGCTCGGCCAAAAGGCACAGCATCACCCTGTAACGTGTATCTGTGTGGGTGTAAATGCATGTGCATGCAACAGATGTCGGCACGCTCACCGTATTGACATCCCTAGAGAAATCTGGAGAAGTAAAATGGAATGGGATCGCTGGCTCTGCTTTGGTTCGTCTGAAACTCAGACATCTTTTGGGAGGAATCTGAATACAGAGAGAGAGGAGAGGGGGCAGGCAGAGGAAGGAGAAGAACAGAAACTGGTGTGTGCTGCAAAACCAGCCCCAGCCAGCATGGCTATTGCTTCAAAGTCGCTACACTGCACATTAACTTTTGGACCACCACCTATATTTAATTTCCATGTCTATAATCACACGGAACGATTGTTGAGGTGTATCAGAGCATCAAAGGGTGCAGGTCCAGAGGACAAAGTTGTTCTCTGAGCACAGCTAAAAGATCTGAAGCTTTGTCCACAGAGGGAACATCTTACTTGTTTCACGGGGTGATACAAATCTGCAGGTTTAACATCTTTTAGAAAGGATTGCCAGGTTTAAATCCTGGTCACAAAGAGCCCCATATCCAAATTTATATAAGCTTGTTTCCTTCCATTCAGCATACAAAAGGTTTGCTACAGCCCTTGGCACCCCTCCAGCAAAACAGAGCAGGTCTAAGTTTACTCCGCTCATGCGAGGAAACTCCTCTGACAAGTCAAACACACGTGTTTGGCTGGGAAGGCTGCAGCGCAGGGCTCCCTACTCCTTGCACAAACCAACCTTCCACAGTAATGCAGGGACAGAAGCACTAGGTGGCAAAAAAAGCCAGCAGGTCCTCATTAGTTGCACTTAGAAAATGAGCATTAAGGCACCTACAAAATTTCAGGTTGTTCAACAGCAGCTGTGATGGGTGTCAGCAGGGCCCGTACACCCACCAGTAGGGTTTACTGTTTGCAATGAAAGGACTGAACCCAGGGCTCACAAACATCCAAAAAGAAGGGAGAAAGGGGTTAAACTCCCAAATTGTTACTGAATAAATGTTAAAGTACAAATAGCATCGTACTTGGATTTCTGTGCACTGCTTCCTTCCTGGTAATTGCAGTATAATAAAGCATCAAAATAAACAGTAATCCAAAAAAAAAAAAGGCTAAAATTGGTCTGTATTCCAGATGAGAAACATCTGCAGCAGTAGATCAGATCTTTTCTCTTTTTCCTGAGCAATTACTTAAACAATGTTACACTCTCATAGGTAAAATTATTCTCCCAGCCTCTTCTATCACTTCATAAATTAAATCAGTATTTTTGGAAGGGAAGTAAAAATCAATAAAGACCTCTAGATAAATAAGAGCAAAAGACTCCCTCAGATGTAGTTTAGATGCCTGCCTTTGTGAACACTTCCTGTGCAGCCGTTCCCATTCCTAGCTGCATTTTCTCAAACGGAGGGGGAAAAAATCCCTCAAACACTTAGAATTTTTAAATAAGAGCATATTTTTTCTGGAACTAAAATGAATAAGAGAAGGGTAGGATTAGACCAACACATTAACTGTCTGACTTGTTACCAGACAATAAAGAAGGGCAGTTGCATTAGCTTTGGAACCACTACTGCCAATTATGAAAGCATTGTGTTTGCCATACACATTGATTAGAAAAACTGTTTATTTGAACTAATAAGCAGTAAATGAGCTGAAATTGTCTTTTCTTTATTTTTAATATGATAAATGGAATAAACTGCGGGTACATCTGTTCTGAGCCTCTTTTCCACAATACGTTATGCCTGAAAAGCCTGAAAAACGCTCTTTGCTATTCCAACATTTCAAATTACTGATTTTCTCCAAAGCGTTACCTACAAAACATACATCAGTGCTTGCATGGTTCAGTCCTCATTCTGCATTTAGTTCATCCTCCGAGCTAAACCACAGGGCACGTAGAGAACAGAGGCACTCACCTCCCAGTAAATGACAGGCACCTTAGCGCAGCCTTGCGAGCACCTCTGGGCACGTTGGCACAGCTCAAATAGTTGGGTTCACGCTCTCCTCAGGCACACGTGTGGTGGTGGCAGCCTCCTGGGCAGGTCCTGGGCTGGGCTGGCAGCAGCCCGCAGACCCCCGGCAGCAGGCTGAAGGCCCCCACTGCCCCCGGGACCCCCGGGTGGGGTGCATGGCTGCAGCTCCTCGGCTCACAGTGCTCGGGTCGACTGGTCCTGAGAGATTTGTGTCAGGAAAGCCTGGGGTGCAATAATAGAAAGAAGACAAGGCCAGAATTGGTTATTCTAACAACAAGTTTTAATTTATGTATATCTTTAACTTTACCATTGACTGGCTTTAGTTCCCTGAGCTTCCTGCCGGTACAAGCAGCCCCTGGGCATTCTGAGTGGGGATACGCACACAAATTGAGTTTTTTTTTTTTTTAATTATTTTTCAGAAGGCCACCAAAGAGCCAAAGAGGCCATGCACTCACCTGTATAATATGGCAGCAGCCCCTCGGCTAACGAGCCCACCGCCGTGCCTTCCAGGGGGCAAGCGCCAAGCTCGAGGACAAGCGCCTGCTGCGGTGTCAGGCAGGTTCCCTGCTGAGTTCAGCTGGACAGAAAAGCTGCAAACAGAGGGGAAAAGAGTGTCAGCAGATAATGAACACCTTATTTTAGGCTGTGGTCAAGTAATTTGCTTTTCTGAGGAGGGATTTTTTTTTTATTGTACTTGGTGGGGTTTTTAGGGCAACCACGGTAAAGTTTCTCCATAAAGGAAAAGCAAACAGCTGAAGAGTCTTCCCCGGGCTTTAAGTCTCCCTGCAGAGAGTAAACCATGAAGTGTTTGTTAAAATCCTAATCTGATTTAAGACTGCTTTTGACCATGTTAGGGAAGGAAGTGCTGGCTGTCAGTGCCCCGTCCAGCTGGGCTTTTAAAATACCATATCAAAGGGCATCACTATCAAGCAACCTGCACAGACCTGTTACAACTATACATTGATATTCCAAGCAAACCACTCAGTATTTGGCCGCAACAAACAGCAAACCCTCTGACAGCAGCCCGTCACGTTCCTCCCTCGTGGAGCAGCAGGAGGTGGCACTGATGCCAGGTTTTGGTTGCAGAGATGTTCTCAGCCCCCTGGCCAGCAGCACCTGCTGCTGATGGAGAAGCAGCCACCAAGCCACGCTGCCGCACCTCTCCCTTGGTGAGGAAGGGAGCAGACATGCTCCTGGGGACAGGCAGCACCGCAGCCTGCCAAGAAAGCCGAGAGGCTGCAGCTCACCACCCCGCTGCCCTGGCCTCGCCACCGCAGTGGGGAGCACGCAGGAGCAGGGGTCAGGGCCACTCGGTTCTCCGCAGCTCCGAGCAGTGCAGCAGGGCTTTAACGTCAGGCAGCGCGCAGCAAAGCCTAACGAGCGAAGTTGTGTGGAGAGCACAAAGTGTCCTTATTCTTCACAAAATGGAAATTTTGTGAGATGTCCGCAGGCAAGCCAAGGAAAACACAAACCGCATGCCTGCCGTGGCACGGGGGCACAAACGCTGTTATTGTTAATGTGACAAAGTCGCATGTCTAGTCACACAAATTACCAGAATGCAGAATTCCCGAGTTTAAAGAAAAACAAAAGTACTGTTAAAATGAGCCACGCTTAGGCCAGGGCACGCTTGACTGCATTCCTTCAAATGCTTCCGAGCTTCCTTGCTTTTGGGAGAGGACAGGGAGAAGCCAGGATCTCCCTTACTCCATACCAAGCAGTATCAGCAATTTGAATGTACAACAACAACAGCAAAGTCAAAACAGGCTCTAACTGCCCTGGACAACCTGTTCCTGCTGCCATCCACTCAAGGTCCTAGCTGAAAGCCTTGGTGCAGGTAGCTGAGGGGGTCACCTGCAGGTCCCTTGCAGAACATCAGCAAACGCACATATACGTATATATTATTTTTTTGTTACGCCACCCACTGTTTAATTTATTTCAATACCTTACTACTCTCTGGATCTGCCCATTTTGCTGACACAAAGAGCATCAGTCGGTGGGATACCCAGAAGCGCAGCTTGGCACAGGCACGCTGCTGCCCCCCGGTCGCTGCCCTCCTGCAGAGCCGCGCAGGGCTCTGCTGCGCCCGGAGCCACGCGGCCAGAGCGACAGCCCTGGCTTCACAGCATTTACAGAGGGGAAAAACAGGAACTTTCAAGATTTAAGCTCTTGACATCTGGATTCTGTCATTGTAATAGGATAAAACAAAGCTGTGATCCAGCCTTCTTTGGTCAGGCGCAGATCAGGAGATGAACTTCCACATCTCAGCTCGGCGTGTCATTATTTTCTGTACGCACAATCCCCCAGGAGATTCTCAGGAGCGCGGATTGCAACATGAAAACCAAGGCCCCGGCGCACCAGGATCAGAAACGTGCTGGTAACTGGAAAGATTTCTGAAGAGTTTCCTTGGCTAGAGCTGATAAGCAGAGGTTTTGCCTTGGAACTGTTTACAAATCCTGGCTCCAGAAAAGCTTAAGAGAATCAATGTGATCATTCACACAGAACTGGTATGCGTGCTTCAAGATGCAGGTGTCAGTTCTGGGGAGATCGAATAGCTCTTTGGGGAGAAAAATGCTCTTCTATGTGCCAACACACATTTAGTCATGACTGCAGCTCTCATGTTACTGGGTCCCAGCTTGAACATGGCCTAAAGAGCTGTTTCAGCCCAACAATTACTTAATGTTTTTCAGAAATTTTCAGGAGGTAGGAACAGGGGAAAGACAACATGAGGAACCTTCCCTCTATTCCAAGAGCAACTTTTAAAGAGCAAGATGACCTTTAGTTCAGTAGAATGTGCTTATGTAGCAAGAAGGTTATATTTTTTTAAATGATCCCTTTTCAAACAATTAAAATACACACCCACACCATATGCAAGTACGCAAGTCAAAAATCTCTGCTTTACATCATGCACAGCACTTTTAAATGACATCTCCTTTTTCCGGGGTGGAAAATCACAGTCAGCATTTGTATATAAATATTATTACACAGCTTGAACGTACAAGCCAGGAAACAGAGTGCTGCATGACAACGTGCTAAAAATTCCTTGCTGCATTTTTTTTTACATTAAGAACCCAGCCCTGTCTGTACAGTAATTCCATTGTCACACACAGCTCGCAGCGGCTTGCAGTTCTCACAGCTACAGCACCAACACTTCATCAGAAAAGTGAAGCGCAGCCGCGCATAGGAAGTCCTCTCCTCCTCTCGTGGCAGCGATGCACCGCTCTCCTGAAACCTGCAGATCAAAGCTGCACACACGTTAAATCCCTGGCTATTGGCATGCTCCCACTACACGTGTGACTACGAACAGGAACATTTGAATTAGGAGCGTCAGCATTTCTTCCAAAAAGACACAGACAAAGAGGTCACGTTGACATGCATTCTCTTTAAAGTAATCCATCCTAATAGTAAAAATATGCTTTATTCGATTGACTTCCAACCACCACAAACCTCTTTCCCAGCCTACAAGTGACTAACAGGGCCAAAGACCAGGACTCAACTTTGGTTTTGGCTAATACAAAGCATAAGGATCTGTTTACCTTGCAATAACAGGAGTCTGTCTACTGAGTGGCATCAGATCCCAATTTCTCCTGGGAGATTTTATCTTGTTATTCAAGGGCTAGTGAGACAAAAGTTTATTAGTCCTGGGCCTTCCCCTCTCCCCACAACCAAGTACATAACCTGAGGCTGAAGTCTCCAACCTTCAGTTCATCAAGTTCTCCAGTATCAAATGGTGAACTATTATATTGCTAACCACCCCTTTACATTTGAAATCTGGCCTGTTTCTGCCCATGTGCATCACCCAGTGCTCGTCCTCATCAGATTTTGTCTGCCCCATGCAGTGACTTTGTCTGCCCATGCAGTGCCTACCTTTCTCTCTTACTCGTTCCCTCCACCCCCGAGAGCAGCCTGGCCCACCTGAGCTTGTCGCTGCAGAAGGAAGCTGTGTGCACGCCAGCTGTGTGCCACCCAAAAACCAGAAAACTAACAAGGGACAGAAACAAGAGAGTGCCACCATCGCCTCCATTAGCCAGTGGGAGGTGAACAAGATGTAGCGGTGCTAAGAGCAGCAGGGGACACGGATTTTAGGGCACAGGGAAATCCTTACACCTGTTACGAACGGTTTGGCAGTGAGACAGGGGGAAGACAGGACAGCCCATTAGGGACACCCACGGCTGGCCTGGGAGCAGAGCTGCTGGTAACAGCAGAGAAACACCCGCAGCACAAGGGGAGGTGAGCAGGGTGGCTCCAACACTGAGCGAGCTGGGGGCTGCAGGCACCGCTGGCTGCCTGCCCCACTGCCCCTGCAGCCCCACGTCTCCTCCTTTCTGCACATCCTCCTCCGAACCCTAACATCAATATTGCGTTCAAATATTGAACAGTTTTCTTTGGCAAGGAGATACAAAGCTGACCGCTTCCTACCTCCAAATGGTAGCAGCTTGCACCACGGCCCCACGCGCAGCCCATCGTATTCAGGTTTCTCCGAGCACAGAGGCGCTCCAGAGCGCCTTCCTTCCTGCCGTCCGCCCGCAGATCGATGCGGTGCTTCCCAGCCTCTCCGCCTCAAGGTCAGGAAAACAGGGCTTGCAAAAGCAAGCTAATATTAATTTCAAATGCTATCTGCTTTTGTTTGTCAGTAAGCAGGACTAATCACTGGGCAGAGGAAACACGTTGCCTGAACTTTGTTGCCCAGACTGTTCGTCTTCGGGCAGCGAGTCTCCAACATCCATAAGATCACTGACTCGCAGGGAAAAAAGAAAAACTGAAGAAAACCAGGAATGGGGGAGAAAAAAGAACATGAAAGTGTCCAAAAAGGATTTCATAAGCAACAAAGCAAGACAGAAAAGCTTTTCAAGATTGTTAAAGACAAATCATTAAACATTTACTTTTCTTCCTGTTGCTGTTTGAAGTTTCCACATTACCGTGCCATTCACTCTGCGAAACAACTGGAACCGATGGGCATTTTGACAGCATGGGCAGCTGGCTGTGGCCCAGCAGAGCTGTCGTAACATTGTGATATACAACATCAGAGATGTTCTTAAAAAAAAAAAAAAAAAGTAAATTCTGTGAAAGGTAACAGGTTAAAGCCACAAAGAAAAGTGTTTTTCAAGTGTTAAAAAAAATCCTTTGAAATCATGTGTTTTCCAGTCTGTAACTTCTTAATGGATATAACCTGGGTATTTTCAAAGCAGGGACAGGAGGAAAGTAGTCGGGAAAATGTTTAAGTGTTAGAATATGGTAATTACGTACAAATATGTGACTCCGTAATGCCCAGCAATACTTCTAAGAGGGAAGGGCTGGCTTAGTTTTATTCCACCGCCGTAGCCCAGGTAATGATGGGCAGCGAGGGGAGTAGAGCGGTGCCACGGGGACAGGCTGGCCCTGGGCTGGGGCTCCATGCACGGCATGGGGCAGGGCAAGCAGCATCTTCATCCTTTTTCTATGATATATATTATATATACGCATCAGAATCAAAAAAAAAAGTTTAAAATTGTTGCACGGGGATGGAAATGGAGGCCACACCAAATCGCATTAGCGTTACAGGACAGGAGCAGCGATGGTTAAGACATACAGTTAATCATCCCCAGTCCTGTGGAAACAGCAAAGAACTGCAATACAGCCTGGTTTTACAGTACACAAAAATATCGTTTTACATCAGCCTGCCGCCTAGGTAGCTGCAGAGCGCCGACACCATCCCTGGTAAAGTTCTTGCATTTTAAACCTTAACCTCAGCAGCAACAGAAGCCAGTTAACAGAAATGCTGCTAACTACTGCAGCAGCTAAGTTGGAATTAAATACCTCCCTTTTTGCTACAACTTCCATAAACTTAAGTTTCACAAATTACGAAAATTAAGTTTATTTTTCATAAACTTAAGTTTGTGAAAATTACAGCAATTCCAAATGGAGCCTTGCAGTGAAAAGTTACGCAGCTTTTCAGGAAAGAGTTCTAGCTTTCTGTTCAGAACGTCACTGAGTACTGGCAAGAATTCCCGGGCAGAAGGCAGTATTTTATCAGGCTGCTGTCTATAATTTCTAGCTCTCTTTACAGGCCAGTGCTGAAGAAGTGAGAACAATCCCAATACTTGGATTTTTCAGGATCAAACTGGCCTGCTATAGCAAGATGAACACCAAAAGGCTTGTAAAGCACTGCCTTATGGTCACTATGACTTTTACCACCAGTAATTTTCCACAATGTTGCTTTACTTGTCAGGGAACACAGTTTCCTCCACATTAAAATTAATTTTCTTAGTCACAAGTAAGTTGATAGGTTTTTGAGAAAGATGCCAGCAGGTAACTGGCTGATAGCTTCAGTTCTTGCTTTACATTTAAATGTATATACACACCAACTCTCACAAGCCTGGGTGCCCAATGTCCCCGGGACTGCCCTGCACAGACCAGCTGCGAGGCTGCAGGCTCTGTCTCGATGCGGGATGCTCTGCAGAAGGGACCTCACTGCTGCTGAGTTTCATTAAGACCTGGGGTCGGGGCTCCCAGGCACGCAGAGAGAATGGGAATAGCAACATTTCCACTGCCCTGAAAATATGTTTGCATTTGTTCATTTTGTTGCTAAAAATGCTCAAGTCACATGGGAATGCCTGGGAATGCAGCCCAGGAATTTCGTTTGTAAGCAGAATTGTATTTCTGGAGATTATTGACCTGAACTGTAAATAAATATTCTGGGGGAAAAAAAAAATAGAAAGATTCACAATTTATGCTCCTTGAGATGAACTACTCAGCCCAAAACACTTGGAAAGATTTCCCGTGGGGCTCTCACCAACCCACTCTCAAGTGGCTGAGTCCTGCAGGTTGTTAAATAACCCCCAGCCCCTTCCGCCAGTGCTGAGTGGATCCAGTTTCAGGTCTGGAGCCTGTGATGGGAAAATCCATATCTAAGATTTACAGAGTCTCTGTCTGATAACACGCTTTGTTATTCTGCCAGTTGGACAGCAGGAAAGATCACAGCAGCTTCAGCAGAGAATCCTGTTTATTCGTTACAGCCAGCTCCTATCTGCTCTCTACCCCAAGGACTCCTAGCTGTGCAAACTGCAGTTACGCATAGCCGTGAATCTAAAACCTTTATTCTGGTGAGGTACCAACTTCAGAGTCTGCACTTACCTCAGTGGATTTTTTCATCTCGGTGAATTGCAAATTGCTGATACACTGAGGTCAGATTTTGATACTAGGAGACAGCCTGCACACGGCAAACAGTAACCAGCCCAGTATCCTCTAAAGGAAGGAAACGAATCAGCAAACATCTTCAAACTGGAAACATTCTGAAAAGCAAGTGCAAAAGACAGTGTGCTCAGCTGGAATTAAAGTTGCCAGGCAAGTCAGATGTAATTGCAAAAAATAAAGAACTAAACCACCTGATCCTGCAGAAAATTCGCACACCTCAGGCTTACAGCCCAATAATCCCAGTGCTGTAACCGGGAATCTTATCGCACCAACGCCAGTTAACTGCATGGATCCAGAGACCTAGATGTGCCGGCATGATTCTGTCACTTAAACACCGAGCAGCTAAATGCTCTTTGGGATTCCAGGTAAAATAACAATTCTGCTCAGGTCTATGGTGGACCCCTTAGCGTTCATTTTACATTTTATGAACTTGTATCCTACTTCCCTGAGCTCATGGTTTAGTTAATGGCGTGGGTTCAGTTACTACAATTGTTCATAAACACTAAATTATTCATGTAGAACCAGGTCAATAGATATTAAAAGCTGAAGTTACAAAACAAAAGTCAATGGTGAATTACTGCAGAAAGCAAAAGTGCTGGCGTAATGGTTCCCATCTCAAACACCGCACTTATGGGCTGCAGCTACGAGGCAGGTGTCAGTGCTGGAAGTCACCTGAAAGCAACCAACGAGGACACGCTTTGGAAAATATTTCCCACTGGTGTCATCCCAAAGCACCTCAGGAGCTCACTGCTACCCTGGGGTGCACCCATCACGTTCCTGAGGCATCGTGTCCCTCCAAGAGGGAAGGCACAGCTTCCCTACCGGGTCAGGTGTTTGCTGCATGGAGTTTTGTTTAGGCTTGCTTCATTATTTTCTGTTAAACCATTCTGAATGAACTGGTACAGAACTTCACTCAGCAGATTGTTGCCACAGCACCAGTTCCAGACTGAAGAGCATCCTTTAGACCAGACTGAGGAGTCCTCGTCTTTCATGGGCCCGTGCCCCAGAAGCCAAAGCTGCTTCCCATTCCTTGGGTTAGAAATAAAACTGAACGTTTCCATAGCCAGGTAGGGCCACAGAGCAAAACTGCACGGGAAGGAAGGAAATGAAGCACAGCCAGCGTTAATTATGCAAAGCAAGATGTGACTTAAAGGATGTGAGTAATGTCTGGATGCAAGCAACAGGTGCCTGATAAGGCAGGAGGAAACCCAGACCTTTCATCTGCGCCGCAGGAGCGGACAACTGCGATAGCCCCATTTATAACTGAGATAATGAGGCCTAGTCACCTCCAGGGTGGACTGCAATGTTTATGAAGTAATCTGAAGAAGAGGGGATGCTGCTGCCCTCGTGCCAGGGAGCCGGGCTTCCGGACAGAGGCCCCTGCTGCACACTGCGGCGTTTCAAGGCAGCGAGATAACAGCGAGATAAAGCTCGTGAACGCTCTCGTGATCACTGCAGGAAGGGGTCTGGTACTCCCCTTCACCCACCACAAATACAGGGCCTGCTTCAACACCCACCCATTGGTACGTTTTGGGCAAGCAACAGTCTCAGTCACTTCCAATTCTCCCAGCTCTGGCAGGCATAAAGGCTCACAAGCAGCCTGCAAGAGCTGCACCCCATCCTCCTATCCCTGCAGCGAAGCAGGCACCTGATGTTGTTTGGCATCTGTTTTGTGGCACTTGTTTTCAATTTGGCATCTCCACACAGCCCTCGTGCAGGCTGTGGTGAGCGACAGCACGAGCTGTCAGTGTAGCAAGCACCGTTTTGCCCATGTTTTTGTCATTCCCCACCGACCCCCTCTTATTTACTTCTAGGTAGCACAGACCAGGCCCCGGAACTGTTGTTAGCAATGCACCAGAGGAGGAGTATTCTTACAGCAACATTCACACAAATTATCTGGCATATGTGACAATATTTGATACAACATCAGCAGGCACGACTTTTCCTACTCTGCTTGTGGTTAAAATCATCACAGGCAAGTGCATCAGAAACACACGATGCTGCCCAGGATTGATTTGCAGCGGTGCATTTCCATGCTTGGGAAATATCATCTCAGTGGATTAAAAGGCAAAGATCCAGTCATTCAGCTTTTATGAGCCATTTCTAAGAGTTAGGTGAGAAAGAAACAGTGATTCCCTTTTCTTATTTAAATAGCAATTTTTAATCTACAGCTTCCGTTTTTATAATGTACGCAGAAATGGTTAAGTAAATAACGAGAAGCGAGAAGTTCTCCTCCTTGTGTCACCAACAGATGGCAAAACTACCCATAAGGGCATCCTCTGGTTTCACAAGGCAAGGCCAGATTAAAAAACCTCCTCTGTAACAGTTTGAAACCACTGCAATTCTGCAAGCAAATTAGAAAATTGCACGTGCAGTGTCGGCTTAGGTACAGAATTAGCTGCTGCTTCACGCAGGGGTGCTGCTTGTGTGCTGTCTCACCGTAAGGCTGCAAACGTCAGCCAGAAGGGATTTGTAGACACACGAAAACCTCAGCAGATAAAGCCTACACATGTGCTCTTGATCCAGCTTAAAGATAGTAAAATGCCAAGTGACCAAAGATTTAACATGGCTAAACATTCACAACGTCTCAGGAGCTTAATTTATGCATTCCCTAGGGAATTGCACTTTCACTTCGCTAAATTGCCTGCATATTTGCTTTTTTCTGATGGCAGATTAGGAACCCTGCATTTCCTTAAACCACCAGCCTTTGGCCGGGACACCCACGCCCACCCTGGAGCCCTGCCAGCCCGCACTCAGCGCAGGCAGGGCTGGAGCGCCGCGCTGCAGCGCGATCCTCCGCGAGCGAGCCCAGGCAGCGACTGTGGGCGACGCTCGGCTGCTCCCCACCAGCCCAGCCCCAGGCCCAGGCCAGCAGCAGCACAGTGGGGAAGAAGAAACCTTCAACGAGCGCCTGCCCCTCTGAGCACAAGCGAGGCCCAGGGTTTAGCTTGTGTCACTGTTAAGTCTCTGTGTGATAACTTTGCAAAAAGCACAAACCTGAAAGCCCAGAGGAAAGTCGCTCTCCCCGCAGCGAGCTGTGGCAGCATTCGCTTCCTGGGCAACAGAGAGGGTTCGAGGAGCTCTGCCTGCATGCAGGAGAAAACGAGATCTGACCCACACACCAAAAACCCTGAAGTCACTCATTTAGAGTGCTCCATTTGACGTGCCGGGCTGTAAGGGGAACTGTGGTTTTATTTATTTTGTTAAGGCCAGGAAAACAAATAAAACCTGGGTAGCAAGGGACGTTCCTCTAAGGCAGACCCAGCTCCTGAGCCCTGAAGCCCCACGTGCACTCAGAAGCAGGCTGCGTGTGTGCACCACGCCGAGCCCCCAGGGAAGGCTCCTGTGCAGGGCTGGGTTACACGAGTGGCTCCTTCACGCAGTGTAACCGCTGCTGCACGCAGCTGGGGGGAAGGTACGAGACACCAGCAACCCCAGAGCCCAAATCAGCCCCATTCCCCTCTTTTGGGCACCCAGATGTCTGCCCTGCGACATGCACAGGCCACTGGTAACATCTACTCTATGGAATCAACAGTGATCAACTGCACGGGACACAAAACGTCCGATTCAGATGTCATTTTTCTGGAGCCTGTTGCTGAGTTAATCAGCACTAATCAGTACCAACAACAGGTGAAACCTTATCACCTGGGGGGTGGCAGCAATAATCCAAAGAGAGCACTGAATATGGTGGTGGCACACGAGGAGAGTTGTATTTCTGTTGCTCATGATTTGAAAGAGGAAATCCTGAACACTTCTCAGTATTTGCTACTACCAAAGAGAGCTGAATGTCTCAGCACCTCTTTGAATTTGGCTTCCATCCAAATACCCAAATCCACATCCCTAATAACTAACTCTGGGTTGCAATGTGCATGTCATCATAGATCTACTAATTGCAGGACAGAAAGACTGCAAAGCATCTAGCTAGATGATGAGTGTTTTCTGTCTTCAATGGGAAGGAAAAAGATTTTGGAGGTTCCAGGAACAGGCAGCATAAGCTGGACAAGTATTTTGTTGCTACATGCAGTTTCAGTAAAACAAATATGGTCTGAACCTGACAGTCAAACTAATGCAAAGCCCTAAAGAAAATAGGAATGTAGCTTCTATCACAAAACATAGGCAGCTTCTTGGCTTTTCTAAGGATAAGCAAGAAAAGAATCAAGGAATTGACTTTACAGGCAACGCAGTTGTGGCAGCACTATAATCATCCCAGCGAAGAAATCATGTTCAGAAATCTACATCAATTTCAGGGTTTAAATGGGCATGAAATGAATAAGCTATTAATTTCCTGTACAAAAAAAAAAAAAAAAAAGGCATGCCAGCTCTGTATTACTGGCACTGCAAACACACAAACATATTACAAGTCTCAGGATAAGTGATATTTCTCCTAGAGCCTCAGCTTCCAGCGTCACACCATGGTAACGTGAAGTCCCTTGCCGGTGCCCTTCATCAACACCGCAGAACCCTCTGTGAGGACAGCCTCATCCTTCCAGGTGGCAGCATGATGTTTTTACAGAGGACAAGGAGATCAGAGGGCCAGCAGTGGGGCAGACGCTGAAAGCGCCAGCAGGCTCTGGTGCAGGCAGCACACTGCCCACTCAATGGGGCTTTGCTTCAGTGACCCACATTTCAGCTGGGGAATCTTGACCCAAACCAGGGCCAGCTGGTGCGAGCAGGGACAGCAGCTTGGAGGAATCCACGCTCAGCTCCAGTGCAAAGCAGCCTCATGTGCCTGAGCACAGCAAACATGATAAGCTCTAGCAAGAAACATCCCTGTCCATAGGGAAGAAGTGGCCCAATAGGGGAAGTCAGGAATAGAGGGAGAAAGGAGAGACGGATTAACTCTAAAAAGATTCACCATTTCAGAATTCCATGCGCACAGACTTCGTGCAACAGGTAGCAATACCAGCAATACTCTGAGTTCTGCAGCTTCAGCTTTCTCTCCCCGGAATCATGGCTAGACACCATTCCCTCCCCCTCCGCCCCCCGGATGAATAATAATTCTTATTTCCTCTCTGCTGTTTTACAGCTAGGGCTTTGTTAAGAGTATACCATCTAGCTGGGCCTTGCCTATAACTTCTGTGTAATTACAGCACCAGCCCACCAGTGTTCTTTGCTACTACGTAGTAGTTTGCAATTGCCATGTAGGCAGTTAGGGTCTCGCAGGGAGATGATTACTGAAACGCAGCTGAGGTCTTCCCTCACATTTGTGGTACGTATCACCCTGAAGTAGAGAATTCAGTATTCAGATATAAAAGCCTTAGCTCTGAGATGCTTGACTCTCACGTTACTGCAATGTTACAGCACATTTGCAAAACTCAAATCAAGGCTTAAAATTTATGCAGATGCTGTTGCTGAAAAACACACTGAAAAAATCAGAGCAGATTTTTTCCTCAGATGTTTGAGTCTTTCAGCTTTGAGCTGGTTTCCAGCACTAAATACAGTGAGATGTTATTTTTGTGGGTTTTCCCTTTATATAAGCTTCTTAAAATCGCATTTCCTTCTATTCCCCATTTATTTGCTAATTTTCAAAATCAGACAGAATTCCTAGGCTTGTCCAACCTTCAAAAACTGTATTGTAAAGAACACTACCAATAACAAAGCAACATTCTTAACAAACATTTTCTGTTTATTCTTAAAAGAAAGCATCAATCTTGTATATTTGATGTCTAATATTTTGTGTACCACTCAGATAAGCTGTTCCTTAGAGACTGTCCTTCTTCTGTCCTTTCCTTGTTAAATTGCATTTGCCCGTGACCCATGAACACTGCTCCCACTTGGAAAGGTCACTGCCCTCAGAGACAAACATATACATAACTAAACAGTCAGTCTCTGAGCACACGCTCTTGAAATCTTTTCTGTGAGGCAGAAACACACAATGCTCGTGTTAGCACTACATAAACAACACGGACCTTTTTTTCAGTGTTGTGCAAGCTTTTAAATACGTGCCATAAATATAACAGGAAATGGGGTTTGGTTTGTACTCTGAAGATTACTGTTCTCATCTGTTAAAAATACATCATCATTCTTCATCCATTTTCACTGTAAAGCAACCTGCCTGCACGGATCCTGAAGGACCACGCACACAAAGCCCCAGCCTGTAGCCATTTCTGTATCAGCTGAGAATTAAGGGAGAATCTCCATTTGCTGAACAGAAACTGAAGCATATAAGGATGTTGCAGAGCTCTCAGTGCACAGTTAGGGTAAGGTTTTCAGGGAGCCCAATATCTAACAGTAGAATAGCAGTTGCTTGCTAAAGATCATCTGAAAATCTGACCCTGAGGGCCTGCCTCACATTGCCTGCACTGCACCCAGGATGGGATCCAACGGGGCTTACAAAAAGCTAAACGAGGAAAAAGCTGCAAAGCTGCGGACAGCAACATAAAACGCCTCACTTCCATTAAGCAGGACATCTCGCTCCTGGTGGTTTTGTGGGAGCTGCACACCTCCATCCTACCTCCTTCATCTTCCCAAAAGAGCCTTCAAATAAATCTACGCGTTGCACATACCACACGGAAACACAGCTGCAGGTTTTACCGGCGTTTTCACGTTGCTATCGCCAGCAAAACACGCAGCGCATAAGCAGAAGGACGGCCGTGCCGGTACGGCGGCGAACGGAGCGAGGCAGGTCCGCGGGAGGGCACAGGCCGGCGGCAGCGCAGGACGCGCGCTCGCCCCCGGGAGCTGCCGGCCCCCCTCGCCCCCTCCTCGCCTCGCCGGGCTGCGGCGCGCCCACGGGGGGCAGACACCCACGGGGGGCGAGACAGCGCCCATCCCCAGCCACCCCGCATCCCCCGCCGGGGGGTGCAGTCGCGGGGAGGGGGGGGCGGCGGGGAGGGGCCGGTGCCCCCCGCCCCGCCGTTACCTCCAACCCCGGGCGGGGGGCGCGGTGCACGCGCAGCCGCTGCCCTCCATTCATAAAAGCAAACCGCAGCGGGCCACAGCCGTGCCCGGCCGCCGCAAGCCGCCGCGAGCGCCTCGCCGGCCCCATTCATAAAAGGGAGGCGAGCATGCGCCGTGGCGCCCCGGTGCCCACCCATTCATAGAGCCGCGAGGCCGCGCCTGCGCAGAGGGGCGCGCTGCCCTCCCATTCATAAAATAGCCATTTTCCCAGGCAGCGGCTGTTGCGGCACGGCGGCGGAGCGGGGCAGCCGCTGACAGCGGCGCTCGCAGGTCCCTGCCGCGGGCCCCGGCCGGGCGATGGTGCTGGGCGCGCTGCTGCCGGTAGGTCCGCGCCCCGCGGGGGCTCGGCTGGGCTGGGCTTGGGCTGGGCGAGGCGGGCAGCTCCCCGAGCGGCTCCCCGAGGGGAAGCCGTGCGCTCCGGCTGCGTGCGTTCGTCTGTCCCCTTGCTGCAAGGCGCTCAGGAGCGCGTTTCGCGCGGTGACTTCTCCGGCAGCAGTTATCTGCGGTCGTGCGGAGTAGTAGATGGCTGCTGGTGCCTCGCAACCTAGAGGAGACTTGGCGTTCTGAGGAAATCTCCGGCTTCCTTCAGAATTCGCGTTTGGGTGCCTGTAATTCTTATTTATGCCTCTCTTCTACGTCCTTTCAACATCTGCATTTGATGTACGTATATGGCAGGCAGGTTTTGCCACACTTGCGTCGGGATTATTTGCAGGGCTTTTATAACAGAGCGAGGCTCCTCTTTCTGCTGGAGGGATGTCTTCTTCTTCCTCCGCAAGGGATCAGAAATGTATGGTCACCTGGGCTGACAAAGAAGAACTGGGTATTTCTTACTTTAGAATAAGAACGCTGATTTTACATATTTTCTCTCTTTTCCAAAGCCATACGTCTTGCTAGTGTCAAGTAGTTCTGAGCTGTCTCCATAATAGGACACTTCAGAGATCAGCCACTGGTGTGTCAGTTCTTTCCTGCACGACCTTTGCTCTTAGCATTTTATTTCATACATCTGTCTTTTTTTTTTTTTTTGATGTTTTTGGCCTTACTGCTTTATTCCATCGCTGTTCTGTTCCCTGTCTTGCTGTACACTTGGTTGCTTCAGTTTTAAATCTGGATGGATTATATATTTTAAAGGCTAGTAGCAATAAAAATGTGTGTCTAGAATAATTTCATAAAGATATATGAAATACATTATATATTGAGGGAAAATCCTGTCTTGGTTGCTCTTCTCTCCCAACTGCGTAGCAAAGATAAGCCAGGATTTTATTTTCTGGTACCAGTCCTGGCGTCACAGGAGAAAGACAAGCCTAGAGACGACATGTTCTGAAAATTCATTATCAGAAGGGGAATGGAAAAAACAGACAGGGGCATATAAAAGGCACAAAGGTCTTAGAGGAAAGCAGGGCTGGAAAATGCAGACCTTGGAAATGGCAGTGCAAATGAATATCAGCATTAATCAGCAGGAGGAAAAGGCTTCACGCTTTTTCCTGAAGTGACCAAGAGATGAGTTTGATTTCTTAATTTAAATCCGTTATAAATCCAACTTTTTAAAGGGCATAGGAGAGAAAAGCAGAAAAAAGAAGGAAAAACACCACTGATTAATCCAGAGGAGAAAAGGCACGTTCTAGATTCTTTAAAACTTCTTCAGCCGCTCCCTTTCTTCCAAACTACACAAAGGGTACAATATGTCAGAAAATTAGCTTAGGAATTGTTATTTAATTAAGTAAAGAAAAACCCAGCTTTCCCAATATTAAGACTTCCTCCCTCTCTCTTTATTTTGGGTTGAAGAATAAAGCTACAATTTGTGCACTGAATCACAATGATCTTGATGACTAGCTTCTCCCTTCTCCATATAAAAATGAATGATAGCAGGAGGAGGGGTTGTTCTCAGTTATTGGAACCCCACTGGGGATGTCTCATTGATAAATGTGCCATTTTCCATGGGCTACTGTGTTTCTGTTGCTAGAAGGGACTCTATATTGGTATTATAAAATTAAAAGGACTATTTCTGAATACTGCAGTCCTTTTGAAATTCTCTGTGAGGTATGTGCAGGGGAGAAATTATTTGTTCTCCTCCTGAAACAGCAAAACAAAAGCTGTTTTCATGGAATCATGACTAATTCCCAGATCATACTGGGAAATGCTACATCTCAAAAAGCAATCTCCCTGCCACCACCTCACAAATAAAACTGTAACCGGACTTCAGTGAAGTGAAATTTGCCACCCTTGCAATACTACAGCAATAATTAATTCACGGTTCTGATAGTTTTCCAAATACTAACTGTAAAAGCAAAAAGTTCATTAGTCATATTTCTGTGCAGTTTTCCAAATTCAGCCCAGTACTTAAAACTGCCTTTTTAGAGGCAAAGTCACACAATGTTGTTTATTCTTTTTAAATCCAATACAACATATTTCTGTCAGATAATGTAAAATCCTTCTAATATGGTCATCATTTAGTACCATTAGCTTAATAGATTATATCTGAGCCTAGTTTTCTGGCCTTAAAATAAATGTTCTTATCCAGTAAAAGGCCTTGACTAAGAAGTTTGAGTCCCTAGAGATCTGAATGAGTGTTCATGGGCCAAAATGTGCTTTAGTCACTCACACCATAGGAACAGCCTTTAGCTGGACAGAGACAGCTTCTTGGAAGTCAACGGGTCTCATTTCCCAGCTTCTGAATTTCCAAGCTCTGGCAAGAATTTAGTGTCTCATTTTAAAAATGGCAGGTTTCCCTAATAAGCTTTCTATTTTTTTCCTTAGTACTTGTGGAGAAAATTCTAGCTTTTCTTAGATAGATAAGGCTGATAAGGAGGGGAACAAAAAGAATCAACACAAATATTTTGTTAATATTAACGCACTTCATGGAAATGAGCTTTTTCCTTTTTTTTTTTTTTTTTTTTTTTAAGAATTCACAGCTTAACTCAAAATTCAGACAACCTAACTGAGTCTTAATGAACTCCAACGTTATATATTATTCTTAATCACACGTTTAAAATGTGCTTACGGAGAGGCCTCCTCCAACCTGAAACGTAGTCACCCTTTGTTAAAAGCTTTTATTGAACCTTCTGACTTCAGGTGGCAGCAGCATGTCCCTTGTCACTGCTGGGAAGTCTGGGCAAGAGGATGTCCTCAATGCCACACAAAGGCAGCAGAAGTTTGTCCCCTCACTAGCAGCCCCTTGGCTGGGACGAGGACCGTCCCTCCGCACGTGGCTTCCCCGGGCACTCCTCCGGGCCAGGCTCAGCCGGTGCCACCCGCACCGCTGGTCTGCCAGACCCCGCAGATCCCCCGTTGCAAGTCCTCCTTGCTATCATTGATAGCTCTGGGGCCAGATGCCCTGGCTCTGCTGTCTGCACATCCGAGGCATTTCCCCCTTCCCCACCTAGCTTTGGCCAGGAGCTGGGAACCGGAGAGCCGATGGGGGCAGGAGGTGTCTGCGCTGCCCAAAAGCCCTGCATGCAGCCGGGATAAACTCTTTTGAGACAAGTTTTTCTAGACTATATAACCACACCACGACAGAAGAGAGAGAATACAGTCATGGTTGTTATAAAAGTACTGATAAATTAGAGGAGCAACTGTTTTACATGGCTTACCACCGATTCAGAGTGGTGCCGACTTGCATAGGCCTTGGAATATGTGGCCTCCCTTGACACTACACTGCTTCAAGTGTATTGATTTCAATTATGAAGTTTCTTTGTATTCTGCTATATCTATAAAGATATTGTTGCTTTTTTGATTTTTTTTTTCCTTTTGCCCCATTGCCTCAGAAATTCATGCATCCTGTGGAGCAAAGAAAATGAGCACATTTCTGCAGTACATTTACCACCACCATTACGACAAATATTTTAATCTTAATTAGGTGACTGTGACTTCTCCCTGAGAAGGGAATTCAGCTTTTGTGTGGATGATAGCAGGTCTAGGATCACGGTCCCCAAGAGGAGGTGCGATGCAGCTGCCGGGTGACAGGACTCCAAGAGCTCTGGTGTCTCCTCACCACCACCGAGCAAAGCAAAGCTGCAGGTGGGCAGCCCTGGCCTTACCGTGGCCCCTGCAAGGCTCTCCCTGACATCGCCAGGATATGGCCTCATTTCTCTGGGGCAATTTCTCCATCCCTACCTCACAAAAGTTTACGATGCTTCACTCTTTGGAAAATTCTTGGAAAATAGCGATACAAATTCTTATGCAAAAGTCAACTTTGTTTTACTATGCTGAAAATGCTTCCCTAGTTATGGCAAGGAAGCAGGAGGCTCTCTGGGTGCCGTTATCTCCCCCCCGATGTCGGCAGGACAAAGTGTCCCCGGGGCTCCAGGCAGCGGCACGCAGACCCTGCGGGCTCAGCTGCTCCCAGCCACGCAGGACACGGGTCCAGGCTCAGAAGAGGGGCAGGAGCTGTGGTACAAAGGTGCATGGGACAACCCAGTGCCAGCAATCCCAGTAGAAATCCTGGTTCGGCGAGGCGAAGAGCTCTGCTGCTGGTGCAGACCGGGTACAACAGAAGGGACAGGCTGCACAGGAGGGGCTGTTAAGGCTTAAATGCATCAGAAAGAAGCAAAGTGCCCCCGATTTGGTACTTGCAGCTTATAAAGTACAGGAAGAGTGCTCAGTTGCTGCACTTCTCTGAACATAATGGCGGTCTCCCTGTTAGCAAATAGACCCCAGGCAGCACGTTTGGCATTTCTTTTCTCTGAGACGTAAGGCTGAGTTCAGGTGCAGGCACACCAGCATCTGCTTGGTGAGCGTTTCTGCAGCTTTCAGAGGTGCCTGGGGCTGAACTGGGACGCTCCGCACGTGGTGCTGGCTGGGCAGGAGGTGGGGCACGGCAGCAGGCTGTCCCAGTTTCCTGCTGACTTCAGCTGGCTGGGGGCACTGGGGATGTTTCAGGATCACACGGGTGCCTCCCAGGGCCTGGTTTAGCAGGATTGCCTCCATGCAGGGCATGGGACACCAGAGTCCCTTATTCTCATTATTTGTTACTGCACACATCTAGAGAGCTGTTAAACATGAGAGAGAACATATTAAAACTAGTAGCTAATAGGTAATAGGAAGTTATGAATATTATGCGTGTCTGCACTCATTAAATATTTAATCCAAGGTCCATTTTGTTTTTCAGTAGCTGGAAGACAAGTTATCTGACTCCACTTTAAGAATAAAAACACTAGAACCTTATTGCTTTCAACTGCAGAAATTGTTCTGAAGACATTAATGTGCATGAGCTTTCCTGTGGGTTTATATGGCTTTCTCACTGAATCGCCCACAAGGATGTAGCTTTCTATTAAAGTTATGCAGGCAAGTCCAAAATCCTATTAAAACATAAGATCACTTCTGTTTTAACTTCATGTGACTAAAGAATCTTACAAAACTTTTGAGTCTGAAAAAATACCCAAACACTTTAAAATAACAGTTGGTTTCCTACAACTTTAGGCTTTGTAATTATCTTGTATAATAGTAATTTTAAATTGGCAATACCTAGATGAGGAGATGAAACAAACTACAGCACATTTATGGACTTGAGCCTTTGAATCCGACACAGCTCCCTTGGAAGGGAATGCATTTTGACTTCAGAATTGTATGTGGTGAGCAGCCATACAGTCCCTGGATGGCATGGGGGAAGAGAAATTTTCTCTGCATGGGATTTCGTTGACATTTCTGCTTTGAAAAGAGCTTCATTGTTTCACCTACCTCTAAAGAATGAATAAATCCCAATGCAAGAACATACTCAGGAGTTTTCCTTCCTATTGACTACGTTCAGAAAATTGCCTGTACAAATGCATCCAGTGACTTTGTGCCCATGTTAATGCTATAATATTGTAATTACTGATGATCAAAGATTAAGCGGTTTTGTTTACAAGTATTGTGTATGGCACTTTTTTCCTCAGAATTAAAATGCAATTTTCAGTTGGACTGAATTAGTACAGTGTGTTACAAAGGCATGACAAAAAGTTTCATGGCTTTTGTGAAGGTACGGCGCTTAAGTTATCTTAAATCTCCTATTTCACTTTTTCTTCTATTTTTCTTTTTGTTTGCCTGAATCTACAGTTGTAAATGGCACATCTCATTATATTAAATCTGTTCAATCTGAGCAATTAATTCAGTATCCGCGAGCAGTGCCCAAGTGACACTGCCAGAAGGAGCAGATCTGTTCACAACGCTGCCTTCGCAAAACCCAGGCCCGTCTTTTCCCGGCAGGTGAGCCTGAGCAGAACCCTTCACCCTTAAGGGCTCTGGCATTTGCAGCTCATCTCTTGTACCCAGCCCCTTCCCGGTTAGCCTGGGGGCTTCACCAGGCAGCTTCAGGGCCTCATCGAAGGGGGAGAGAACGGGGGAGGCAGGAGGGCACCCGCACTCAAGGTCTGAAGTTGTGCCAGGTCACCCCGACCACCCTTTGGACTGGAGATGTGGCTGCAACAGAGGCTGCAGACCAAGGAACCAAAGTCACGTCATACAGCAGTGTCATCCCGCCTGACAAGCACCTGTGTGCTAATGGGGAGGCAAGGGAGGGCACTGTGTCCATGTCTGGAACAAGAATGAGGGCACATATCCCTCCTGGCTCCCCAAGAGGATCCTGTATCCTTCTGTCTCCCTGCGAGCTGACTGCCTTTCAAAGGATGCCTTGATGTGTTGTTCAGCCATCCTGGAACTGTTTCAGACTGGTTGCAGCTGTGTTTTTCCCCCTGGAGAGCACAATAACCAAAAAAGGCCAAGTTCTGATGTCTCTGGGGTCTTCCAGGGAAGTCATCAGGATGCGTGAACATACCATGGCAGGCACACCTCAGCCTGCAGGAATTCACAGGAGCAGTCTGCTTCTTGACTTGCTCCTGCACAAGTCCTGAACCTGAGAGCTTTGTGGGATGGATCCCTCTCTTCTGCCAGGAGAGAAGGACCCACTGCTGCCACACCAGCACAGCACCCCCTGCCCTTCTCTGTGGCACAGATTTCTCACAGGTCAGCCTGCTGAAGGCTCTCAGTAAGGCTGACTGATGCCCGCCACGAAACCCAAAATCTTCCTTTTCATGGGATGCAGACATCGAGCTTAAAGCAGAGACAGCTCAGGGAAAGACATGCTTAAGGCATGTGCCAGGGGAAGCGCACAGATGCAAAACCCCAAAGCAAATGCACCATAAATTATCGTCATTGTTCTCATCAGGCAGATCCCAGCAGGGCAGAGCCTCCCCGTAGAGCCAACGGCACCCGGCTCACGCTCGAGTTCAGCGCTGGAGATGTTTGTCCTGGATCTGTCAGCAGCAATCTCACTGCGCCACTGCAACTTCCAGCGACAAAACCATCAGCAGCAATGTAGAAAATTGGAAAATTCCATAAATATCAGAAATTTGCCTTGCTCACAAAGTACAAGCAGGTAACTGGAAAGGCTCCGCCCAGGAGTGAGAAGGCAGGGCAGAAGCGAAGGGACCAAAACCTGGTGGGGTGTGAACCTGCGGTGTTTTGAAGGTGATCTGCAGTAAGGGACGTTGTCTGGAGCAGGGGTCTGGGAATTGGGACAGCTGAGGCTTATCTGGCTCCAAAGGTTTTACCCGAGGAGATCCTGCACCCAGATTTCTGCGGGGTCTGCCCCTGCTTTAACGTCTCCCTTCACTGGTTGCAGCAGGCATTTGGGCTTTGGTTGCCGTGTCAGTGCTGCGTTCCCCATGCTCTGCAGCATGAGTTGTCCTGTTAGGACAATTCAAAGCAGTATTATAATGAAAAAAAAGATGAATAATTTTCAACATTAACTAACCTGAAGTGGGGTTCTTAGTCCAGGGTTCATCTCTTTCCTCTGATAATTAACTCTGAAAGCCTGATTAGCATTATCTCAGTTAAGCCCTCTTTTAACGTATGCCTGCATATGGCCACGTCTGAGCACAGAGCACTGCCAGGTTTGGGGGTTTTAGGGGTCGCATGCTTGCTACCCGTGGCTATGATCTTCCCGGGGGTTAACCTGATGACCCAACTCCGATGTGATGCCACCACCAGCCACGGGCCATTGCTGACCATGCGGCCCCAGGGCTGATGAAAAGCCACCCTGAGCTGCTGCTGCTGCGCACCCACCCCGGGAAGAGCCCCCGAGCACAGCGGGGCACCTCTAGTGCCCCACCATGGGCCAGAGCTGCTGGCTGGGGAAAATCAGCATCAGATCAGACCCTCTGCGTTGAGGGAGGCAGTGGACACTGCCTTGGGGGTAAACAACTCTGCTCAACACTGGCATACGGTGCCTTAAAGTAAGTCATGATCTACGGATCCAGCCTGAACCTACTGCAAAGGGACCAAACTCCAGAGACCTGACAGCAAGTGAGGCTGAATTGAGAGCAGAGCACGGAGCCACATGCCAGAGGTTACTTACAAGTTACAGAGCAGTAAGGCAGCAGCGCTGCCAGTGACAGAAAGGCCAGACAGACGGACGGGCATGTCACCCCGTACAGCGTGCCTCCATTTCCTTCTGCTGCCTCCCAGCTGACACCAGCTCTGCTGCACTGCCTCCCAGCAGCCAGAACAGCTGCCTCTCTCCTTGGGAGGGGGAAAATAAAAAAATAAAAAAAAATTCAGCTGTGAGATCGAAGTCTTCCTGCAAACATAACACCTAGCCAATACGGAATGAACTATTTTGCTAAGCTCTGACTTGCAGCAAGTATTTTTTTTTTAATCATGACACTGGATTCTGATGTATAAGAGAAACCTGCCTTTTTTTTTTTTTCCTGCTCTGCATGCCCCACAGTTGTCAGGATCATTGCTTATTTTTACTTCTGAAATACAGTAATTAGGAAATGGATGCTTTAAGAACTCTTGTTTCTGGAGCCAGGGTGTCAATGAGCTATGAATAATGAAATAAAAAAAAAATTTGGATGAATGACTAAGACCCAGCAGAGAATTTTAACTAGTGAAGAGTAACAGCATCAGGACTGCACAACAATAATCGCAGTTACTGATAGATAAAGCCCTTGTTTCTGCTCGGCTCCTGCAGCACGGCAGGCAGGGCACGATGCTGGTGCCCCAGAGGAGGCTCGGGCTGTGCTGACCGTGGCTCTGGCCCCCAGGTTCCCCCCAAGCTCCGTCTCCTATCGATCTCAGAGGAACTGGCAGATTTTCAGCCCCTCAAATGCCAAGCGATCTACTGCAGCAACAATTTACAAATACAGCAGTGGACTCTAGTAACATTTTTAAGTGGGCAAAAGCGTACTTCTCTTTCTCCTTCCAAAAAGGCATAATTAGCTCATGCTCCAGTTTCTGTGGTTGTGTTAAAGTTGTGGGGATATGCTCACATAGGAGGAGCACATATGCTTACTCTCACGCACACACTTCTCATGTGTGACTTTAATTGTTGTCATCAGATGCAGTTTTTTCCTGACTTTTTTCAGTCTGCTGTAATATTAAAATCTTTCATGCTGTTGGAAAAGGTTAATTTATTTGCCTGAACACAAAGAACTGGAAATGTCTTCAGCAGTTCCCTGTTTCCTTTTGCTTGATACCAGAAGCTTTTCCCCTCCTGCAACTTGCTCTGAAGCTGTACTCACCACTTCTTTATACTGATCTCCAACGTGATATTATTTATGAATAAAGGTCACTCAGCAAGGAAATGGCACATCTACTAGAAAACAATGTGCACTTTCTAAATTTGAACCGAGTAGTTTCCGTTCTTTGATTTAAGTTTAGTTACTTCCTGTGGTTTCTTGTCCTACGCTGCTGTTGAATCTTTGGATCTACTCCAGTATAAATTGCACTCTTTCAATGAAACTAGAAACTGCAGCAGTAGATGGCTTAGCTAGCACAGCCGGTAAACAGCACTTAAACTAAATATTAGTCCACTTAGCGTGCTGAAGGAGGGAGCCTAATTACCTGCGTGAGGTGACACATCACCTCCCGAGAGCCAGCCTGACCTGTGCACGTGCTCTCCCCGTAATCCGTCCCCATCCGCTCTCACGCTGCTTTGCGAGCAGACAGGCTGCTAGGCGAGCACTTCCACCTCCCGCAGGAGGGATGAAAGCAGGCATTTAAACCAACAGCTCCCAATGGAGATGGGACGCTTCCTCGCCGAAGCCAAGCCATCCTCCCACAGGCAGATTCAGGCGCTGGGTTAGCAAGGATGAGTGTTTTGTCCTGCTCTCCGAAGCGTTTTTGTACCAGGCCAACGCTCCTGCAAGTCCCACTTTTGCTTCACGATGGAGAAAATCCTAATCTCAGATAACTCATTTTGGGTATTGTGCTGACAAAGAGGCACATATTTATATACACTGGTAACCCTGAGGTGTGCTCTCCATCAGTAGAAGTGAAAACAAGCACTTTGAGAGCATGCAGTAATGGTACCCCTACCGGGGATGCAGCTTTGTGTAGCCAAGGTTAGGGAGAGGAAAGCAGCAGCAACGAAAGCGATGCACTTTGTACCTGGCCAAGTGCTCTGACTCCCTTTGCCACAAGCTGTAGTCTTGATAAGAGCTTCTGAACGATATCCAGCCACTGCAGAGAGCCCTGCTTGGACTGGGTTGCAGGCAATCTCAATAACGATGCGCTCTTTCTCTCCCCTGCCCCTGTTCTGTCTCTTCTCCTCCCCCCAGGACACTTACGAGCAGATTTCTCACCAGTAATCAGGCTGCTTCATCAATGGAGCCCCGGATTCCCCACAACATCACCGTAGTCCCCAATTCTGTGATGGTCCAGCCCTTGCTGGACAGTCGGATCCCCTATGGGAGGCTGCAGCACCCGCTCACCATCCTGCCCATCGACCAAATGAAGACGACCCACATAGAGAACGACTACACCGACAACCCCGCCGCTTCCCAGCTGGCAGCCCAGAAGCGTCCCCGGGGCCCCCATGAACTGGTCCTGACCAACCCGCACCTGCAGCGGTGCGAGCAGGACGTCACCCACCCCTGGATCTCGTTCAGCGGGCGCCCCAGCTCCATCAGCAGCAGCAGCAGCACGTCTTCAGACCAAAGGCTCTTGGACCACATGGCCCCCGTGCCCGTGGCGGAGCAGTCCTCGCCCCGAGCGGTTCGCATCCAGCCCAAGGCGATTAACTGCAAACCCCTGGACCTGAAGGGGCCCGTGTCTCAGGAACTGGACAAGCACTTTCTGCTGTGCGAAGCCTGTGGGAAATGCAAGTGCAAGGAGTGCGCGCTGCCCCGGACTCTGCCGTCCTGCTGGGTGTGCAACCAAGAGTGCCTCTGCTCGGCACAGAACCTGGTCAACTACTCCACCTGCATGTGTCTCGTCAAGGGCATCTTCTACCACTGCACCAACGAGGACGACGAGGGCACGTGCGCCGACCACCCCTGCTCCTGCTCCCACTCCAACTGCTGCGCCCGCTGGTCCTTCATGAGCGCCCTCTCCCTGGTGCTGCCCTGCTTGCTCTGCTACCTGCCCGCCACCGGCTGCGTCAAGCTGTCCCAGCGATGCTACGACCAAGTGAGCCGGCCCGGATGCAGGTGCAAAAACACAAACAGTGTCATTTGCAAGGCGCTGCCGGAGAGCAAAGCCAGCAGGCCAGAGAAGCCTTTTTGATAATTCAGGAAGATGGGAGTGGGGGGGGGACGCACCCTGCGGGTGGAGCTCTGTCT
This sequence comes from Stictonetta naevosa, assembly GCA_011074415.1. Classification (NCBI taxonomy): domain Eukaryota; kingdom Metazoa; phylum Chordata; class Aves; order Anseriformes; family Anatidae; genus Stictonetta; species Stictonetta naevosa. Next base: position 17,967,696 of record CM021709.1, on the reverse strand, counting down.
TTTTCATAACCTGTGTTCTGAGGATAGCGTCAGCCTTTTGCCTTCGGAGAAAGCAGAAGCAACTATTTCCACAAACTGAAGCACTTTGGGTCATTCAGGGTTTCGGAAACGGCCAGAATCTAACTAGATGGGGCCAAAGGAGGAATCTCAATCATTTGGAGTGAAGGCTGAAAACCCACGTCCCTCACAAAGCCCAGCTGCTTACCGACTGCCGGTTCGGCCTGCTGCCCACCACAGGAACCACAAACTGCTCACTGGGCAGGCTCCAGCACAAGCAATACCATTCCCATTGGCAGAGAGCTGCCCTGGGTTCACCTTCAGCCTGGGGCTCCACTTTTCACTCCCTCTCAGACCTCCGATTTGCTACCAGCAGCCTGCTGAGGGTGGCGGCTTCGCTCCCGCCTCCCTTCTCCCCACCTGCTCGCCATTAGGAGGGCCAGCTGCACACAATGAGTTTCCCTAACGCTTTCTGTGTCCCTCAGAGGGTGGGAGCCAGAATTCAACACGCAGTTTGTTCACGCTGGGGTCTCGTAGCATTTCGGCATGTTGCTCTGGTTGGTGCCCACGTGCTTGGGGGCTGTACAAGCAGAAGGCCGGCGGGGCTCCGCGCGTCGTGCCAACATCGTGCTCCTCTGCCCGTCAGTTAGCTGCAGCGGCAGGCTTCGGCCAGTGGAGTATTGGTTTTACTCAACAGTACAAACCTCCTGCAAAAGGTTTTCCTTCAGATCCCATCCACCACGTGTGCTTGCTCCCCAGATGCTGGAGCGAGGGCGATTTCAGCGTAATCCATGAAGCTGAGATGTTCAGTGTTGGTTTGTTTCTCTGAAGCTCTCGAGTTACATTAAGATGTCACATAAACCTAAGTGTAGGATACACGTAGATGTATTTTTATAAGGATATCAACCCAGTACCTCCTCTCCTGGAACAAGCTCTTCTTTGCCCATTAAATATTAAGATTATTATTTTTTTTCATCCCGGGGAAGAATGGCATCTGCTTGAATTACATCCCATGCCCCCATTTCTATTGCTGCTGTTCTACTTTTGCCTCCTCTGTACAAAAGTGTCTTTTTAAGTGTAGAGAGCGCTTTTAATGTTTGTTTTAGTGTTAACAAATGCTAGGGAAAGCCAGGGGAGGGAAGGGAGCGTATTGAAAGAATTTGCCCGTGGTCTTCAGTAAGTGAATATCATCGGCTCTGTGCACTCATCCTAGGGCCTGCTCTGCACTCCCCGAAGGTGCAGTAACCCCTCGTTCTTGACAACTCCAAGGTGCTAAGTACAAATATTTGTCCAAACATGCAACACTGTAATAAGTAGGTAGGTACTTGTTGCATGCTGAAAACTGATCTAGTCTCTCTTTTCTCTTTTTCTTTTCTTTTCATTTTTTTTTTATTTAACTAGAGGAAATTTCCTCAGCAAATGCACAGCAGTGACAGTGAAATGTCATCTCTAATTAGCAAAGCAATAGGCAGAGCTCATGTAGCACTTCCAGGAATCCCATTTGCTTGGTTGCAATACAGTTGCTGCGTAGGGGTTGGCAGGAGCGCACTGATGGGACTTCTGGTGTCTTTTGTTTTAAGAATTAATTTACCCTGAATGACTTGGGGTTTAGTTAGTTAAGTTTAATTGTAGATATTTATTGAATGGGAAATTAAAAAAAAAAAAAAAAGGTTTTATATTTATAACGTGCTAGCTTGTATGTGATAAGTCATAGGAAAAGGGATACGACGTCTGTTACCAGATACCAGTTCCTATGGTTTATCCTTGTGTTGAACACATGGCGACACCAGAAGGAAGGAAGCAGGTGGGGATCAGGGGTTGTACATATTATCTTGCACAAATGAGAAGGGGAAAGGGAAAAGGAAAACCAGCCCCCAGTCAGCTGAACTGTTGGTTGAATGTATAAGGTATACGTATTTAATAAGAGAAATCATTTTCCGAAGACACAATCAGGCCAGAAAACGCAGCAGGAGAGGAAGCTGCCTGACGCCCTCCTCTAGTGGCGGTGTACACAGAACCCAAACGGCCTCCACCTTCAGCTTCGTGCCATTTCGACCCTCTGTCCGCGGCTCTTCGTGGGGGATCCGTACCGAAAATCGGCGGCAGCAAACCCCTTTGTGTAGATGCATGGTTCCTGCAAGCAAACGCGACGTCGGAGCGGTCGCCCCTGTGCCGGCCTGCAGGCCTCCCGCTGCGGTGCCCTTCCTTGTACATAGCTGTAAACTATTTCTCTGTTGGTTTCTTTTCCTGTATAAATCCTGCCGTGATGTAAGCCGATCACTTGCTGGCGGACTGTAACGCGTTCGTGGATGTGTTAGAGCAGTGGTAAATGTAGCAGAGTGACTCCCCGACCCTCGGGCTCCCCGCGCCGCCGGGCAGCTCGGGGGTGGCAGGAGCTGGCTGGCGCTGCCCCCCTGCCCCGGGGCCGCGGGGCTTTATTTCGCCTTTATTTCCCTCCCTGCGCCCATCCCAATGCCCCCTCTCCCCTTGAAGGTACTTGGGTCTCCTGCCACCCCGAGACATCCCGCGGGCGCAGACACGGGGGCACTCGGAGCCACGCGAGCGGCTCCGCCAAGCTGATGAACAGCTTCTAATTAACACGGAACCCCTCCTCGAGGATCGCTGCCCGGCCGTGGCGTGGGGCGGCGTGGGGCCCCATGGCTTGGTCCCAGATGCGAGGGCTGGGTGCCTTCGAAGCCCTTCGGAGCATGAAGAGGGTGCTCCAGGGAGCTGGCGGCCAGCAGCAGGGCTTCAAGTGGTCACAGCACCGCGTGTACCAGGAGCAGCCCCCAAATCCCCCCGGAGCTCCCCGAGCACCCCCTCGGGGCAGCTCGTGCCCCGCCGCAGCGCCAGGGGCTCCCTCTCCCCTCCCCACGCTGGTAAAGGCTCCCCCTCCTGTTGCCACCCCCACCACATGTGCACCCTGAAAAGTTACCACAGAAGGTTTTCTTTGTATAGAATATTTATTTTGAAGCTCTATTTTAATAGTATTTATTTTAGAAAGTCTACTATTGTAAGAGTTCTTCTGTTTGTGAAGAAAAACAAGTACTGATGAATGTACTGATCTAGAAATTATATATATATATAAATATATATTGTTAAATATATCAATGGCTGTTGTGGTTTTCTATAAAATATATCCCAATGAATGTTTATAGCAATTCTTCTAAAAGTACAAGCAGGGAGCAGCCCCAAATCAGTCGTTTGATAGCACGGACAGCAGGGGCGATGGAGGGAGCAGTGAAGCCCGGTGGGGGCCCAGTGCCCGCACCCCATGGCCCCAGGGGTCGCTCAGCCCTACGGCCCCATCGCTGGGGTGCCCTGGGCACAGCCAGCCCCGGGGTAACCTGCCCTCTGCCCTCTGCCCTCTCTCCTTCCCTCCGCCCCGACAAACCCTGGAGAAACTCACGGTGGAGTCCCGCTGCTTCTTGCAGAGGGCTGAAGCTCAACCCCCGGTTTGAAAACATGGCTGGAAATTAAAAATAAAGCCAGCGGTACCGGGGTGTGGAGGGATTGTGCTGACATGCGTCCTACAAAGCCTGTCCCAGCCTTTCAGCTCCATTCCCCACCGCTGTGCTCACATTTCCAGGAGAAGTGCCCGTGCTTTTGAGCAGCGGTCAGTCGGAGGTGGGCTCCGCTCTGCCTCGGGGTCCAGCGAGCAGCGGACAGGGACGGGGGCAGAGGGAGAAGCCCGCGGGGCTCGGCCTCCCGCTGCCACCTCCGCAGCCTCCCCTTGCCTCCATCCCGGCATGAGCAGAACAGCCTTTGGTGGCCTCGGGCAGGTGTCATCCTCCTCGGTTATGAGTCTCCGGGAGCTGCAGGCTCTGTTGTATTTCCCAGGACTGAGGGCATCTCACCCGTGCGTGGCGGGGCGAGCCTCCCACGGCCCCCAGGCTGGCCACACGTGAGGCTGGGTGCATCTGCACCGGGGGAGTGCAGAGCTCTCCTCGTCCCCCCAGGCATTAGAAAGCGCCTCCTGCACTGCCTCTCTGCTGCTACCCCGGCAGAAACTCCTCCCTGGCCTCCTTTCTTCAGGGGCACAGATTTTCCCAGCTCTCGAGCCCCTCATCCCCCTGCCTCCCACCAGCTCCAGAGCTGCCTCCCGTGTCACCAGCAGCAAGCCAGACTGACCAAAAGGGAATTTCTGGTGAATCAAAGCATCCAAAATACCTATTAAGCAATGCACTCATTCTGAGAAAATGGGCAGAAACTTCCAGACATTAGATAAAAAGTTAATTTTGATATTTCCTTTAAAAATATTGCACTTAGATATGCATTTAATAGATACGCTGAGATTTCCCCAAGGTTTAAAGGAAGCCCTGAGAACACGTGAGGTTTCTCGGTGTTGCGGGCAGTGGGAAAGTGGGATGGGGACACAGCCAAGCGACTTTGGGCCATCCATCCTCGAGCTACCCCCGTCCTCCAGTCGCATCCACCCTTGCAGACAGACAGACCCCGCGATAACGCGGCTCCTCGCAGCAGGATAAATAAAGCGCCGACGGCCGGGCTGTCGGTCCCTGGCAGCCCCGCGCCTGTTTGTGTGCTGGGGAGCGTGACACATTTTTCTGTGGCGAGAAGCCTCTGCAAGGAGGAGAACAATAGGAGCGGCGTGATCCAGGAAAAGCCAGCAGCTGCAGCAGGCATCGGCTGCCCGACGGGCAGGCAGGGGCTCGGGCTGGGGCCGCCCTGCACCCCTGCGCAGCGGGCAGGATCCGGCCCTCCCGCGCCGCCTGCTCCCAGCCTCCCGCCTGCGGCCCAGCGGTGGCCCTGGTGCTGAGCAGCCTTCTTCCAGTAAGGGACTTTATTTTATTCCTTTGCAGTTACACAGGCATTTTCTCACCGTGCGTGTGCACAGCAGCAGGTGCACGCCCATGCAAAATGAGAGAGGGATTATCCGGAGCAGTGCCCCTAATGAGCATCTCTGCTCTGTTTACATGGAAATGAGGTAGGAGAATCAAGGTCTGCTTGGTCTGCCTTAAAAAAAATAAAAAAAAATAATTTTAAAAAAACAGTTGTTTTAGAGGCTGCAGCTCCACATGCCTGACTGCATGGCTGACACAGGAGCTCGCTTTCAGGCCTGGCTTCCCAGGTGCAGGGGCTGCGAGGGCAGCGCTCGGGGCACCCGCTCCCACACACGCACATGCTGCTGGCCCCGGCTCGCTTCCCGAGTCAGCACCTCCCAGCAAGGAGAGATTTCTTCTGATCAAGGCTGCACCCACGCAGCAAGAATTGGGGCCAGAGCGCTCAGCCAGCCGCCAGCCCCGTCCCCGCCAGGAGCTGGGTCCCGTGGTCACACACCTGCGAGGGTCAGCCTTTTGTGAGCGGTGGACAAATGGCCATGATAAATTGCCTCTGCATTTTGTTCTGCTTCCTGATGCCAACAGCCCTGGGTGTCGGGCGGTGAGGCCCCCACCGCCCCCTCCTGCGGCCACCCCCCCCCAGCTCCGGGGCCATATCCAGCCCCTGCCTGCAGGGGAGGATGGAGACGGTGCAGGTAGTGCCCCAGAGGGAAACCTCGGCCGCAAAGTGGAGGACTCGGGGAGTCTGCGCTCAAGCTGGGAAAGTCACAGTTGGAGGAGATAGTGTTGGTAAAATTTAAAAAAATAATTAAGAAAACAGCCTTTGGGTCTCCCTGGTGTGAAGGTGCCCACAGCCAGCGGTCAGCCAGCAGCAGCCACGTGCTGCAACGTGGGGCTGAGGGATGCCAGGCTCCAAGCCCCGCACCCAGCTCACCCTCCGTGCCTTCAGCCTCGACAACAGCAGCGGAGCTCGCTGAGGTTTCGGAGCGGCACAGCCAGGATTTCACCCTGCTGGCCGCACAGGGAGCGGGGCAGCATAATTTACTTTTAAATACACCTAGATAGAGGGGAGATTGGAATGTGTTTTTACCAGTCTTCATCTTCTGCAAGAGCTTAAGTGCTCTATCTGAAAGGCAAGGTGCTGGAAGCAGCCAGCCCCAGCTGAGAAGCAGCTATCTGTCCCGACAGAGACACCCAAAACTGACAAAAGTGGCAGCTTCTGCATGCCCACCTGCCCCAGCCAGGAGAGAGGGCTTTGGCCACGTGGCTTCTGAGAGAGCAGGAGGTGGGGATGTGAAATAGGGACCGAGAGCACTCAGTGGGGTCCCGGGATAAAAAAATGGATTGGAGAGACCCCATGCTGCCGGGAAGTGATGGGCTTCTCATTCGGTCCCAAAGAAGTAAGAGGGAAATGTGTATTAGGACTCCGACTAAGCAGCAATATACCTTAACAGTCCCGTGGCCAGCTCCTTTCAGGGTTAGCCTGGCTGAATGTTGTAAACCGCAGAGGAAACCCAGAACGACAAACAATTGTAGGAACCTGGAAAACCAAGTTCCTCTGGATTTCATGGGAAGTGCGATTTTAAATACTCTGACCTGTCTGTCTGAGGGGAAGTGGGCAATAAATAGCAGCCTGGTTGTTATCAAGAGGATGTGAGCTATTTATAAAAAATTCTTGGGCTTTTTGAACTCTGTTTAAAGAGGCAATATCCTTCACTTGGGTAATTGGGGGACTAAAATGCTAAAGCAAACAAGATTACTCAGCCACCTTGGGAAAGTTTAGTGCTTGCCTGTGTGTTTCTGAAATTTCAGGCATATTTAAACAGCTGCTCCGTTATTGTCCCCGAGTCCAGAGAAGAGCATGAAAGGCTCTTTCAGACCACCTCTTGCACGGAGATGCACCCGCAGCCGACAGCCGCCCCCGGCACGCAGGCATTCGGCGGCTGCGGCTCGGTAGCCCGACAGCTGACAGCCCGGCTGCTTGGCGAAATGATGCCTTACGTAGGTGAAATGCCTCGGCTGAAAAGGGGCTTCGCCGTGCCTTGTAGCACTTTGGCTTCCCAGCAGGATGAAGCCTTCTCCACGGGGGCCTGGGGCTGCTTGGTTGGGGAGCCGGGAGCCCGGGCGCTGCGGAGCGGTGCTGGGCAGCGTGCCCCTGGCTGCAGGAGGAACGATCCTGATGGCCAGATCCTGACACAGGCCACAGAAACGTCCCCCTCGCTCCTTGCCCCTGCCCCACGATCGGCGTGTCAGGACGTGGCACGGAGCAGAGCCCCGAAGGGCTCCCGCTGGCAGCTCTGGGTGTTGGGCTGAGCAGCGCCGCAGCGCTGCTCTGCTGTGGGAACCACACACACAGCGTCCTGACAAAGCGATGGCATCGTCTAAAATACACAAACACGCTCAAAAGAAGGAAAGCCATGAAATTAAGGATAACAAACAACAAAGAGAAACTCATACACAGAATCTGTTGGTGTTTATGAGTCACCGAGGCCTTCCTGCCTCCTCTTATAAATTGTGGGAATCCGCTGTGGGCCATCCTCTCCGTGAAAACCACCGAGGTGCTATTTTCCTCACAGCCCCAGCGCCCGGGACGGGGGGAGCCCGCTGCACAAACGAAAGATTTTTTTTTTTTTTTTTTTTTCTTCAAAGTAGGAAACCAAATCTGAGGAGCAAATGCTGCGCGGCGCGTAAACAGAGGCGACTGCGCGAGCCTTGGCGATGAGATCACCGAGCGCCTTGGCCCAGCGCTGCTTTCCGACAGCGGAGGGCTTAACAATGGAATGGATGGGAAATGCCAGGAAAAGTTAAAGAGCTTTGGACACGAGGTCTTTGTAGAAGCTCATTCTTTATTATTAACAAACAACTTCCCCCCCCCCCCCCCTTCCTTTCTCTCCTCAGCTAATGAGGATTTTCTTTCTTGCACGTATTTTTTTTAAGTCCCAGCCACTTTAACTTAGTGCCGTGGCGTTGGGAAGCCAAGTGCTGCATCCCCCCTCCGGACACGCCAGCACTGCCCACGCTGCCACGGGAGGGCCAGGATTTCCCCTCCAGGTTGCAGATGGGACTTGCAGGACAGCAGCAGGGCACCCCGAGCAGGGACCATCTCCTTTGGTTCAACAGAGCCTGTGCAAAAGCTTCCTTCAGGCCAAGGGAAGGATGCTCAGCCCATGCTTCCTGGCTGAAACTCGCTCAGGGTTTACAGTTTCTGCCTGAAAAAAAGGCTGGAATCCGCAAATGAGAACCAGGTTCCTGCTGGCAGGAAGGGCAAGCTTCGCTGGTGTCCGTGTGAGCGCCTCGCCCAGCACAGACGCTCAGATGGTTTCAAGGGGAGCCACCCAGGCTCGCTCCAACCGGGGCCAGCCTTGAGCATCTCGTCCAGGCTGCACTTAAAGCAGTGGTGAAGTGCCTCTGTGTATTTAGGGACTTCCAGTACCAGCATTGTGTGAGAGACAAAAATACGAATAAAAAGTGTACGATGCTCTAAAATGGGGTTTGATAGTAGCGCACAACACCCAGGCTTCGGAGAGCGGTGTTCAGGCGCGCTGATGTGACAGCATCGAGCACTCCCGAAAGCTCAGGGGAGATTAGCCCCTGTGTGTTTACTCTCAAAAGTCCCTCATTGACTTTTTCCTGGGGAAGCGCCGCTGGCGCCTGGCCCGCTCCGTGGTTTCTGGAGGTGGCCAGGCACAGCAGAGCAGGCGACGGCTGCTTCTGCAGCCCGGAGGAGTCACGGGAGCTGGGAGCTCGCCGTGCTGGCTGCTCTCGACAGCTCACCTCTACTTAAATTCCTGCTCGTTTCACATGATTCGTCCTGTCAGTTCAGAAAACGCTTTCCCTGCTCCCTCCAGATTTCTTGGTTTCCGTGCCACGAGCACTGGAAATAAAATTATTATAATAATGATTACGCTACAACAAAAAGGCTACCCCCAAAATTACATAGTCTGGAAGAAACAAGGGAGTAAAAACCCTGGGATAACCATAAGTGTTATAATTCCACGCCTGCACTAAGTGCAGAACAAGCCTCGGCAGCCCCCACACCAGCAGCCCCCGGCCCCGCCGTGCTGTGGAGCCCCGGGCACAATACTCATTAAAAGGAACTTCTGAGTTTAACAAGAAAACATCCGACTCCAAACTGCAGTGGAGAAGTCAGATGCAGGCTAGATACGAAGGGGGACGTCACTTTAATACGATTCACTCTGTATTTTATCTACTCCTTCTACATTTCCACTCTTCAAGAACACAGAGGATGTTTGCCTTAAGAGCAGCACATTTACACCGAGTTTCCCCCATCCAGCTCAGCACGTGCTCCACGGGGCTGTGCTGCACTTCGCTGGCAGGGCTCCTCCAGCCCTGGGTCTCGGCAGCCTTTTGCTGCAGCTCTCGAGCCCCCACTGCGTGGTGCTTCCCTGCCCCGCACACGCACGTGCACCTGCTTCCTTGGCTCTCCAAATCCCTTTCCTTTCCCCTGAATTAGAACCACTAACCCTTTAACTTCTCAGTTCTTGCCTCGCCCGTCAGGTAGCAGAATTGTTCGCATTTTTCCTTTTCTCTCCTGGCTGAAGTGCAGCACCTGAACAAGAACCAACCAGTCAGGGATGCACCCTCCAGCCAGACATTCCCTATAGCATTTCAGTTCACCTCACATTCTCCACTCATTGCCAAACAAAGATTGTTTCTGTAGGGAAAAAGCAGAATGAAAGAAGTGGGAGCACCAGCGTACCCAGCGACAGAATTCCTGCCCGCTGGGGTGACGAGGGATGGAACCAAGTCTAAGAAAAAATCATTTGAAGGCTTGCTTCAATTTACACTTGCGTATCTGCATATTCTCAAAAGTGGCTGATTTTCTTGTTGTCCTCGAGCCCCGCTCACACAGCACCCGACCCAGCCCTGCTTCAGTACCTTAATATCAGAGAGCGTGCGGTGGGCTCGGGGACACGAGGGTGCCATCTCATCGGAGAGCACAAATAAAGCATTCGGTACCACTCGCTGCCCTGAGGGCTTCCTCAGGCAGGACTTAATTTCCCTGAAACACAGAGAACAATTCCCTGCATCGTGTATTGATGGGGCTTGGGTTTGGTCACCAGTACGAACACACACACACTATTTTTTCTTCTGCATTTTTGCATGATGACTTGCATGACAAGCCTAATAAAAGCTTAGACAAAAAACCCAAAACACACAAAAATGTAATACTGTTTTATATTAACTTCCAGAGCACTTCAGCGACTGCAGGAAGAAGCTGCATTAAAACATTAGAACAAAAAGCAGTCAAGTATGGAAAAAATAAATGCCCACTTAAAAACCAGCCACGGCTTCTGAGCTGACACGGAGGAACGCATCGCCCTGGGCAGCGCTTGCTGCTCTCACAGCACCTTTGTGCTCACTGCGCAAGGTGCTTAAATCCCAAATCCCAGGGGCCCACCCGTGGTCTGCTGCAGCAGGAGCCCGCAGCGGGGCAGGGTCTGAGCTCCTGGGGCACAGCACAGCTCATCCGGCCTCCACGGAGCCACGAGGACTTTCTGGAGAGGGCTGGTTGCTGGCAGGAGCCAACAGGCCTCCGGCCTCCTGTTCGGCGGGGGTTCGCCTCCCGGGACACTGCGGCATGGCACGTGCATCCCAGCCCCAGTCCCAGCCCCAGCCCCAGTCCCAGTCCCAGCCCCAGTCCCAGTCCCAGTCCCAGTCCCAGTCCCAGTCCCAGTCCCAGCCCCAGTCCCAGCCCCAGTCCCAGCCCCAGTCCCAGCCCGTTTCCTGCCTCCCAGCCCCGCTCGGCTCCAGCCCAGCTCCTGGCGGCGGGGAGCAGGACTCATCCTCCAGCCACACTGATGTGTTTGCCAAAGGAAAAAACAAACAAACAAACAAACAAAAAACCCTATATTGCAACACGGAAAACAAACAGCATGCGTGTGTGAAAGCAGGATCCCTCCTCTCTCCCCTCACCATGTATTTATAACCTACCTGGGGGGAATGGTAGGCGTTTTGTTACTAATGACCCTCTGGCACTTGAAAACCTGCAGTAACAGTTTAAAAGCGTGATCTATATCACAGGGCCACAGGAACAGCTCCGCATGGAAATGGGAACGGCTCCTTGAGAAGCTGATAGTGCACTGAAAACACCCCGCTCCAGCTCCAACTGTGCCAAGCAGCTGCAAGAAAGAAATACCAGCAGGAATGGAAAAATGTTTCCACTTATTTTCCTAGGCCTCCTGCCATCAAAAAAGCCCTGGAAGTGGGCGGGGGGCCGGGGCTCCCCGCGACACCCATGCAAGGTGTCGGCCCCGTGCGCGGGGTCAGCAGGGAAATGCCCGCGGCGCCGCGTCCAACACCAGGCGAGGGGCACCCGGTGTGGGCAGCAGCAGCATCGGCTCCCCCGGTGGAAACCGGCCCCGCTCCCAGCGCCGAAACCAGTAGCTGCACTCAAAACCACTTCCTCCACCTCGTAACAATGCACAGAGGAATTTCCACAAATCCCAAGGCTGCCCTGACTTCCATTTCTAAACTTGGAAAAAGAAATACCAGGACATTCCTTTGTTGCTCCAGCTCACTGGCTGTTTGATCTGTTTTGTTTGTTTTTTTTTTTCTCCAACTGAGCCAATTAAAGAATCCCAATTTCCCCTGGAAAAAGCATAAAGCGGTAACAAACAACGCGCTCGCTTCTTTGATTTTTAACTACTTGTTTCCAAGCTGGACCAAAACCCGTCACCTCGTGCTGGTCAGCGAGGTTTAATGCTTAAGTAGCGTTTTGGCCGGGGAGAGGAAGCGATAGCTGCATAGGCGCTGCGCTCCTGCTGCTTCTGGAAGGAAACGGCCCAAGGCTGCCCGTGCTCGGCGGCTGTTCCGGCCCAGGTAAGCCGCTCGCAGGACGGCCCCGACCAGCCCCTGGTGCCCCGGGGCGATGCCCTGCAGAGGCCGGTGCTCCTGCACCATCGCTGGGACAGAAATCCTCGATGCTCCTGCACTGAAACAGCATGTGTAAAGCAAAGAGATCAGCGTCCCTCCTCCCCTCCCTTCACACACAGCATGACCAGAGGGTTGCGGGTTTCCCCCTCACTGCCCCGGGCATGATGTCTGCCAAGGCACGCGGGGTTGGACACCTTGCCACATGGCTCAGAGCGACACGTGGGGTGTGCGAGGTGTGAGCTGCTCACCAGCAGCCCTGCACCAGAAATAATGCAGGCAGCAGCCTCGCCACAGCCACGCAGCGAAGCTCGGAGGGTGGCTGCTCCCTCGAGCGTGAGGAAACATCCATCCTTCTGTCAGGAAGAAGGAGAGACGGGAACCTTGAACTCGAGGAGGAAGGACCGGGTTCCTGTTTGCAGCTGGGGTAATTAATATCATGCGCATCGAGAGGGGCCAGAGGGGAACACGTGCTGCCTACAGAGACCCAGCGCGGGGCCTGCGCCGCTGGCTGCCGCTGGTGGGACAGGCTCGGGGACGGCGGAGGGAGAAGTCTTGCTGGGTTTCGGTGTTAATCTGTAAAACCCCGACAGCCTCCTGCCTGCTGCAGCTCGCAGCTGCCTCCACCAGCAGCAGCCCTGCGAGCTCGTCCTGAGCCCTTGGCGAGGTGCTGGTGGTGCAGCCGTGGTCGCAGAGGGGTGAGCAAGCCCGTCTCTCAAAGCACCTCAGGTTTTTGGATGAAAAATGTAGATGAAGAAGACTACCAGCCTCTCTCCTGTGGAGACACAAAACCGCTTATTCTTCTATTAATTCCAGTGGGAAATTAAAACTCAGCGTTGTTGGAGTTGGGATGCAGACACCAGTGATATCTCTGTCTTCTCAGCTCCAGTTCTGCCGTGAGGACTGGGAGGCCCCGGACCAGCAGACCCAGCAGATGAAGGTCATTGCCGTGGCCTGAGTCGAGGTGTGGGCCCTGCGAGGCTCTCATAAGCCATGAAGCACTGGTCCAGCGCAGGCAACAACGGTGTCCTCATATCCTCCACGGGCACACCGTGAGATCGATGTGCTCCAGCACAGCCTCAGAGTGCCGGTGGGTGTTGGCGAGGTTCTCTTCTCATGATGTGACAGGGATGAAGCTGAGACCTCTGCCTTTTTTTTTTTTTTGGTGGTATCTTATCATCCAAGAGCTCATTAACCAAGAATTCCTCATGCTGTTTATTTTCCATTTGTCCATATGCTCCCCACAAACCCAGCCTCATCTCTGTTTTAAGTTTATACTTAGAAGCAGTAATTGGAAGGGCTGAACAAAGGCACGAAGGAAGGCAACACAAGCACTAACAAACTTGCCAGATGTTTTGGATTCCTGCATTTCCCCGAGAAGCAGGATCCTTAATGTTTTGATCATGTCATCACAGCACAAAACCGTTGCAGTCCGGAATACGACTGGCTCCTCTTCCCCGACTGTTGGCCACAGAGGCAGTAACTCATGTCACCGCGAGCCACCCAAACCCACGAGCAAAAGCAGAAACCTGGGACGTGTCTGTGCAGCACCGGTGCCTGCAGTGGGAGCATCCCAGGGATGGATTCGGCTTCAAACTTTGAAACCGTGGGGCCGAACTGTGCTGCTCTGCTCCTGCTGGTGTGGTGTGGAGCTGAGCCGGCAGCAAATGACCCCGCGTGGGGGCTGCAGCCACCCCAAGCAGCCCCATGGCAGCTGCCACGGCTGTGGCCGAGCACCCCGGGCAGGTCCGCACCAGGGATCAGCACCCGAGGGTGGCACCGTCACCGTCATCAGCACAGGGAGACAGCTCTGTCACACTGCTGGGCAGTCTGCTGGGCATCCCTTATTTCGGTTCAAGAGTGCTCATTTCCTTTACGTTTTTTGTCGATTCTTAAACTTTACCAAAGTAAAACGCTAGGAATCTGAAACACGGGGAGCTGCCAGTTAAATTAAAATGGTGCGTATTTGCTTATAGATAAGGCCTTATTTTTCATCACAGCTCTTGAAAAACACTTGTGAAAACACCAAGGCACTCTACAGAATGGAAAGAAGGAAAATAAGTGGGAATACCTGCAATTGTATGCGCTGCAAGCAGCCGTCGAGGCCGCAGTCATGGGGGAGATGGCACTCCCATTACGGCCAGCAGCCCTCCCTCCCTTCAGCCCGTGAGATTACTGGGAGGAAAAACTGTGACCACAGCAAACAGAAGTGACTCCTGCCTGCCTGATGGTCTTAATTTCTAACCTGGTATTGTAATTTTCTGCTGGGCTGGATTAAAAATGTCTTTCCCACTGCCGAGGCCGCAGCCTGCAGCTGCCCAGCAGCACACCCTCAGGCAGCCGCAGTGCCTGGGACACAGCGACGCCGGTCCCCAGACAACCCCAACTCTGCCCCGGTGATGCACCAGGGCAGGGGATGCAGAAAGAGAGACAGAGAAAGCCCTCCTGCCTGCGTCCTGTGGGGTGCTCCGAAGAGCAGCAGAGCCCTGCAAACAACAGCCCTGCAGGCTCACAGAGATCGGCTGAGTACATGAAATTAATTAGGGGAAGAACACTAAAAGCAGACTAAATACTGGAAATCATGAACTAAAGCACAGCTCACATCATGATCGGAAGGGGAACTTCCCAATTTGATTGCAGAAAGCAATTTACTTCAATTAGCGGGGACATAAACAGAGTGCTTGCTTAATAGAAGCATTGCCTCTCCAAAAAGCAAGCTCCTAATTGTGTCTCTCCTCTCGGCATTTGCAGAACTTTCAGAGGCAAGTTTTGTGGTGGAAGGGCCCCGCTGGCCATGCCCTCTGCAGAGTGGCACCCTTACTTTCACGTTGAGCTGCCCCAGCTGGTCCCCAAAATGCTGGGACGAGGAGGGGAGCGCCACGGGGATGGGCAGAGCTGTCCCCTGCCCTCCTGCCTACGCTCCAAGCACGTGCAGGGGCACCCGCAGCAGCTTCAGGACATGTTTTGGGTTAACTTTTCATTTGGGAGTTTTAAACTATTGTCTTGTCAAAGCCAAGCTCTGTGTTATCCCTTGCGTTACTGGCTGCACCTGCAGACTTGAACCAATCTTTAGGTTTCTGGGTATTGGCGGTTCCCATCTCTTTTGCAACGCCAGGGTTACAAACGAAGCAGTAACACAGGCACGTCCCTGCTCGAACACGCAGCACGCGCCATGGCACTGCCCCACCTGGGGACCCGGAGCAGGGCTTGGTGCAGGGGGTGGCTCACACGGCTTGGTGGCACATACAAGACCCCTCCACGCCGAGGCTGGGGCACGGCGCAGCACCTCCCCGCCAGACCTGCTCCACAGTGCAATGTGTGTGCATGCAAGGGCTGGCAGGGAGGGGAGCGGTGACAGAGAGCCCCAGAGCACTGAAACAACAAAACCCATAGGCAAAAGTCACTCGAAGCACCCAGCGGGGCTGGGCAGAGCCACCAGCAGGGAGGGACAGCCCGGTCTGCACCCAGCTGCACCCAAGCCCTGCAGTGCACAGCTGAGCATCCCAGGGCAGGAAGATGCTGCGATGGCCCCTGGCTGCCCCGCACATCTGCAACCCCTTTCCTTTCTTCTGCTGTTCTTTTCCCCCTCCCAGAGCACTTTAAAGGTCCAGATGAGGCCATAATTAGGAGAGCAGTTAAAGTGGCGACCTGGCAGGGCAGTGACCTCCGGCCGTGGGTAGGAAGCAGCAGCCGTGGGTGGGCTGGGGCTCAGCCTTGTGCCATGCACAATGCCCCAGAACCAACACTCGCGTGCAAGCGCTTTTCCTCCAACCCCATCACGGCCCCAGCTGTTTTGTCTGCGCAAAAGAAACGTGAATTTTGGTGAAACTCCCGTGCTGTGCAGCACTGAGCGCCCGCCTGCCCCATCCCCTGCGCTGCACCGACACCGCTCGCTGTGGCACGAGGTGCCCGGCCCTCGCTCTGTCCCCCGCGTCCCCGACACCGCTCGTGGGCATCACACGTCCTGCTGCCCGCACGGGGCCGGGGTGCTGCGCTGCTCCTTGCTCCGCGCTCCGGCACGTCCCGGCATATGTTTTTAAGTAGTGCTGTTTGTGGTCGCTCTGCTCTCTTATCACCGCCGCGACCTTTGCTTGTTGCAGATTAGTGGCTGGAGCCAGTTGGATTTGTTTGATTTCTGTTGATGGTTATTAGGCAGAGGAAGTGCCAGAAGGGATTTTGACCTCGAGTTTAAACCTATTCCAATTAGAGCCACCGAGCCTTTAATTACCGCGCTCCAGCCACTTCGGTTAAAGCAACAACAAAAACAAACACAAAATCTGGTTGAAGATGGGCTTTCTTCTCATCGGCCCTTGGATCGGCCGCCTGCTCTGCCCGTCGGCTGCGAGTGGCTGCCCACAGCCAGCGTGGGGCTGGCAGCCCCCGGCCCCGTTCCCGTTCCCCCACGTTCCTGCCTGCCCTGTGTGGCTTCAGCTGAGGAGGGGCACGCGCCCGGCGTACGAGGCTGGGGCATGGCGAGGGGAAGAACACTTCAGAAATGCTGGTTTCTTACTCAGTATTGAGCAATTTAGTTAAAACCCCCAAAAATCAATCCAGAGCTCGCTGCACTTGGCTCTCAGACATGAGCAGCATTTTGCTGGCCCCAGGACCACAGCGCCCTTTGGCTCCTGGCACAGCGCCTTCTGATGCTCCGTGCAGAGGTTCCTGCCTTTTGCAGTCTTTGATTTCTTCTATCCGCTGCTATTAGGTTGGGTTAAAATATTTTAAGCTCAGCAAAATGGGGGTCATGCCTGTGTAAGTCCTACCGTTTAAAAATAGTTTCTAGGCTACATCCCACAATCGATTTTTTTGTTAAACAATGACTAAGCCCTGAGCGCCAACGCTTCCCCTCCCTGACCCACTTCTGTTTATTACCCCAAAATTTCAGAAAAGCAGCAAATCAGAAATCGTCCTCGTGAGTGTCCCAGCAGCCCAGGCACACAGATGGGGCTGGCATGCAGTGAGAGCCCCGTGCCGGGGCAGTGCCACCATCACCCGGCATCTCAGGAAACCTCTGGGTGAGCTTCCCACGTCCCAGTGCTCCTGTACCTGGTGGGATGCCCTAAAGCAGCTCGACCCAACCACCTGCAGCCCAAGGCCAAGACCCAGCAGGTGCTGAAAGAAGAGAAAACCGTGAACTCACCTACTGAATTCTCTTGGGTTTCCATACACTTATCAGAGTCATGGAGGAAAAGCGAGCCCAGGGTGTTAATTAACGTTTCTTCATCAGAGCACACAGACCAGGGGACACCCAACGCTTGTACAGGAGCAGTGAGCTCGGCCGCAGGAGCCAGAGCTGCTCTGCTCCTCCTGCTCTGAGGAGCCCATCGCCGTACAGCAAACCCACCTGCCTTGGTAAACTGCAGAAATAAACGTGCCCAGCACTTACACTGAGTATGACTGCCGTTGCTTTGAATTAAAAATTAAAAAGAAAAAAAGAAAAACAACTCACAAAGCTCTTTATTTACACACAAGAAATCATAAAAAAAAAAAAAAAAAAAAAAAAAAGACATTCTCTTCATTCTATTTTACACAGAAACGAGCTAAGAACTACTTGCAGGAGACAGAACCAGAGAAACTCCCCGTTGTTCCAGGTCACGGTAACTCTCAGCTCAGTATTTTCGCAGCAATACACGTGAGAAGAATGATGCCCAATACAATTGTTTTGACAAAGGAGATACCCTCAAAGGAAAACTGATACGTTATCATCAATCCACTGGGGAGAAACAAACGCTGAATTGATGTGGCCTTGCTGGCTGGGGCGGGGAGCGGGCCCGGCGGTAGCAGGAGCAGGCAGGTGGGCCCTGCCGGCAGCCGCCCTGCGAGAGGTGTGGGTGCAGCGAGCATCCCACAACAGCCCTGTGAGCGTTCTGCATTCAGGAAGGTTTTAACAACGCTCGTTAATCTGCCTGCTACCAGTTTGGGTTCATTGTATGCGATTTTTGCCACGCGCTTGTTTCTCTTTCCTCCCAGTTAAACCTACACCTTGTTTTAAATGTGGCGCAATGAAAACAGCGGTGGGTACCGGGACAACTTCCTTCGGCCTGTACAAGAGGGAAGTGAGTCCCAGACACCCCAGAAATGACCTGAAACCCCAGAAGACGAGACAGCACCGTGCCTCGGGCCCTTCGGGGTGCTTCTGACCGCCTTCGGCTCCAGCAGCGCCGGCCGATTCCTGCGGGCACCACAGGCATCTGCCTCGAGGAGTGTGCGCAGCCCGGGGCTGGGGCAGTCCAGCCCGTGACTCATTTCCACTGAAGAAGCCACGAAAAATTAGTCAGTCATTGGCTTTGTGTGGCCGTAACAGAAAACAATAAATCCATTGCAGAGCTTTTCTTGTGAAAAAGGACTTCTGCAGTAAGGCAAAAAAAATAAAAAATAAAAATAAAAAGCTTACAGAACCATTACAAAACCCAGCGATATTTATCAACTTCTGGGGAACAAAAGCGGGTATCAGCCAGAGCAAGAGTGGAGGGAAAACAAGTCTCTCTAAGTAAGTGGGAGGTCTCCCCCGTAGAGGTTTTATTCCTCGGCTTAATCCCCTCTTTCCCATGGATGCCACGGACAATTAGCGCCCATCTTTTCACTGCAGGCCGGGCTCCCACCGGCACGGCGGAAGAGGCGGACAATGGGCAGATTTCACACGTTTCCTCCGTGGCGGCCCCGCGCTCCCGTGGCAGATTCGATTTCCTGCAGCACGTGGTGTTCCCCCTGCATCCGATCCTTCCCCCCTCGCCTCGCTTTCCCTTCGTGCATGGGAACTAAAAGTACGATCTCAAGACGTGCTTCCGAAAACGCCTGGAAGAGCAATCTTAGAGCAACTTCCAAATGATTGGAAAAAAACAAATTGTAGAAGTGATTCTGGGATTTTGGCAAAAAGAGCAATCTGCCTGCAGCACAGCCGAGCTCTCCTGCCTCGCACCCACTGGTGTAAAATCCCAAGGCCCCGTGCAGACCCGGTGCCACAGGCAGGAGGCCCCACGGCAGCTCCGCCACCCCCAGGCTTCACCCATAGCACCAGGCCCTTCTGCAGGGAGGCTCTGCTCATTTCTGCCTTCACAAAGCCCTGGCAGCAGCTCCATATTAAAAAAAACACCATGGGAACGCTCCTGGAGGTCACAAGGGAAGGGCTCTGAGCAGGCACCAGGTACCGGGGCCGTGCGGGCGGTGCATGGCTCCTGCAGGGCTGATCCTGGCGGCAGCTGGAAGCAGCAGGCAGCATCAGAAGGGTGTAAAGAGCAGGATCGAAGTCACAAAATGCCC
This sequence comes from Stictonetta naevosa, assembly GCA_011074415.1. Taxonomy (NCBI): domain Eukaryota; kingdom Metazoa; phylum Chordata; class Aves; order Anseriformes; family Anatidae; genus Stictonetta; species Stictonetta naevosa. The sequence continues at coordinate 17,948,746 of CM021709.1, read as the reverse complement.
TAAAACACAAACCTAAGTTCCACTTCCTGCAGACAGCACCAAGGCGCCAGACACCGCTCTAAGGTGCTCTAACATCTGCGAACGAATCATTATTTATGAACCAAACTCTAACTAGCAATGTTAGAAAAGTTTCAGGAGTTTTCATCAATTAGTGAAACAAACCATACAATTAGTAGAAAACAAATAAGGGGGAAGTCATGGTGCAAATGTAACCATTATAGGAATAGTACCGGCTCTTTGCAAGTGAAAGCTCAGCTGTAAGCATCCCCCATCCCGAGCACTGAGCCAGCCCTGCTGCCTCCCTTCCCAGGGGAGGAAAATATGCGCTGGTTTCACAGGGAAGAGGCAAAATCCGTTTCTGGGAGATGGAATCCAAATCCTGTCTGAACCTGCTCAGAGGTTTACGATGCTGGAAAGAGAAAACAACCGGGCTGACAGGAGGTAGGCAGGCCAAAGGTATTCGGTCACTGGAGATCACCACGGCCCCACCACTTCTGCGGTGTAAAGTGGCTGAGCTGTCAGAGACCCAAATTAATTATTTGAGCTTGGAGTCCGTGTTAACCCACGTTGAATACAAGCATGGGTTCCTTCAAACCCCATCACACACCCCCTTTCAGCAGGGCATCCCTCCCTGCCTGTGCTCCTGGAGAAGGACAGCCAGAGCCGCTGCCTGCAGACGACCAGCTGAGCTCTAGGTGCTGCAGCTCCAGGCCACCAAACGGGGAGGAACAGGCATGCCAAATATTCTGGTTCTCTGAATATACAAGACCAAATAAGGCCCAAATGCCAAGAGAGTAAACACAAGGCCGATCTACCAAGTTTGGGCAAATATGATTCAGAGTTCCCTAATGCTCCAGATTTTGCCTCGCAGGATAAACTTAATAATTCTGTGTACGCTTATTCTTGTTTAAAAAGGAAGTCGCCGTGTAACCCCCATCTGTCTCTGTCCGACTGACTGCTTGTTTATCAGGATTGTACGTTTGTGAAGTTCGGCCGTGAATCAAAACTATGAATAAACCATTGCACGAAGCAGATAGCTTATGTATGAGAGACCGAGAAAAACTCAACACGCCCCCAAAAATTTATGGAATTGCTGTTTCCTCAACTGCCAGCGAGACAGGATGAAATTGAAAACTGTTCTCAGGATTTGAAGACCTGGCTACAAAAAGGAAGGAGGATACCTTGACGTGGAGAAAGCAGTCCGGTTGTGTCACACCTTCTGCGCAGAAGTGATGGAATTCCTGCAGAAAATCTGCATTTGTAATCATTAGCCAGGTGCAGTAAAGCATAGAAACTAAATTAAACACTGATCTACAGCAAAAATTGCTACGTAAGTAACATTTATTAATGTTCTGCTATATTTACAGTTTTAACATAGTAAAACTCCAAAGTGAATTACCACTTGGCAGAAAGCACAAAAGTGGACATTAAATCTACATTTACAACGCATCATAGTCTCTGCTAACACAAATTATAAAAGCAAGAATTACAGGTATGTTAGGAATTGTCTCAAAAGTCCCAAGCCAAAGAAAAAAAAGGCCCTTCGTTTTGCAAGATAATTTTTATACAAAGTTGCAATGTGACCTTTTATCTTTACACTACCAAGGTGTACTGTGAAAATCTCTACATAGTCCAAAAAGTAGGTAGTATGAAAGAAAAGTATACTACAACATTGAGAATATAGACTATTAAAAAATTAATACTGTGCCACCTTCAAAATACTACTCCCTCCCAATTACACCTTGAGAATCTGTACTGCACAGACCAATTTTTCCTTCCAGACATAGCACAGGTGGTGGAGAACTAAGCAGCAGCAAGGTATGTAACCATAGCAATGCCTGCACTTACACTTTGAGCTCATCCCTTCGGGGCACTCAGCATGATGCACAGCGTACACCAACGGCCGGAGTCCAAACCTGCTCCCAGGATGCAGAAGGAAATAAAGCAAGCCCGTCCCCTGCTGGCTGCGGGGCATAGCTCATGCTACCCAAATTACTACAGAGACTACATCAGGCCTAATTAGCACGTCACAGACTCGATTGCGAGAGCTTTTGCAAACATTAGCCACTAATGATTTAATGATTACAGAATTCTGCATTAATTATTAAAATTTTACACCTAGAAACAAATAGAAAGAAATGCTTCTCCTTTTTTCAACAGTACTTTTATTTATTTGTTTTAAAGCAGGTGATTATTTTTTCTTCTGTTTCAGAGTCTTGATTCACTTCCTGCAGGTGTCCTATTACTTCTTGAGGGAGAATTCACTAACGCAGGAAGACATTTGCCAGAAAACATCTGTTGGAGAAGGATATTGAATATTGAAACTATAGTTAGATTGCTATTTTGGATAACAGAAGGATGTAGTTCACAAAGAGTGCAGGATGTCTAAAGGCTTATGAAGTATCTCAGTACACAATGACATGACTAATGAAATGTGCGGAGTTTTTGTGTATATGTTACACTTCTAAAGAGTTAAAATTCCTGAAGAGTTAAAAACAGACACTGAAACAGGCAACGCTCTTAGAAACTCAGGCATAAAAACACATCCGTTTATGAAGTTACACTGCGTTTGCACTAGGGGAAGAGAACAAAATTGTACTCCGTCTTATTTGCTGCATCCACACACACAATTATGACTTCTGTATCTTTATATCAAACGTTTCAGTATGAGGGGCACCAGCTCTCACAAACTGCCTGTTCCAGTCATGCCGGATAGAACCGTTCAGACCTGAGATCCAACATAAAACACCTGCACTCGGCACACAGCCGGTGGATTCTGCTGAGATACTGTCAAGAACGATGGCCGTTACTCGTACACACATCAAACAGTAAACACCAGGCTTTCATTTAGATTCGTTTTCACCAGTTATTATTTTTTATTTGCACAAATGATTCCTCTCCTTTTTCCCTTCTTATGTTCTAAAAATTAGCCCCTGTAGAATGATAATGATCATTCACTGTGCCCTCTTCGTTATGTCCTGCAGCAGAAATGTAATCTTCAGAACAATAATATAGAAAATCCAAGTCTTCTGCGGTTTCCCTTCTCAGATTTCAGGATTAAAGATTTATTTCCAATGAAAATGTCAAGGTTGTAGATTTTAGAAGTGATTCTGGACATTTATCTCAAGGCATCTAAAAGAGTGCTTTTTGAAAGCTCCCAAGTGTCCAAAAAATAAACAAAGATTTTTTAAAAATACTACACCTCCATCCTTACAAGCAAGGAGTTAAGCAAGGTCTCTAGAGTTACAATTTCAAATTCCAAATACAGGAAAGGCCTGTGCAACAAGAAACCACACAGTTCCCACAATAAATGAAAAAATAAGTTTCAGTAAAGAAGCAAAATAAAAAAAAAATTGTTCAGTGAGAACAAACTACAGATGACACAGCTGATGCTTGAATGCTCTCACTATGTGACTGTACACCTGAGGGAAGTAATCCTTCTGGTGACTCAGCAGGAATTTCAGAGGATATTACAAATCCTGGAGGAGATCAACAGAAAAGTCCACCATAAACCAGTAACGGTATTAAATGGAATAGAAACACTTCAATAAACTGACTGAAGAACTATTTGTACATGCCATCACCACTGAACGACCCGAGCTGGAAAACAAGGCACAATTCTTCTTTTGTGTAGTGTGTTCCCATTGCAGAACAGAAATGAAGCAGAATCTTAAGCAACTCGCAGTTTCTAATAAAAGGAAAATGCATTTGGAAAATTAAGTTTTGGTTTTAAATTCTGAACAATGTAATGACCTCGATTTTAAGCCGGGGTTTGTTTGGTTTCTTTATACCACTGTCCCAGCTGCAACTGCTTGAACCCTGTCTTGGGGAAATCTACTGTTATTATGAATTTTCTAAAGGGAGCATCATGTTGCACTCGCCATCTGGGAAGCAAACTATTACAGGATTTCCTTCCCCTCAGGGAGGGACAGTTAATGCAAGGCCATTATCTGCTGTAAGCAGGAAATTATGCTGGAAGGATTCAACTACTTAAATCTCCTTCTTTAAAGTCCCATTAGGAAGGTAGCAATGTTAAGGATCAGCCTTAAAGAAAAAGACTTCCAGGCATTAAGGCTTTTGCAAAACGTTCAGGTAGAACAGCATGTTCAACTATGCAGGAGAGGTCTGCAATGAGAAATGGTGTGCAAGAGTTGAGTTTCTTCAGGAACTTGGCAAAAAATTCAAAGAGCACACTAAATTCAGACAAATTGTTCTTTCTGGGACATAAGCCAGATACACTGGCACAGTCTTCCAAACAGATTTTGTGATCTTTATTCATGTTTAGGACATACCACATGTTTCAGGCATATTATCTATTCTGAAAGACACACCTGTCAAATACAGTGCAACACCAAGGGGCAGAGATTTTGTTTGTACAATTCAAATCATGGAATCTAATGAATTTAACATTCTTCAAAGGGAAAATTCAGGAAGAAATGTCAAGTATTCCTCTGCTCCCCACCAAGTCAGTCTGGACTCTGCCCATCGGTAGAAACAGGAGGTGCATATGTGACACCAAGAAACAATTGTTTTCTGCTGTCTTGTGTTCTAAAAATATTGACGCAAAAACAAAGTCTAGTCACTAAATAAAATTTAAACCAAAACAGAGCAAATTCACAAAAGCAGAAAGCTTACCTCTAGTAAATAAAGAGAACTCTGGTTCTGGGAAGAGTGGAAAAAGTATCTGGCATCTTCCTAACCTTTGCATAATTAATAAATCCTCTGAGAAACAGCAGAAAACCTAGATGAGAGAAACACATTTGTCTGGTTAAGGCAGATTTTGCTTCTGCAATTAGAGAAGGAGCACTTCAACTCACTGTTACTAGCACAGAGGGACCGAAGTTGCTGGGATGCATAATTGCTGATGAAATACAAGAACTTTTCTTGTATCTATGACACCTGATCTTTCCATTTCATCCGATCTCAAAAACAAACTTTCCTTAGCCAATCACAAAACTTTTGACTCCAAATGAAGCCTAGTCACTTCTACAGGGGAGGGGGGGAACAGTCCATAAGACCACAACTCACTCTTCCATTTAAAATACAAGAACAGACAACATCAGTTACTCTGAAGACAAGTGTTGTTCTCTTCATTGCTCATGTGTATCTTCAAAACACAGAATGCGCTCAGGAAGAGTTTGAGGGTTACATTCCAGTTTTATATCTACGTGTACGTATTTTAGCTGCCAGTAAAGCTGTGCTTACAAAAGCCCTTACTGCGCTTTACAGAGTTCTAAGCATACGTTTCCTCTTTCCCCCAGAACAAAACACTCACCTAGTACAAGGAACACCCACCAGAGCCAATACTGACCATCAAAGTAACCGGGAAAATAGGTGGAGAACTGAAAAAGAAACAAACAAACAAACAAAGATACAAGTTAAAGCACATGATAGTGACTGAACCCAAATCTATTCTCAAGCCCTCTGCACACAAGAGAGTTTACGGAACCCTGCATCCTATTAACTACACAGACTGGAGGGAATGAACTACCTCCAAGAACTTTTTTCTGCACCTCTGACCAAGTGTAACCAAGGGGAAAGGAACAGATCCAACACTCAGCCCTAAACTCTTCCAATCATTGGAGCAGAAATACACGAGTAAATATTCCTATTCACCCCACGTCTTTGATGCTGATAAACCATGTTCAGAGTTTCTGAAAGGGGAGAGACCAGGTTTGCAGCAGTACATCATGTAATTACTGTTAAGTTAGACAGTACAGCTTACAAAAGTACAGTCAAAAAAGAAATCCCACACCTGTGGAACCCTTTGACAGTATTTTCTATTGGGAAAACTGTGCCTGTTGAATGAAAGGCACCAACACTCGCAGAGCACTTCAGTTCACTGTGCCAATGGTAAATGCAATAATGTTGCTTTCTTTCTATTCTAATTTAAAATTCTAACAAATAGCAAGCTTGATACCAAAGTTTAAATCAAACCTGCAGTTAAAGTCACTGGTCTCTGTCATACCTCTTAATCCAGCAAATAGTTTTTAACAGCACTGTTACAGGATGTCCCCCAAAATCTTAAGTTTCTAGAGAAAAAATGAAGATATACTGTACTTACAAATCCAATTCCTAGCCTAAAGATACTAGGTATGAAGTGACCATGCTAACAATAATACTGTCTCTTTCTACTTAGGCTCAGCTGAGGTTTTTTTGCTTGAAATTAAAAATTTCAGCTGGGGACAGCCGGGGATATCTGCATGCCATTTTCACAGCCACCATCTTTCCATGGCTCTGAATAAATATTTTCTTATAGAAATATTTTCTCACAACCCCTCCAAAAGAATATTTTGACTATTTTTTCCCATTTCTTACAGCATCAGTACATGTATATCTTTTATCCTTTTTTTTTTTTTCCCCAGAAAGGTTTCACTTTCTCCCCACCTCCAAGTTTTAAAAATATTACACCAGCCTTCCTTGCTTCTGGAGGCAGAGGTCTATGCCCAGCAGGACCCTTTTCTGTGGATCTGGACTCCTAAAATACAAACCAATGCTGATCAGTCACATCCTGCCTTTCCCTGTGTGATCCAGAGGAGGGGAGCAGAGAGGATCTTTTAGCAACCTGGATATGCACCCTGTTACTACGCAAAATGAATTAAAATAGAAAAGCACACTTCTGATCACCTGCTGCTTGTCTCACATGCACAACTCACCAGAGGGCATCCGTGAGCTTCTCTCATGCATATGACTACGTGGTCACTGCCTCTTCCTTCAGCAAAAAAAGCAAAACAAACCTCACGCTGCCTAATTTTCAAGTCCCTATTTCCCTCTTCTCATCGGTCTTGCTCACACCAAACCCACATTTTAGAGAACATCGATTTTTCAAAGCAGCACCTATAGAACATCATCCTGGAGAGGAACATCGCTATGCTGACTGTAGGGCTTGCTTCATCTGGATAAATGTTTTATGAAGATCAGATCATTGTTACTGCTCAACACACAGCCACATTTTGATCCAATACGGTGGCTCTGCCAGAGGGAAACATCCGTGGGTGTGCAATCTTTATTCTCCTTTATTACAATAGCAATCCCAGCATATAACTGCATAAACAGGACAGAACGACAAAAAAGCTCTGTCCTCGTCGAGTGAGGGACTCAAAATCCATTTCAGCATAAAAAGCTAAATTTACTACAACTAAATTCAGTGTAAGTGACATAAAAATGAGTTGGGGGAAAAAAAGAGAAAAAGGAGTACCAGGTACCAGTACACGTTTCTGCACAACTTACCCTGACAATAAGGATCCACTTGATAAGAGACAGACCAAACCCAGAAATGGCCCCGTATCTTCCTGCAGCTGAAGTAGTCAGACAGAAAGAGAGGAAAAATCCAATCCAGTTGAAGAGGAATGCCACTGAGAAAGCAAGAGAGAAGCAGATGATCAAGCCCTCTTTATATACCAAGGGAAAAAAAATAAACCCTTAAAATTGGCACACACAGGTTTTTCGTAGTGCTACATAAACCTAAGTGTGAAAATAACTATTTTGGGTTCTGAAACAGTCTGGGGAAAAAAATAAAGTTTCACCATGTACTTACTGAAGAAAGTTAGCATGAAAATGCCATCATTTCCTATCCTCAGCTGGTCAGTGTCGTCAAAGTCATCCCGTGTCACAAAGTCATCCTCCTGCGAATCAAAAGGAAAAAGGAATGGGTGGATTTAAGTCAGTTCAATCCATACAGCAACCCCTCATCTGCATCTGCTTCTTCAAGATAGCAAACTGCACAGCCCTCCAAAAGCAACGTACACTGGAGGGATACAAAATGCTTACTTCACGTCTAAGGAAAGCCCCCTCAGGGGAATATATGACTAAATATCAAAAGGCTACAAATGCAAGCAGGAAAAAATCCCAAGGATGGGATGCAGGCGTGATATATCAAGTCATCGGCATTCTTTTTATTTATTTATTTATTTGAAGACAGTCAAGACTGTGAGTGGTGTTATTCTCACTATAAAGAAAGCCCCTGCTCAAACAGAAAAATTAAACTTTTCATCTCAACCAGGAATTTGGCTTCTATAAAGAAGGAGTAGCAAAAATTTAATGCTATCAGGGGTGGGGGAACAGACTGAACAAGATTCAGTGTTGAAAAAAAAAAAAGGTATTTAAAAACTTTTTAAAATATTGCAATAGAGGGAATGGTTTTAACATCATTCTATCAACTAGACTGACCCCTGGGAAAGTCAACTAAGTAAGCAGCAGGAGTATCAAGAGTGGGTACGTTAAGATAGCTGAAAAATTAATCCTAAATCTTAAAACAAACCAAAGCAAAAAAAAATAACACTCTGACACAGTGCACAGAGCTATAGGACACTGCCTCTGCCAGCCTGCCAAACTGATCTGGAGAGCAAATAGCGGCATTACGGAGATGTCTTACATCATCCTAGCTGCCTAGAGGAAAATTCAAAAACAAAACAAAAAAAAGCACCACCAACAAAAAACACTCACACCTCAGAACTCTTGGGAGCATATAATATCACTGCCCTTAAAAGCTAAATAAGGAAAGTCGGGACACTTGATAAGCAGGACGTAAACCAGAAATTCTACACAAGAAATGTGAAGGACATACGGCCAGCCAAGCGTACTCACTCTTCCAGGAACCAAGGGAATTGTGGCTTCAGCCTTGGTTCTCTCTGCCTCGTCATAACTAGGCAGTGTTGTGGCCACGTTGTAAGATGGAGGCTTAGGAAATCCTGACTCATCCTTGTAGTCAAAATAAGCTGCAATGAGAGAGTTATACAGAAGGTAACTTGTCTGCTCCTTAATAACACCATGCCGGGAATGAGAAAGATTTCAGAAGACTTCAAAAGCCCCCAGTACCTGATCCTGTTAAGGCCTCCTCCTGTCTCCTACCCATCATTCTAGCCTCTTGCTATCCCAAAACAAGAAGCAAAAAACAAGAGAGCACGCTATCTAATACAAAGTAATATACAGAGCACTATTTAGCATGCCTGGCTCTACGCATTTTTAAAACAATAACACATGCTGTGCCTTTCCTTCAATAGAACAAAAGTAGTCACATTTTTGAATCCCAAATGGTTGGAGTCAGTCAAAGAAGAATCACTCCAAGCCTCAGGCCACCAGTGACCAGTTTTTCCAGAAAACGATTCCAAATTGTTTTCTGATGGAGGGGGAAGGGATTGGAAAAAATCAAACAGCATTTCTGACCCACAGCCTCAGACACCCTAAGGAATGGGCACTAACGGGGACATCGTTACAGCTATGTGCTGAGGCAGGATACTCAGCGAGCTCGAGAAGCACAATATTCCAACTTCTGTCCAAAGCCAGCTGGCTGCTTGAGAGACTGACGGCATGTCGCATTTGATTCATAAATCTTTAAAAGTTGACTGTGGAGGCTCTGGAGAAAAAAAAATGGTAAGGTTTACCTAAGCCAAAACACTCTGACGCACAACCAGCACACAAAAAAGCTGTTTTGTTCCAAGCTAGTAGTGAGTTATATGACAGCACGGTGAATCAGAAGCATAACCCTTATGACCAAGCCCTTAGCTGTTGAAAACTGCAGAAATCATGAATTCTTTAATCCCTTTTAAGCAGCAAGTCATTTTTGGAAGGAGCACAGTATCATTCAGATGCCAAATGAGAGGAGAACCACAAATGCTCACAGCACTTTGATTTTTAACTGTCTTCCATCTACTAAGAACGCTGCGAAATGTAACTTGAACTCCACTTGATGGAAGACTTCAGATGACCGCAGCCAAAATGCATCTCCTAAACCACAAGTAACAGCAGTGTCCCTGGATCAATTCTGATCCCTTGCTGCCTCCTCAGTAAGGATGCTGCAGTGCCGTCTGGCAATAAGGAGAACAGTTAAGGAGGTCAGAAAGAACACCAGAGCAATGCTAGGGATTTCCTTTCGCACGTTTACCTGTGCTCTCCGCAGAAATGCTGCTGTAAGGCGGAGGGGCATCATTCACCACCGGTGTGGTCTCGCCGGGCTCCTCTTCATTCTGCAGCTGAAGAGAAGGCACGCAAGAGAAGTTAACCGTGTGTCCCCAGGTGTGTGGAAGCATCCCTCTAGTTTTAATGGCACAAGCAGCCTCTTCTGGACCAAGCCTGCTCTCTGGCACGGGGCATTTGAGCAGCTGCTGGCTTCCCTCCAAAGCCCTCCCGCTCGAGATTATCAGCATGGCCTCTCAGCCTTAGCGGGCTTTCAAGTCGCATCCTCGCACACCTGCGCTATGTTGCTGGACAGCACAGCGCAGCACACACCTTTCTGGTACCTTTCCATCTCCCTGGCACTTCCCAAGATCCCTCAGCTCGCCCAGCTGAGGCGCTGCAACCGCATCTGTCCTGGTTGAGGACACAGCAGGAGATACACAAGTCTCCAGCGCTGCTGGGGCTTTGCTAGGGAAGGTTTGGGTTTTTTTTTAGTGGCTATATAATGGTGCATGTAAGCTTGATTCTTGCCATTTCCCCTCACCCTTTCACACTGTATGAGTGAAGAGAAGACGGTTTATTTTGTGCGCTGTGCTTCCCACAGGCTCTGTATAAATAGCCGTGCAGCTTACCAACCGTGCAGTGCCACCCGCACGGAGAAGGTATGCAGGCTCAGGCTTTGATCACAGACGCTGACAACAGCGAACCAGATGGGCTCAAAGCAGACTGCACCAGAACAGAACTTACGAGTCAGCTGCCACCTAATTTTTTTTTTTGCTCTTCCCATTTCTCATCATCTCATCGACAAAGAAATTACGCAGAAGGACAACTCATCTCCAACAAGCACGCTGGGACTGAACCACCTGCCTGCACGGGGAGATGCTACCTCTTCTGCAGCCACCCTCAGCAACAGCAACCCCGCGACTTCTGTCTTAACATCTTCCTCCACTCCTCCTGCATACTAATGCTAATGTGCTTGCAGCCATCTGGGACACTTGCTTTCTTTTCTTTGGAGAGACGCTTTTGGCTTCTTCTTAAGTTGGCATTCAAGTCCTTCCCGAGCCTTCAGAGCTCAGGAGGGCTGGAGGTTCTTATTTTGCTTGTACGGCATATCAGGGGGAAAAAATCAGCTCAGACTTGTAAATGAAGGTCTTGTTTTATACATCACTGGACAGCATCTTGCGGTGGTTTTCTCCTTTTGATACCTACGATCAAAGGATCACGCTACATCCACGTCCGCAGCCAAAGACAGAGCCAAAACTTTTTCAGATGTGCCTTTCGTGGGAGTTCAGCATCCTAACGACCACAGGCCCCAACTGCGGGGCATCCTCGCCTCACAAGCTGGCAGGGAGGAGCGTGCACCGTTTGGCTTTCCCTGCCACTACCTGGACCCTGGGCCAGGGCCGTGGGCCGCAGGGCCGCGTGCCCGCACAACGAGCAGCTGCAAGGCAGAGGCTCACCAACGCGGCCAGGCCCCGTGGCCCCGCTCGCCCTTCGCCTCCTGCAGGGGAGGCTGCCACCCGCCCCACGTTACTGCTGGGTCACTGCTCCCTGCGCCAAGGAAGTCAGGAAGGTTTCAAGCACACCTGCTGCTGGAGGAGCTTAGCCTGGTGATGTTTAAATGACTTGGGTTAGCAAGTGATGACACGGGCAGTTCTGCCCGCAGACCCAGGGATCAGCCAAGACAAGGAACAACCCCGCAGAAGGCCGAGAGGTCCAAGCAGTTGATCCAGCCTCCCTCAGCTCTGCAGTCTAGGAATTTTCAGAAAATGCTCCCCCACGCTCGTTCTCGGTCTGTCCATGAAAATTCAATACTCCTGAACACGATTTCCTGCCGCCTTTCCAAGAGCCAGCCCGTTAATGAAGGAGGGAGGCTCTGACACACTGTGGACACTGCCTGCTGCATACCCTGTGCTCCCTGCCCTCACCGGGGCGGCAGGAATCACACCCTGAGGCTCACGAGTAGGAGAGGAAGAAAACACGTCCGACCTAAGGTACAACCCCAGGGAAGGGGAAAGGGAAGAGCTAGACGTGAGAGCACCGCAGGAGATGAAACAAAAGAGGACACAGCCACCTGGTACAGTATTAGTTCTTACATTTAGGATCCTTACCATATTCTTCTTGCAATTGCATCATGTAGGAGAAAGCAAGACGAACCTCCTGCTAGCTCCAAACCATAACAATTCATGTAATGACACAAAAAACGGAGTCACTTTTTAAAACTGAGCCGGAGGCTCTGTAAGGTACGCAGTTACAGAGAGCAGATTTTCCTTTTAATGGACGAGGTACACAACTGCCTTCCAGCCTTTTTAATGATTCCAGGCATCTAAAATTCAACTAAGTGCTTATTAGCAAAACAGCACGGGTTCATGTGACAGGAAGAATGAATCATCAGGTCTCACATGCCCAGCACTGCTCCGGCAGCGCTACCCTTCCATTTCCCATCCCAGCGGGGCAGGCACCTGGCGCACGCGCTTTGGAAGCTGCACGGCTGCGTGTGCAGCCACGGCCCCGCCGGGTTGCTGCCGAAAGGCCTCAGAGCCCGGGGAACCTGATTAAGGCAGGCTTTGACTGAGGCTGGCCGGTATTCTTTCTCTGATTCACCAGCAGATTTTAGCTTTTAAAGCATGCCTCTTGTATTTCCTGCATCAAAAAATGGGCACTATTTACAGCATCGTGTACAGTTATCAACACAAGACTGACTTTTTTTTCACCTGATTACTAAAACGACAGAAAGGCGTCTGACAGAACAGGTTGGACCCAGGGACGTGCATTTTCCAGCAGACAGAAGCCATCAGAAGCTGGCTGTGAGCAGACGCCTCCGTGCATCACCTCCCCGAGCCGCAGCTCTATCAATCACGTGTCAACACACGCTGCATCCACGTCCACAACTCATACAACCTTTTGAAGTATTTCCACCCAAACTTTTAACAAACGCCTTTCCAATAAATACACTTGTTCCTAAATTTCCCGGGCTGCTGGCACAGCTTTGCAGGCTTTTTTTAAGCTTCCCCTCGCCCCGAGTCCTTAAGCTACACGCAGGAGCTCTTCACAGTAACTCAGAATCATTACCAGCTGTGTCAGTAAGGGACCTGCTCGGCAGCGCACCGTCAACATTTCCTGCGTTTCAGCTCTTGCTTCACGTGCCGGCACACGAGGCAGAGCCGCTCAGAAATCCCACTGAGGACTCCTCGAACGAAGACAGCCCCACCAGATCTCATCCCGTTGTTACTATGGTTTCTGCGAGGCTTCACAGGCAGCTATGTAGGTTAATAACAGAGAGAGGATCAATAGTTTTTAAAAAGGTGGCAGCATTGATTTTTTCTCAGAACAACGGAATCATAACCTTTGCAAACCAATACACACGATGGTAATAAAAAAAAAGATGTCATCACCAAATTAGCAAGTGAACAGCCTGCTCCCAGCACGGCCCCTTTTCAGTCCCAACACCCCGCACTCTTCTCCTGTTGTATTCCTGGCCTCTTGGAGACAAAGCAAGTTTCTGCCCCGTCCAAAGGAGAAAACAGTTCTTCCCATTGCCTTATGCTTCACCTAAAGCTTGCACTGATCTGAAATCCCGACTTTGCCCAGTGCTGTTTCAGGCTCCTCTAACTTACTAATCAGCGGGGACACCGAGCAGGATCAGACAAGGCAGCCCACGTGCACCAGCCCTCGGCAGCCTTCTCCTTGATGAGCAAATAACTTTTCTCCCTGAAGCTCTTTCAGTTCATTTAACTGCATCGCCGTGACAGCACCCAGCAGCCCGGCTGCCCCTCGCCAACCCCTGGGGGAGCAGGCAGGCAGGAAGGCCCTGCCTCCTCCTCCTCGGCCCTTCCTCCTCCTCCTCGGCCCTTCCTCCTCCTCCTCGGCCCTTCCTCCTCCTCGTTGGGTGCTCAGCAGCGGTGCTGGCCAAGCCAAGCCTCCCCGGCCAGCCCTGCACATGCCCCCAGCAGCCCGGTGGCATGGGAATAGGGCCCGGCCCCGTGCCCTCGCCTCCCCGGCTCTGCCCGGGCTGCAAACAAGGACTGGGGCCTGAACCTCCTCCGTCCGCGGGCTGCCCTGACACTCCCGCGTCCGAGGTTTCGTACAGAAGGAGAGGTTTCCACCTCTGAGAGCGGTAATGAAATTTCACACACTTAACGAAGCAGAAGACCTCGCTGTAATATTTAGGATCACGTGTATGTTTTCCAGGACACTCATACATCACAGGAAGAATGAATGCTGCATGCTTTATGCAATTCAAAATAGTTTTTAAAAATTATCATCATATGAAGAATGTTAAGCACATTTAAAAATGCTTAACAAATGTTAAGCAATTTTTACAAATCCCTCTTGTTCCACCATCTATCGAATTTGGGTATTTCACAAGAAGAGGCAGGAACAAAACAAATGGACGTATCGTAATGGGTTTTTTTTCTTCTTACATCCAATGACAAACGATCAGAATTCACACACACACAGAAGTACTTTGGGAACTTTCAGCACGGCCACTTTCAGAAGGCGCTGCCAGCCCCCCAGAAGGAGGTGGCACGTCTCCTGCGAGTCACGGGACAACCTGAGGGCCCACGGGACTGCGCCCACATCTGCCTCCCAGATGGGGCTGCTGAGCCCCGCGGAATTTCAGGGACGAGGCAACAGTCACCAAAGCTGAGAGTCCAACACAACCCTGACACCTGAAGTAACATTTAGAACTCAGACGTTTGCCTGCGAGGCTACCTGCTGCTGTTAGACAAGCTGTGTGGTGGTACTACCAATGTTTCCCAAGCCCTTTGAGCTTTAGGGCGCGACTGTATTTTAATTCTGCAATTACCTTTTTACACCGAGCCACTGAAAGCTTCCAAGCAGCCCAAGGTCCCGCTGCGTGCAGACGCTGGCGTTCTAGGCCAGCCAGCGTGCACCGAGACGTCAGCACCCGGGACGAGCTCTGTGCCGCACGGAACAGCGCAGCTCCACACCAAGCACCGGCTCTCATCCTTTAGTTTTGATCTGCGCGCCCTCCTCAACTGAACAATCAAATACAAGCTCAAGGTAAGCCCAGGGGGGCACCTGCCACCTCCCTTCCTGCTTCACGCCAGCCTCCCCAGGCAGCCAGCACTGCGGCCCTCCGCGGATTTAGGATGCACTCACGTATCTTCAGCAATACATTTCTTTTACAGTTTTGCTGAAAGAAAACCAAACAAATGGAAAAAATCTTTCTTCCTTATGTTTTTCCATAGCCACCTCACATTACAAAATGATTCACAACCCGTTTTAGCCTTCAACAAGTGGAACCGGAAAAAAATACGGTGTAAAAAAGGAACGTGTCTTTATTATTTAACACACCCACCATATCCTAGGTGGGTTTGCATTACTCATACATCACATACATTCCCAAATGCCTCAAGTAAAAAGCAGTTAACGCAGAGCGTACATAAACCTAATAAAAGCCTAAGTATTTCTTCCAGAACGGAGGCTCCTTTTGGTCCTAACAACAAAATACAGTTCTGTTGCTGGACTCACCATCAAGGGGATATTGCTCAGAAGGCATTAAGCCAGCACTGCCCGCAGGGACCAAAGCACCGCGTGCCACTGCCTTCCTTCCTCCCGAGCACCTCCCGTCCCTGGGGAGCAGAGCCCTGGGGAGCAGAGCCCTGCACTGCCGGAGGAGCCGACACCCGCGGGCACCCTGCCCGGCCGCACGGCGCCAGCCCGCGCTCCCCGGCACAAAGGGGCCGAGCCTTTCTGCGGGGTTTTGTCTTACCTTTGTCCTGCGCTTCCTCAGCGCGTTACAGCAGTGCCACGCCGTTCAAAGGCACAAACACGGGCTGTTTCTTATTAGATTACCTAAGGCCGGAATAGCGCACAGGGGCTAGAGGTTTTGGAAAAATGGCTTTGGAAAATAAGCCACGTGCCATAAGCACCCCTTTAACGCTGCACGTGTCAGTGAACAGCCACAGGTGCTGAGCTTGCACTGCAGGAGGTGCTGGGGGATGCACAGCCCCCCGCCCGCACGGGTCTGCAAGGCTGAGGAGCAGGGTGCAGGAAGAAACACAGGTTTGGAGTTCGATTACTCATTTCTGTTGTCCTCAGATTATCCTATTGCCTTTTTTTGTTTTGTTTTTTGAAAGCACACACACGGAATTCTGCAAACGTTTTGTATGTTCAGTGCACGTTCAAACAGTGCCCAGGACTCCTCAGAGCTGCTCCTAGGCACACACGTCGATACACAACTAGCACCCACGGGGCAGATGTCGAACAGCCCTGCCGTGCACGGACAGTGCATCACGTTCAGCCGTGGAGGAACTGCCTAACTGTGTGCCAAACACCACTAATGCGCTACATCTCTCCCCAGAATGAAAGTTCTCCAGATTTCCAATGTTCAGTCCTCCTCCACTGCCTCATGACCCAGTAACTTAAAGATTAAAGGAGCTCGTTCTGAATGTCTACACCCTACCTGCATCTGCTGGATCCTGCATTTAGCCTTATGGCGATCAATTCGCTACAAGCCTTTCTTCATCGGCACAAACGACATTTACACACAATAAACTTCAACGTATGAAAAAACTGACACAGTGTTGGGAGAGATCCTTCCACCCTCTCATCTCCTCTCCATGTAAATACCAACTCTACACCTTTAGTTTCACAGCACGCAGGGGTTTTTGGAGCAACACACACACGAGGAGCCAGTAACACGCTTTACAACAATATGGATTCCCTGTTCTGGAACAGGGCAAGGGGAAAAAAGCAACTTCTAAATAGAAATAAATACATTTGTACGTCGCTTTCTCATTCCGCACTCAATTACACCCGTCTTCTCCTAGGAGCTTGTCTTTAGCAGTACAAATCCTCAGGGGCACAGACTGCCTTTCTAATCTCTGCTGTACCACGCAGAGTTATGCTCTGCAGTAATAACAGTGTCTGTTATGTGTCTGCCTGATGTGTGAGCAGGAGCTGACGAAAGGACAGCTTTTCGCATTTCTCTTTAAGGAAACCAGCAGTGTTCTTATCGGTCAGGTCCGGAGAGCCACTAAAGAAGAAGGCAGCAGAGTCCTCCAGCATTTTTGTCACCTATCTCCACAGGCTCAGGGTGGCAGGACACGAAGCTAGATCCCTTTGTAAAAGACATTTATGAAGAGGTTTGTCAGGGTCAGCACCAATTGCAGGACTCTGGGAGGCAATTAGGAAGGAGACCTGGTTATTTGTACCTAACGTGGCTGAGAACAACAACATTTGTCTTTGTAAGTAAAGACAGCCGTGCTTCGGGGCGGGGGCACTCAAGTTTTACTTAACTTCCACATACCTACGTGTAAAAAACAGTGGCACGCAGTCATGGGGATGAGATTAATGCTCTGTCCTAAGGGGAAGCCGCACCTGGTGTTCTCAGGAGCCCAGCAGCTATCACAACACCAACACAAAGTCGCGACCCACTGACATCTCCTAACAACACCCGTGGAACAGAGGGCGGTTGTTTACCGTTTGGAGGAGTTTCTCCCCCTTGCTTTAAGTAACGAGGCCTCTGCTTCTGCTGTCGAGGTGTGAGTGCAGGAGTCTGGGCACCCGACGGGGCTCCCAGCCCGCTCCCCTCCTGCGGCCGGCGCTCCCGACAGTGTTCCCCTCCCTGGGGAGCCGGGCAAGGAAAAACGAACCCGAATCCACCTACTGGGGAGCCTTTAAGCCTGGTTTCAGGCCTAGAGGGCTTCCAACCCCAGCCATGGAGCACCGCACGTAAAAGACGAAATAAAATTAACGCCAATTCCCAGGCGATGCGGAACGAGCCGGCTCTGGGCAGGGCCCGCTGGCAGCTGGCTGGCCTTAAACCGACACCCGGGGGCCGCGCGGGAGGGCGGCAGGGCCGGCACCCAAGCTCAATGCCGGG
>CM021709.1:17888927-17905997 GCA_011074415.1 Stictonetta naevosa | reverse complement strand
GGTGCGCGGCCGCAGGCAGCGGCGGCCGGGCGGAGGCCGAGGGGGAGGCCCCGGCCCGGCCCCGCCTCCACGTGCGGCCCCAGCGCCCCCGGCGGCCGGAGGAACGCGGGGCCCGGCCTCGGAGGAACCAGGCCCGGTTTGGGGCCCCGCACCTTTGAAGCCTTTGAGCCTTTACAGCTCCAAGCGGTGCTGCAGGCGGCCTAAGGAGACCCCCGGACACGAAGCAGCCCCGCACGCCATTTACACCCACCCCAGCCCGCTTTTGTCACGATAAACGACAGGTTAAGAAAGTAATCCAGTAGAATCCAGTGCATTTATTTCTTCCGATATCTGAATGGGTGTTTCAGCTTTCGATCTTAACACATACAAATTAATGGTTGCGAGTTTAATGACAATCAGCACTAGAAGCAAATTACTGCATAAAACTCATAGAAAAATGGTTTCTGTTCCTGAAAAAGAAAACAAGCATTCCAAACGAAGGCCTCATGAAGGAAGCAAGCATACCCCTTAAAAAAAAAGTGTTAGGAAGTAGTCAGTCAACTTTCAGCAGAGGCAGCTGGACTACAGGTCCTCAATCTTTCTACAAGCACCTAATTTAGCTAGAGACAAAGAATTCATGTAGTCTAACTAGCTGGGGCATATACACTTTCATATTTAAGAGCACATTCATAGTCCAATCTGTTAAGAGTATACAGTTGCTATTCTACAGACTAGGTAAATGAATTTGAGTTTGGGCTGGCTATCCCTGAAGTGAGGATACCAGCTAAGGACTAAAGGTACTGATACTACACCACTGCTTGGCATACCTTGTGTGAGTAGTAATTGAGTGCAGATCAAACTAAAACTAGAGTTGTGTGTTAACACTTCACCAAGGGCTAGACTAAGGTAACAGATGACAGACTAGGCTGCAGGCTCCCAAAAGAGCAGCCTCCCTCCCCCATTATTTTCTCATAGTCCTAATATTAACGGGCATCTTCTTATGAACACGTGCTATGATCCTTGCTATGATCCACAATAGAAAGTGAACAGTGTAACAAATTATACTTGAGCTTTTGCAGTCTCACTTCTTTAAAAGACGACTCAGCCTGACCATGCTTAAAGGAGATGGCTTAGTGCTGTTTCTGTACATCTGGTAAGAACACCAGCAAGTTCTAGCTTCTAGCTACAATGACTATGGCAAGAAATACTGGTTATTTGATCAAGTAGTTGGCTACCTAAGTATTCTGACGTTAGGCACTGACCAAATCTCTCCAAAGATAGTACCAAGAGTGCTGTGGTATCCACTTGCTTCAGTTTGTATTCAGAACATACAAAGTCAACAACTTAAAGCTTTATTGTAGTTTGCAATAATATAAACAAGTACTGAAATTTAGTCAATGTCCATTTCAGGAAGCTTCTTTTCCGTAGCTGTTTGGGCAGCTGCAGCACTCTGTTCATCAGCAGTCTGGGACCCACTGGTGCCATCTCCCTGGCCTTCTACTGGTCCATTCGGTTCAGATGGTTTCTGCTCCTCCTTGGGGAGTTCAACTTTGGGTTTTGGCTTTGTGACTATAGGATTACAAATACTTGTCAACTCCTGGAAAAGAAATTAAAGTATTGTTAGAAGTTAAAGTACAACTGTTAATACAAACATGTTTGCCACATCTACTTTTGTCACCAGTTAGGTATCCAAAGTTGAACAGTAATGTTCCCTTGGACATGTCCAACAGAAATAGCTAATCACTGCCCTTCTATTGTATGTTTCTCAGTCTTCCTCTTAGCACAACTAGATCAAGAAACAGATTTGTTAAACTAGGGAATTGTGTACGAAGACTTACTTTAGTTTTAGCTTGTATGTCTTTAGCTTTTATAACTGGGTCCAAAGTAAGACTTCTCTTGTTTTGAAGATTAAGTTTGTTATTCATCCACTCCATAGCTTCATTTGCACTCTTCTCCACTTTTGCTACATCTGCTTCATCTAGATGGTCATATTGCTCATCCTGAAACAGATTAGTAGTACCTGTGTAAATAAGTACTTTAAACATGCAGATTGAAGCTAAAAGTTCAAAGAAACTAGCATGCAAAGTTCTACAAAGACTGAACTAGAAGGTAGTTCTGGTTAGTGGAGCAATTAACCTGGTCACCCACAGATCTAATCAGACAGAAAACTGAAGTTCTGCTGCTGCTGCTATTCTCCCCTCCAAGAGGGGATCAAGATCTGATTTAGACTGCCATTTTCAAGCCAACACCCACTTCTGAAAACATGGCAGACAGAACCCAGCAGCTAATCAGGAGGTTGCACCATCTTTTTGATTAGCCTTTGTAAAATTCAAAATAGACTTGCATTATTTCCTTGTATTTGCCAGAAATTAAGCACAGAAATACCTTTGCTTTGAATGCATGAACAGTCTTCATGTACTGTTGAATCTGCTTGCCTAAGTCCTCAAATGCTTTTGGTCTTTCCTCTGATTCTTGAAATCTTGCTTGGATAGGCTGACCCAGAGTCTGAAACAAAGTAAAACAGGTATCAAGAAAGCATTCAAAATCAAAACAATTCTGCAAGACTGCAAGGACACACCAACGTTTCCAAACTCTTTACCACATACCTTCAATTCTGTTAGTTTATCAATGTAAACTTGTTTGGGTTGGTCTTCACCATCTTCATAAAGCCAGTTTTCTGTATCTTCCAGCTTCAGCGTGAAACTATTTCGATCCTGAAGCAATCCATACAAAATAGTTAGGCAAGATAATCCTAGTAGACTGCAGACTGTATTAAATGATGCCTGGAATCTTTCTGAAACTGCTACATTTTTTAGAATAGGGAGAACTTGTGAAGAACTTTGAAACTTTTTATCTACTTTTGCTGAAAAATATAAATTCTTCAGTATAGCTTAGTGGTAGAAACCAGGCTTAAGGAAGAGTTTAGCTCAGTCCTGCCACAAAAGCATGTTTTTCTAATCTTCTGCATATTTTTATTACTACTATGTTTTCAGACTTGGTCTGGAAGTGAAACCTACTTTTAGCAAAGGTGCCATGAATCTCATTTGGTTTGTCCCAGTTTTAGCAGATATACATTACCTAGGGACCGCAGACACCTTGCCAGCAAAGCTATTATAATCAATGGAGATACAGGTGAGGTTGGAGTGATTCACCTGATTACATGTAATCATCTACCTTAGAATGATCACAACAAGCTCATTTGGCATGCCAGGGAGAGCTAATTAATATCACAGGATTTTCATGCAACCTGTTCAGGTAGCACATTTAGTCAGACAAATCCCACCTACTATACTCCTAGATTGGGCTGTTGTTCAATTTTTAAACCATTCCTAAGTACTGACAAGAACTGAAGTAGAATAGGCTGCCTTAAAGATTGTCCAGGTGTTCCCTGTTTGTTTCAAAACATGAGGCTGCTGTCAGAGTGTTTTTCCAAAAGAGATGCAGCAATAATTGAGCACTACATAATAACCTGGGTACCATCCACTTGTACTTGGTCCACATTTAGATTGTTTTCATAGCCAGAAAGGTTAAAGATTACTTCTTCAAATTTAGATTTTAAATATTGAAGATGCAGTCTAAAGCATACTATTTAATACAGTCAGAGGCTATTAAAATACAACTGTTCATTGCAGAAAAGCGTTAGATGATCAAGCTAGTAATACTTACATCTTCAGTAACAAATTTCTCATAAATACCACAGAGTTTGTCTCTCATATCATACACGTATTCTTCCACTGCATTCTTGGCATCATTCCTCTCCTTCTCTAGTTTATCCTGCATTATCATTTTACCCTGCAAACAAATTGTCAAATTAGTTGGCTAAGAAGCTAATTATCTCACAAGGTATCTTCACAATACCTGTTAACAAAGGCTTAAGTATTTCAAAAACTTTAGTCACACTGTGGATAACAGAACTCTTCTAGACAGTACATGAAGAAAAACTAAATTTCAGTGTAATGTTGGTGGGACATCCAACATAGCACAGCCTACCCCAGATGAAGAACCAGCCATCCTCATGGTAGCAGCAGCCAAACAGTTTAACTGTAGCTGATTTTGGACACTATCACTGATTATCCACCATCTTTCCTGCAGAACACATCTGCAGTAAGAGTGACAGCATTTAACAAGAATACATTTTTGGCTCCATGGGACACTGTTGTTCACCCCAAAAGGTGCTGTATTCACCTTTCCTTGACCACCAGTGTAATTTAACCATGCTTAATGAACAGCAAAATTCCCCAGATTTACTAGTGACATTTTTAGCTTGGGCAAGTATGGGTTTACCTCATTCTCAATGAATAAGTTCAGCATGTCTTTCCCTATCTGCCACACCAGCTGATTCTCAATGGGGAGGTCCACTGTAGTAGTCTTCACTTTAGCCTTCTTGGCTTGAGGTGGTTGATCCACTTTCTTGTCTTTTGAGTCAGCTTGAGAAGTCTGCATTGAAGGAATATATTCAAAGTAAAAAAAAAAAAGAACAGCATCACCAATTTGTTCAAGTATTCATGAATGGCAATAGAAAAAGTTTTAATGAGCTAGTACATGTCAGCATTAGAAGTGCACACCATCATTCTTACATTCCAGCTGCCAAAGGAGTCAGAATTAATGCAACTGCTGACCTCTTCTGAGCACATCAGCTACATTCATGGGGGTGATGCCTCAACCCTGCCTCAGAGGCACCATTCTAGTATTTAAGTTACTTAAAATTATTATTTCTTCCATGAGCAAGAGTTCACCCATTTTACCTGTACAAGGTCACCTGACAGGCCTGCAATCATCTGTTCTCTTTATGTATTTAAAACTCTAGTCACAATGAAGACTACAAGTATTTCAAATACAAGCTTAGCATCCAAAGCTATGACAAAGGCAGAGGATGACAGGTTCACACACTACACATTCTTCTGAATATTACAGAAGAAGGTAAGTAGTCTTCCAGATTTTTATTTTACCTCCATTTCTTCAGACTCTCCCTTATTTTCAGGTTGGGCCTGCTGTTGTTCTTCAGTCTTTTGTTGCTCCTCCTGGTCTACCTGCATCTTCTGGAATTCATAAAAAGATTCAGTTTAACTTAATACATATGCAGCTCACTGCTTCAGCTCTTCAGCTGATCGCTTTACTGGCACCTAATGTTCTTTAGGTAAAATAATATATTCATGTGTACCTCAAAGTCATGGTTTCAAGAGATGTGTCACAGGTGTGACATGTAAATTAGTACCTAACCACACCTGTATCTTCGCTGCTAGATGCACCTACTAAATCCTTTTACAAGTTCTAGAAGCTTGCCAGAACCTGACCAGTTATACTTCATCATATGTCCTCCAAGTAGCCAAAGTCCATTACCTCTTCCTCTTTCGCATGCTGATCTGTTTCCATAGGCTCTTCATTCTCATCAGATTTATGGACTTCCACTAAAGATGCACTTGAAACACTGAAGATACCATGAATATTTACTCTGACTTTAACTTTCACTTTGGAACTGGATCCATCTGTTTGAGGAGTGACCTTCTGAACCAAGAAGTGAGCTAAACAACCCCAGAAAGAAAACACTCTTGATTAACTTTGCATGAAGTGATTAAGTAAATTCTATTGCTGTCAACAGATTGCCAGCATGCACTCAAGAGTTATGAAAACCTACTCAAGCCAAGCAGTTTGACCTTTTCATCAGCAATACTAGGATGCTGTTATTAGAAGTCTGTTATTAGAAGTTGTCTACAGTATGCTGTAAAAGCTGGAGTTACTTGTATCAGAGTAAGAGACCTCACAGTTCTGAGTGTGCCCCTTTCAGGTTTGCTTCAGCATCAGTATTCTCTGCATTTAGAATATTTGTCCATAAACTTCATGTTACTCCACAGATTTTATTGTGGATTCACGACTTTGTAAACCCGTCCCTACAGCATTTATAGCAGATTAGACTTTCCAGACTGTGTAATTCAAAACAAGTCTGGAAAGATGTACAAGATTATTAATCAAGTTTAAAGCCACAGAATGGCCTTAACTACCTATAGCCGGATCTGGGTAAGGCAGTTCCTTGGGAGAACTGTAGTATGCCTCAAGAGTGAAAGGTTCCTTTCTGTAGAATGTGAGCACTTTAGAAAATGGAGCAGGATGGTTCTTGGGAAAGACCTCACAGTCACTGTAAGAGAAAACAGCACTTGTTTAGCACATGAGGTGACACTTCTGACAAAGTTAACAGTTTCCAGATATTCTTTACACCTTTGGGAAAAGCTTAAAAAAATAACAAAAGATCTAATATTTTATATGAAAGCAAGCATAACAGTGTAGGAAGTGCTAAACTTTGCCATCCTTCTCTCCCCTACTGTCACTAATTTCAGTGAAATTATCAAAGTTTGAGTTGTTAGATGGACATTGTTCTAAGTACTACATGCTCTGTTATCACTTAGTTTTAAGCTGTATGTAATCATGCAAGAAGACTGAATGTTTTTTACCTTAACCCTTCTTCTGCTGGTGAATTCCATCGCAAAGAAATGGGATATGGTATCAAGTCTGTGATAGAAAATTCTCTCACTTTGAAAGCCGGGGATAAAATAGCACACTGAAAAAACAAAGGAGTTATATTACAGAAATTCAGGCTTCAGGTGAATAGTAATTTAATTCAGCAAGTCGCTATTTAAGCTGCTTAACATGTAGGATTAACATGTACTCTAAGTTAAGGGAGACTCATGCTGATTGATGGACTCAGGAACTGCATAGTAAACACTAGAAGTGTTTGTGTACCCTTCCTTTTCAGGAAGCTGTCATGATCTGCTCACTCTGAAAACATACATGTTTTAATTTAGAACAATCATGCCATTGAGGTTTTTTTAGTGCCAGTGCAAGAAATCAGAAAATGTAAACCAAAGGTTTTAGTGACAGTATAAGTTGTTGGTTGGTTTGATTTTTTTAAACAAACCATAACAAATCCTTTTTTAAACAGATTACATTCCAACAGCTGGTTTGTACCACTGATGGAACAGAGATAAGCACATATTAAGCATTTGAAGAGGAAAATAAGGTGATCAGAACAAAATTAATGTGCATTCAAGAGATCATAGCGCTAGTAACTACAGAGCATTTACTACTGCTTAAGCCATTTGGTGATTCTGGTCTCAGCTCAGGACAGATTTCCATTAGCAAGAACCCAAGTTTTCATTTCCATCCATATCATTAAGCAATTGCCACATGACAAGTTTATCAGTAGCCCTGTAAAGAAGCTTTGTTTAACTTAAGCTCCCAAGAGAGCCTGGAAAGGAAAGAGTCTTCATATGACCATTATCGTACTCCTAGTTTCCAGCTACAGCTGAGCAGAGTGCATGTTTCACTGCAAACTATACTGACCCAGTGATTTTGCTTATACAAACAGCACAAAGGAGTCACTTAGAACTGCCACTCATTTTTTCCAGCCACCTTGCTGGAGCTTATGTGAACCCAGTCTATGATGCACATGAAGTAATCTTCATGTTACCTGTGGACTTCAGCTCAAGTGTTTATGGATTTCAATGAAAATACTCACAGCTAAAGCACACAGCACTTTTTACCTGCAGCGCACAACCTCGTGCAACAGCCTCATCTGCATTCAAAGTTGTACTGACTTCTTTGCCAAAAAATTTACTGATCTTCTCTTTTACAGCAGGGATTCTTGTTGTACCACCAACTATTTCTACTGCATAAATATCCTCCTTCTTTAACTCTAGAAAGGAGTCAGACATTAGTTTATTGATTAAACTGTTCTGTTTTAAGTGAATACACTGACATTGTAAACTAAGTTATACTAGACCAACCATTATTATAAGCTTGTTCTAAGTTTCTAAGCAGTAAGAATTTCAGGTCTTAGATTCTGTGAAAAGGTTCTAGAAAGCTTAAAACTAAGCCAGAAAAGGTTAGCTGTGCTAATCAGTCTGCCCAAGTTCTGTCAGCAGCCAGAGGAAGCTTGTATTAAGGACATCTCCTTTCTGCATGCAGAATACAGAACGCATACACACTTACTGGCTTGCTCCAGCACGCTGCGAAGGGGTGCTTCTACTCTTGCCAGGAGTCCATCACACATCTCTAAAAATTTGCTTCTGTTGGAAGACACCAGAAATAGAACTATAGCACACTATAAGCAAGTTAAAGCTGCAAATACAACAGGATGCTAAAATTGAGAGAACGCAATTTTAAAGTGCTGCAGCGTGTACTTTCCTCAGTCCTAGTTTTACATTTAGTTACCCAGATAAACTGTTCTAGTAATCTAGGCATACTTATAACCTCTATAGCCCTTCCTCTTAATTCAAGGCCACTGATCTGTCTCTAAAAATCATTTTGAGCAGAACCCTTGCACAGGCTCTTCTTACACTTCCTTCCTCCCACCAATCCTGAAAACCAGTACTTTGTATTAAGTTTCCTTCCTGAAGGAAGGCAGGTGAATGAAGTACACTCTAAAGCTTACCTTTGCGAAAGTATATGCATTACCTGTTCATTGTTCCAGACACATCTATGTCATTCATGAAGCATTCAATGTTCATTGGGAGATCAGAGGCATTAGCGCTCATCAGCTTTTTCAGTTTTTCACATTCTTGGTATAGCCTCAATAACGCACGGATCTTTGACTTGATGTCTAGTTTGTATTTCTTTCCAAATTCTTCACAAAAGTATTCGACTAACATTTCATCGAATTTCCTGCCTCCGAGCGTTGTGTCAAATGCTGTAGCAAGAACCTTAAGAAAATTGAACTCTTCAGTAATAGTACAATTAATCATTACTTCAGTGAAACCGATTAGCAGTTAATGTCAGAGCATTGTTTCTAACATAGCTTTGAATCAAAGCAAGCATATCACAGCATTACTACAGATGAAACATACTGGCACAGGCACGACAAAAGGACCCACTAACGTTCATCTATACTCTGCCCTTGCCAGTACGGAATCTTTGATGAGCCTCGTCTAGAAGGCTAACCCCTTTGCAAATATTGTGAAATGTAAGAGATGACTATGGGACATAGCTTAATTCTTGCTACCAGTAAAACTATTATTTTATTTCAGTGCAACCTAGGCAGCAGGTGCTTCACTAACATCTGATGTCTAGTATGAGTTACAGCTGCAGTAGTAGTTGTACACATCCTAAGAGGCTTTTAAAAAGCCTACCAAATCCCAACAGAAGTTTACTTATGACTTTTGTAGCAGGTACTAGATATGTTCT
Source organism: Stictonetta naevosa (assembly GCA_011074415.1). Taxonomy (NCBI): domain Eukaryota; kingdom Metazoa; phylum Chordata; class Aves; order Anseriformes; family Anatidae; genus Stictonetta; species Stictonetta naevosa. The sequence goes on along the minus strand of CM021709.1, from coordinate 17,896,844 downwards.
AAATCCTATCAGAGAAAACCATCATTAACAGATAAGTGCTAGCAGCTCTGCAAGTGTTTAACCTCTTTGAGAATGATAATTTTCTTAAGTGACAGCAAACACATGCTCCAAGAGAGGGGTAACATATCCTAAATGCCAAAAAGCAGCCTTGGGCACACGATCTTTCTGCACTAAAGCAGCAACTTTTCAAAAGATGTTTAAGAACATCTGGAAAGGTTTAGCAACACGATCTGTTCAATAACTTGTACTGTGAACAGGCCACAGCTTCCAGGCTCTGCTTAGCTACTGTCAGTTTGAATCATACCCCAGTTTATTATTCGATGCCTCACAAGGGTGAAACATACTTAAATCAAGCTAAAAAAATAAAACAAGAAAATAAGTCATTAACTTACATACACATGCTCATTTTTGACGAGGGAATTACCTAGAGAACACCTGTAGTCCTCAGCTGATTCTACTCTAACATTGAGAGCTTGACACTTCTCAGCCTAGGTTCTGTTTCTACATTGTTTTTAACTGCTTTGCTATCCAGCACTGTTTATATTCAAAAGCATCTCTTCAATACTTCTACGACTTCAGAACAGCAGAAACAAGTTTGAGAAATACAAACTAGGTTAAGTTTCTCCATAAGAGGAAACAACTACAAAGTATGTTTTTGTAACTTTTGCCTTCTTATTTCACTTCCTTATACTTTCACTTTGTGGTTCTCCAGTGGAGGGAGAACTACTAGACCTGCAGAAATCCTGATTGTAAATAAGCTAACTGAGAAACGCTAGCATTTGTTGCAAAACAGTAGTGTCTTGGCAACTTACACTGAAGTTCAGTAACTTGCTTAGCTTCCATTTTTTTCTTAGTTACTAAGAAAAATTACTCTTACATGAGCACCATAGCAAGTGTTCAAAACAAAGCTTGTGCTTACACCATTCTAGGAATTTGTTAATTTGTTTTCACACTAGATCTTATGACTGGAGTATTTTTTTTTGAAAGCAGCACCCAAACATCTGGAAGAATTGAATCCAAGCTTTTCATTCTTTGCTGAAGTGCACTGATTAAGATTAATGTATGTTTGCTTCTTCTATGTATCATTCAAAAAAGCTCTCTCATTCCCTGCCGTACTTTAAAGGGCAATTTTTAAAATGTAAATTGAGCTGCCTGGACATGCTTAAAGACAGGCAAGCTTGCCTGTAACAGTTCATGAATGTACTGATGAATATTTCTATCGGTACTTAAAACAGACGCGTAACAGATTCTTTACTTTCAGTTTTCCTTTGTTGAATGCGCAAACAGAAACTTGATATGCAGAATGCCCCATGTCCACAAACACAACGTTCCGTGGCTTCTCTTCTAGGGCAGGCAGGTCTTGCTTATAGATTCCATACGCAAGGGCAACTACACAGAAACAAGAGTCAGTACAGTTAGGGCATGCAGATTTGTAATTCCTTTAAGTAGTAACTGGTACAGCAGTAAACAGCATTAACATTTCATCTCATTTTTCAAGCTACTGAATCTTCTTGTTAAACAGAATCCCAGTGTAAAAATAACATGGGAGAACACTAAGTAGCATTAACCCCTCCTAGAAGGGATAGTAGCTCCATTAAACAGGTATTCCAGAAACATCTTTATGCCTCTGAAGTAATGAAAAATGGGCTTTGGAAACTTCATGGTCAGCAGTTATTCCAGAAGACATGGATCAGTGACAAATTAGAAGCCATTTTAATCTAATAAAACTACAGTGTTAAGTGATTGAAAGGGAGAGAAAGTAAGACATTACCTGCAGTTGTTTCATTGATTATTCTCAGACAGTTGAGACCAGCAATCTGTGTAGCATCCATCACAGACCTCCTTTCTGCATCTGTGTAGAAACATGGAACCTGCAAGATCAGATATTCATTATTAACATTAAAGAGAGCCATCCATAGCAGATAGTCACACAAGTGTGAGAGACAGCATAGAGCACAGCAGTTCTCCTTCACACTCCACCCCAAAGTTATCCCTCCAATTTGTTCCAGTGTTCATTTCAGCTGCAATAGAGAAAAAAGTGATGTAAAGACAAGAGTTGTGAACCTTCCTTCACTCCCTCTCACAAGCCACTCATTTTAGAAGTACAGAACAAGAAACACGTATCAAATATTTATTTTGATAAGCAGCAGAAATTTAAGGCACTTTGTCATTAGCAAACTAAGTCCAGCTTTGGGGAAGACACGAATAAGACTCAGTCTAAAGTAGAAGAGAAAGACCTGAGTATTCAGGTTTAATTGACAGTTTAATACTATTACCAAAGGCCTTTTTAGGTTATGACACTAACAACATACAAAAGCCTTAGTTATCACATACTTACAGAAACAACACAGTCAACTACAGGCTTCTTAAGCGCATTCTCAGCTGTCTCTTTTAATTTGGTAAGAAGCATTCCAGTCACTTGTTCAATAGTAAAGTTTCTTTCTTCTTCCATATACATGACCTTCAAATACAAGTTGTATGTACATGACACAGTCTTTACTGAAAGCAAGCTTCAAAACTAATGCAGCCCCATCTTACGTACAGCAGGTAAAAGAATACACAATACTGGAATATGCATTTGAGAATTCACACATACAATGCTACTTTGGACACAGTTTTGAGTCTTGATTGCTCAGTGTCTAGGATACCTCCCTCCCTGCTGCTCTGAAGTAAGTTGACCACCTATTGCTAAAATCCAAATCAGAAGTTCAGGCACTGTTCAAAAGGAAATTTCTACCACTTCACCTGACACGTAAAGCTCACCTCTTACATCCTTGCAATATTTGAGCAGCAGCTAAATAAGGATGTTGGTCAAATAGCTGCCTTCCAAATCCACCACAGGAAGAAAAAGCACTGCTAAAGTGGTTTGTGTTGAACTGGCTTTGCAAGGAAAAATAGTTGTCTAACTGTGCAAAATCAGTCTCACCTAACACTTGGGAAGACCACCTGCACTGTTCACCTTTTATTTAAGATTTGATTTTTATAGTCACAAAGGAGCAGAAACCACAGCAGGTAGATTCAAAAATCAAGAGATAAATGGAAGCATCACTTTCCTCCCCTTGTTCTTTAGAATACTCCAGACTTACCTTGATGCCAGTTGAACCTGTTGGCAGCTGGACAAGTTCATAGGCAAGGCTTGTTTTTTCAGCTTGAACAAAGGGATCTGAGAATGCACGACCATGAAATCTTTTAAAACTTTGTACTGTATTCTTTGCATTTGAAATAACCTAGAGAAAAAGAAATCTTTAATACAGCTTGTCAGGGGAACATCTGAATTTCAAACAGAAGACTACACAGCTACACAGAGTTTGGTTCTCAGGCTTCTCTTGCTGAAGATTTTGTCATTTGTATCTTAATAGTATCAGGGCAGATGCTAGAAGGCAGCTTCCCTCTGATCTCTCAGGTAACCTACAAGAATTAAAGATTTAAAGTAAAACGTATGCCTGAAAACTGAGCCAGGAGTCTATCAAAACCACGAAGTAGTTAGCAATCCATTCTCACAGCGTACACATAAGATACAAGAGTGTCTTGCCCCATTTACCTGTTTCCTACCACCCTACCTTTCTACTGTGCTGCAGCCAGCAAGTTATCAAGTGTAACAAGCATAGTGATGCAGATTCCACATCAGGTCCATCACATGCATGTGACAGTCAACAGGTGGATATTCTTACAGAACAGCTCAAGGACCTTGTCATGAAGCTTTAAAAAGTCAGGAGGGCCCCAAGATGATACTGTCAACTTGATTTAACTGACAAAAGGTAAATTCTTTTAACAGCAAAGATCAGTGCAAACGTAGAAATTAAGATCATCGATGTTTCACACAGTACAAGTATCCTGGTTTATTTTTTTATATTACACGATAAAGTCATAATAATGTTCAAGCAGACGAGCACTGCACCACGTTTACCTGTGATTCAGTTCCAGTGAAATGTATTTCCTAAGTAACCTGGGGCTGATTGGTTTGACTTCCTGTAAGTTTAGGTTCTGCAGGACACCTCGTTATCTACCGGATTCTCTGTATCAATCTACTTCTTTAAGCTAAACAGCCACTCAATTCCAGAAGAACATCTGCATTGCATTCTAGTGCAGTTCTTCTGCTCTTGAGTAACACGATTGTGCCCAGTCATTTTTGTATTCTAGAAACTGAATCTTCACGCATCTCCAGGTATTTTAGGCTAAGAAAAATCAAGTGTTTGAATGGTCACAGCAACACAAGATACAATACAGAAGGACCCAAACGTCAGGAGCAGGACAAGTTGGTTATACTTCTTCTTGGTCTTTAAAACATTTATCTACCTTTACCAACAGAAATTCTTGAGTAAGAAAGTCTAAGAGACATGAAGAGTCAAGGAGCTATATACGATTCTCAGGTTTGTCCCCTTTTTACTAAAGGTATGCACTTAAGAGTTGTATAGAATATAGCCACAATTAAAAGCTATCCTAATGCAGAGACAAGCTAAGGTAGGATGAAACACTATTGCCTGGCTTCAGAACTTACATCTGTAACAAAGTGTTTCAGATTTGAGGCAGTTTTTTTTATTATTTTTTTCACATACAGCCCTTACATTCCTATCCAAGATGATAGAGCAGAATTACAAACTCAACAACTGAATTAAATTCAGCTGTTTGTCACAGACACTAGGAAGCCCGTTCAGAGCCATTTTAAGCCTCACATATGATAAAGCCTGTAACAGATTTTTGACCACTGCAGTTGCTTCCACCCAAATTGTACACTCACCTGGCTTTTAGCTGCAGCGCCTATCGAGCGATTCTTGGGTCCAAAGGCTATACATGATCTAGAACAAGAAGAAAAAATCGGCAGTGATTGGTACCTCTGCACTGAACATCAGCAGTCAACGCTTCTTGGTAGAAGCGTTGATAATTAACATTTGGTCCATTAAGTTGGTCACTTTGCTACAGGGAATCTACTTCTGTGACCTCTGGAAGGAAGCAGACACTCAGCTTCCAACTTCAAAACTGTACTGCTCCTCACTGAAGGGCAGCACCAAAACTTCTTCATGCTACTTCAAGTTTTGTAGCTGAGTAATAAAGGGGTAGACACTGATCTTCATAATTATCCTTGTACATAAGCCAAGGATAAATTGTTAGCTAATAACACAGGAAACATTCAGCTGGTCAGAAGAAATAAGAGGCAACTCAAATATCAAGAAATTATTCCTATGTATCCATACAAAATGCTAATTAAACTTTTCAGGTTTTAAGTAAACCCTTCAACCACAGGAGAAAAAAAAACAAACAGATTAAGACTGGTGCTCATGGGTTTCGTCTGCACTCACTGAAATAAAAATGCAGATTACCAAAGAAAAATTATACTGCATCCCAAGCTCTGCTTAGAGCTTGTAGTTCTAAGAAAACCTCCTTTTGGAGAAATTCCTAGTCCTACTAAGCTTCTTGACTTACATATTCAGCAAACTGTATAAACCCTAAATTAAATCCAACCCTTTCTACCTTGACCTCTAATCCAAGTTCCTCATGCCATTGAAGTGGAAAAAGCTGCCATTAGGCAGACCGTTGCTATTGATGACACATTGACAGCCCACAGTGATCTCTACGCAGCAAATCGAGGCAGCTTTACAGCAGGATTATGCCACCGGGCTGCCCCAAGAAACAAATTCCAACTCCACCCAAGGTTTAGAATTGGTCCTCTGAACAGAAACTGTCAGACACAGCACAGAGGGACAGAGATAATTACCTTGGCTTTTCATTTCGAAAATATATGCGCCCAATTTATTAATAGCTTAATAGATGGAACAAGGCCCAGCCCCTTAAGCAAATATTACAACCAAGTTAATGTTTGGGGAATAAACCTTCTAAAGCAATTATTCATGGGATTAATTAATGGAGAGCGAGGTTCCTTGGCACTAGGCAAACCCCAAGGCCCACACTGGAACAGGAGCTGCAGTGCTACAGGTAGAAACCTGACCAGCACCAAGCAGGAAGCTAGTTATTAATTTACCTGGCTCTCCAGAAAGAGATTCAGACATGAACATGAATCTGTGCCCTTCTCCTGAAGAAAAGGGCATCCAGCTACTAAACCCAGAAGCCATCAGCAGCATTCGGCTCACCGCTGCTCCTTTTGGTAGGGCAGAGCTCTCCAGCCCTGTCAGACTGGTACCTCGAGGTGGAGGTTTGGCTCCAGAAAAAGCTTACAGGCCGTGACCAAATAGGCAGGCTTCTATGTTACAGATCTGGAATAACTTCAATTCAGCCTTGTTAACCACGCTTGCGCCTGCTCGGCACGGGACGGCCGCACCGCACCAGGGCAGCCCAGCAGAACCATAACCAAAGCAGGGAGCAGCCTGCCAGCCTCATTCCCCACATCGCTCCAAAGGAGCCAGGGTAACCCATTAAAGACAAATAATGCTATTAATTGCACAACTTACTGGAAGTTGAGTAACTCACCATAGCATTTTAAATAGAAACATAATCGCACTGAAGGTCAGCTGAGGTCTAATGCAGCAACTGAAGGAGGGCTCTGAACTCCCTAACGCACCCAGCAGTTACCTGCAGGCACTGCCCCACATTCACTCTTGCCTGCCCCCGCCGCCATCCCTTCCTGGAGGACACCCACAGCCCCAGCAGCACGCTGCCTCCACACCGAAACACAGCACTGGCTTCCTAAGGGCACTCACAGCTACTTGGTGTAACTCAAGCACCCTCTTCCTCGTGGGTAAGGAAGCTGCCTTAATCCTCCTCCCGTCTCTAGCTGCATCTCCACCACTTCTGCATTTCAATAGTACCACATCCAAGGACAGCTGTTCTGCACCGCTTTTGGGTGCACGGCTCCAAACCCACAGGGTTCTGGGCGAAGTAAGGCACGGAGCTGAGGGCAGGTTCAGCCCAAGCATCAGCCGGGCCTCTGAACTGCAAGGAGAGCGTCCAGCAGGATTTAGTGCCGTACTGCCTGCGATCACAGCACATCACGCTCGCTGATCCTTCCCAAAGCTTGGCTCCCACCGCAGGAAGCACAAAGTAGTGCCTAACCCTCACCAGGAATTGGCTCTCAGGGAACACATCCAGCACCTCACAGCCTCAGCAGAGCTCACCGAAGGAACACTGCATTCACTTTCTGAACCAGGCTCCCTATTTCAGGCGTTTTGGTCACTACGACCACCTCTCAGTGCAGATGCGCACGCTCACAGCGGTGTTTCCTGCACGCCCCCAGCATTGTGCATAAAGGATTTCAGAACAGCGCTTGAGAGCGATGCGCTGCTAACAACACTTCCAATATCATTTTGGGGTAGACCTGGGTGGTGCCAGGAGTTGGGCTGGGTGATCCTTGGGGGTCCCTTCCAACTCGGGATATTCTATGATTTTATGATTCTATGAACATGGTAAGAAAAGCTAACAGGCAATAGGAAGAGTTGGATAAATTATTCCCTGAAAAACGACCTATGTCAGGGAACTTCGCGTATCTCTCCTCTCCTTCGGTGGGGGATCTGTGCAGGCCTCTCAGGCGCACCTGGGCAGCGCCTCAGCTCCCCAAGGACCAGATACCCGCAGCTACCGGAGACTGCTCCAAAACGCCTCGCGTTAAGTACCGCCCTTGTATGCCTACACTCCTCGTCCGCACAGCTGGAACATGTGAGAGGCCAGCCCCCGCCCCAGCGCGGCCAACAGACTGAAGGGCTTTTTCTCCATTTATTTATTCCTTGGAGCCACTGACGGCAGGGCCGAGGCGCCAGGCGAGGTCACTCCGCTCCCGGCCCTCTCAGCGCCACGGGGCCGGGGAAGCGGGGCAGCCCGGCCGCCCCCCGCCAGGCCCGGCTGCTCCGGCCCGGAACAAAGCCGCGGAGCCGCTCCCGCAGCCCGGGGCCCCGCACCCCGGCCGGCCCCCGCTCCCCTCCCGCGGGCAGGCCGGGCACGGCGGCTCCAGGGCTCCGCCGCCCGCCCCCC
>CM021709.1:17868702-17888527 GCA_011074415.1 Stictonetta naevosa | reverse complement strand
TCTCGCGAGACCGCCGAGCCCAGCCAATCACAGCCGCGGAAGCGCAGAGGGGAGGGGAAGCAGCGCGGTGCGTGGCCCCGCCCACCCCGCGCATGGCCCCGCCCATCCCGCGCATGGCCCCGCCCCCCCGCGTGAGGCGGCCGCGGCCCGCCCCGAGGCGCGGCGGGGCTGTGAGGGCCGCCCCGCGGCTCCCGTCGGGCGCGGCCGGTACCAGCGGCCTGGGGAGCTCCGTGTGCCCCGGGGGGCTTCATGCGGCGGGGCTGGGACGTCCCACGGCGCTGGCTGCGTCTCTGAGCTACGGGGAGATAGAACAAACCGAGGCTGGGCTCACAGCCTCGCGGCCTGGGGCTGTGGCTAGAAGTCAGTCAGTGTCCTGTGGTACCAAGTACATTTAGCTCAGGTTCCTCTATGTCAGGCAGGCCTCACAGGACAGCAGGTCTCTAATAACGTGTAAAATGTTGCTGTTAGCCTGTCTTCAGAGCCTGGGCTGCAGCCCTGGTTTCACGGACTTGTACGGCTACATCAGCTTCCCAGGGCAGCGTGAGGCCAGCAGGCGCCTGGTGAGCACGCTGGAGAAAAATCCTTTTTAGGGACAAAATTACAGAGCTCCAGCACGTTCTGCTGCGGCAGCGCTGGGAGGGCCATCGGGCAGGCTGCAGCCCTCAGCCACCGCAGGGCCATGCCGATGTAGCCAGTGCTGCTTGATGTAACGGGAAATTGGGGAAAAAAGATGTGGGTAAGCAACTGACCTGAGAGGTGGCAGGGCTTTTCACTCAGGGATGAAAAGCGACGAGGCTTTTGTCTTGCGTGGCACAGGTCTGTCACCTGGTGAGACCACATTGACAGAGGAAAGCTGCAGCTGCTGCCCCTGGGGGACGAGGGGAGCTGAAGGAGAGCTCTGCGGGGGGAGAGGCTAGGGAACAAAGCGCCAAGGAGCGGCCGGTTCATCCCGACACAAACGTGACTCAGACACTTGACTTACATTCATGGATATTGCGAAACATAATGTTTGGGAATGTTTTTAATTCTGACATGAAACGTGCTGAACGTTCGGAAGCACAGTGTGCTATAAACAGGACGCTTTCAAATTTCCAGCCCTAAATTTACACCGCTGCGCCTTGTTTTAGTGATACAGAAGACACATGGCAGAGAAATTCAATATTTAAAGCAGGAAGGACTCTTGCCCCAAAGACTGTTGAGTAGCCTCAGCTCCGAGTGCTTGCAATTCCTTGCGGCGTGCTCAGTGACACTGCTTTGGCAGCTGTAGGTGGGCTGGGAATTGCATCATGGTGCTAATGACAGAATAATAATGAAGTGTTTAACCTCGGATGTCCTTGAGAGTATGGGAAAGTGCCAACAAACGACACCAGCCTGCGCAGAGAGTATCACACAGCACATACCCGAGGCACAATTAAAAGCCGGAATATCATCGAGTTTCCTCACTATTTTTTTTTCACTTTCATTTTCAAAACGAGCGAAGCTGCCAGTGAAGGGAGCAAAGACAGACGGGCGTCACAGGGCGGGCTGCAGCGAAGGACGGCTCCCCGCTGCCCTTGCCTGTGGCTGCCTGGCCCCTGCTAGGGCGCTGTGCTGGGACGCAGCTGGGCAGTCGGAGCAGTAGATGCTGCCCCTGGGGATGGAGGAGGGAGAGGGGCCCACGGACCCAAACAGGCTGTTCGGACCGGCACGTACAGGCAGCTGGGGGAAAACGCCTAAGTCAGCTCAGAATCCGAGCTGCTGTTACATCGGGGTGTGAAATGGAATGGATTCTGCGGTGCTCCCCGCTCTCTTATTTTCTCAGTGTTTTTGCTAAAAAAAATTAGACTTGTACTGTACAGAACGTGAAAAGACTGTAATAAATCCTGCTGCCCCTGGAGATGGAAGAGGGGGAGAGGGGCCCGCAGGCTCAAACAGGGTGTTCTGATCAGCACATACAGCCAGCTGGGGAAAATGTCTAAACCAGCTCAGAATCTGAGCTGTTGTCATGTTGGGTCTGATTCTACGGTCTTCCCTACTCTATTTTCTCAACGTTTTTCATATTAAAAAAAAAAAGAGACTTCTACTGTACAACACATGAAAAGGCTAATAAATCCTGCTGAGAAATAAGCAGAATTCGATAATGGCTGAAACATGTAACTGACACTGAACTCTTCCAGTACGTATTCTTTAATAAGGCTCTATCATTTCTTACTTGATGACAGCTGTTTGCAGTAGAGAGAGCATCTGTAAAATGGAAGACAAAGTACCAGTTGGAATAACTCATCTTACTGGATTTTACCTACAGCCTCAAAAGGTAAGTCTTAATTTCTTTATTACTTATGTCTCTATGTAAAACAAACTGGGAAATGAAGCCTGCCTATGTCACTGTGGTGGGCAAAATGCACGGAGAAGGATGGAGAAGAACTGAAACATGAGAGGAAAAGAATGGAGAAATGAAGAGTGGGAGGAAAAAAATGTCTGGAATAACGGGCAGCCTGGTTTGAAAGCACATTCTTCGACTGTATTTCCATCCATTCCCCAGTACAACAGTAAGGGACTAAAGAAAGAATAAACACAAGTTCAGTTACCTTTTATATCTCCTGTGGTATGAGCCTGATGCCCTGTACCCTCAGTAGGGTGGTGTTCAGCCGGAGGGAAGTGACCTGACTTCGGATGTTTAGGCAGCATGCCTGAAGCACGCAGGTCTGCCTCAGTTACCTTCGGGGATGGGAAACGTGGATGGTGTCCCACCATCTGCTTGGGTGGGCACTGAGGTCATTACGGTGTTTAAACCTTTCCGGGTTAAACTCTCCGTCAGCTTTTGAAAGTGAGTTACTACTGGAAGAGAATTCCCAAGAGCTGGTGGATTTTAAGTTCAGTGGTTTCCTGCTTTCAATTAATAGAGGTATCTATTATATTTTAAAAACTCTGTCATGAGCTCTAATTATTCAAGAGGACCCAGAGTGTGAAAATCAGGAGTAAATAAATCTGACATGCTGGAAATGATGGGGGGGGAAATCTGCACATTTATAATTCCTTTCACTTGTTTTCTAGCACATTTTGCTAGAAATGTCCCAGTACGTTAAGAAATATCAAGGCAAAACTCAGCTCTGAGGTAGCGCAGCACCGTACCACATGAATTTACATTAATCTTACATCAAAGCAGACATTGTCTTCTTCTGAGTAACTTGCCTTTTTCTTATGCATCTAAATACGTAACCTGTGAACCCCTATCAGACGTAAATATTCCTACATGAACATAGTGTTGTTATTTTGAATGTATCGTGTATGTTGCTACCGAGCTGCGAATGTTACTGCTGTATACATGAACATGAGACAGAGAACATATTAAAAATGTAAGGATTATATGTGGCCTAAAACTCATGGGTATTTTTTGAAGAAGGAATCGTTTTCTGTTCTGTTGCCACCATTTCACTGCTTTGAGTTGCAAACAGGTCCTCTCTACAATGACAGACACTGTGAATATCTATTCCTCAAAAGCCAAGGGTATGAAGAAGAGGAGAAAAGGATAATGCAGCTGGGTTAATTGACAGCCCCAAGACTTTTCTGAAACTTATTTCTCTTGGGAACTGCACAAATAAACCTTGGCCTGGCAGATTAAATCCCCTCTCTTTTCCCATTATCCATATGCTAAGCACAAGTGCCTACAGATCTGCCGTTATAGTATAGGAGCGTAAGGCCAGTGTTTTCAGGCTTTGTTTACAGAGGCATGCCTTGTAATGCATTAGCACAGGCTAAATGTGAAAACGAATATGAGCCTAAAATAAGCCCTAGCTGGTGTCCGTCACAGGCTATTCTTCGGTCTGCTGTAAATAGTCCTTGCATGTCATCTAATGTATGGTTCACAGTGCTATTCTGGGATATTCAGATACAAGTGGGCTTTGCGATCTCCTGAAGTGAGGGGAGCTGGAGTATCATGTTCCCCGAACTCTAATAAGAACCATACCACATATAATGCAGTTCTCAGAAAATCCGAGCTTGCCGTCCCCTGAAAAGTTATTCTGGGGCCATTTCCCCCGGTGCAGTTATCTCAAGAATTTGCAGTGAAACGAATGTTGAAAAGACAATTTTACCTCTTATTCTGATTTCCATACTTTCCCTTCAAGCTTGAAATACGATCAGATTTCATGCGTTTACTAATTAAGCTGTTGCAGGTACTGAAGTGTTAGAGCCAGATAGCGGCCCACCAAGCTAAATCTTGAAGAATCCACTGAAAATTTGACCTGGCCCTTCTGCTGCGGGCTGGGAGCGAGGCACCGCTCAGCCCGAGCCCTTTCATCTGCCACCGAGGCTCCTTTGTATGCTGTGGCTGAATTCCCAGGGAAGAAAACCATCTGAATTTGTGGTATATCGATTTAATACATTCCAGTGATATATTTAATGATGTCAGCTTCCACAATCTGCACAAACTACGTCCCTGCTACGTCGACGTGCTTCACGCGCCATCGGGAGCCATTTCTGATCTGTTGACACACAAAGATACTTCGTGTTCGCTGAAATGTGAGCTGAGGATCTAAAAATACCGCGGAGTTTTATAGGCTGGAGCTCGGAACAGTCACGGCGCAGGCACTTGCGGAAGGTGCAGCGAGGACAACAAAACATCCCCATAGTAACACTGCCAGCCCCGCTCCCTCGGGAAGAGGGTTGCTGGGACTCCCAAGTTCACTGGTAGCACAGAACGGATTGGAAGCATTCACAGAACGGATTGGAAGCACTCAACATCCAGAGCAGTATACTGAAGGTGGCAAGTGCCAAACGCACACCGTGTTAGGGCATTTTCTAAGCGGGAATACCAGCTTTCTCTGCCTAAAGAATTTTGTCTTGCGCTAGCCAGTACTTCCGACTGTTGGTATCTGAAGTTAAGATCATAAATTAAGTTTGTTTAAATGCCCTGAAATAATAAAGCCCACTTTTTCTTTTCATTTCTATGGAACTGTGGCTGGACTTCCATTTAGATTACAGATGTTGGGGGTGCATTATCCCTTCTGATGTAGTTTTACAACAGCTGACCCAACGAAGCCTAACCCGATTTGAGGCTCCAGAAGCTTCCTTCACACAAAGGTTGAGTAACGGCTTGAGCTGACCTGTCTATCTTTTTTCTTCCAGCTTTCTGTACTCCCTCTAATTGTCTGTTCACATGGCGGATGCCAAAGGAGTCACGAGCCTGCAAAGCAACCTGGCCAACAGTGATGGATTTATTACCTTAAGGGAGTACCTCGCGTAAACTCAGTTACTGAAGGTACAGCTGAATGGCGGCAAGCAATTCTGGACAGAGCGTGATTGAAGTCTATTTACTCTATTCCTTATCACTGAGGTTTTTTTCTACTCTGCAGTTCTGCCTGAATAAGGGCCTCCTGTGTTACTCTGCAAGAGAGCTGATGGAAATAAAAAAAAAAAAAGCCCATTAAAAAAATGCCAAGTGACACCATCGCTAGTGCTCCCAGTTTGTCGTCGTTGTTCAGCAGTAGCACTAACAGCTACTGAGCTGCTGGTCGTTTTGGAAGACTGATCAGATTTGTGTGAGTGGCAGTAGTACCAGCAGTCTTGGCGAGGGAGGTTTAACTCTTTATTCATTGACTCAGCCCTTCCTGAGAAAGCTCACGCTCCATTCTTCCTGTTGCACATACAAACCCTTAACAAATACTGTGACACCTTACTTTCAAGAGTAATGCGCAGGCACAGAAAAGTGCAGGGAGGTGGAAGCACAGTGGGAGCAACCGATGCCATGACAAGGCAGCTCGATGTCTGTGCCACCGAAGCTTCAGCACCTTCCAGTTTTTTCTCCTGTGTTGTCTGCATACCTCCCCTTTCCTGTCTAGAGAGGGGCACATTTTGGAAAGCAATTTCCCTGCCCAGCATATTTAGAAATAGGTTAATGATACTGCAACTTTAAATAGCAGCCTGGTGTGCAAGAGCAGGATTTATGGTCCCAGTCAGCTCATTGAGCAGCAGCAGCCCGGATCCGTCTGCCCTTGGCAGGGAGCTGAGCGCCGCGCCGTGACTCTGCACATTCGGTCTGTGGAGTCGCATCCTGCTCTGAGGGGTGCCACGGTGAGTTACTGAATGTCAGGAGTGGCTGTGAGACGCTGCCCTGAGGAGGCTGCAGCCTGCAGGAACCCACGGACTCTGAAGTTACGAGCACTCTTTCAAACTTCTCAGGTAGAAGGATTTTTAGTGGGGTTCTCCAGTACCAGGTGTGTCGTTAAGGTCTCTGTGTAAGGAACAGCCCACATGCTCCATGAGTGTTCTGGCACATGGCACCACAAACCTTGCTGTGCTGGCACATTTAGGGAACTGTGGTTCTGCTGCAGTGACACTCAGAGAGTGTCACAGCTGCCAGAAGCACCAAATGTGGTTGGGTGGAGTACAGACACTGCTATCAGTGTGTAATTTACTCCAAGATTTTAAGTGATTCTGAGGTAAAAAGGGATCGGCGATTTATTGTAAGCATGGATTATTATAAATAGATCAATCCTAAAACAGGAAATGCTTCTGTCTGACTTTCTCTATTAAAGTCAGATGCCAGACATCAAGATTCAGGTATTGAGGCCAGACTCTGGTGCGTTTATAACATACCAGGCATCACACAGCAGAACGTAGCTATGGTGCCAGATGTAATTATTCACAGATTACCACAGAGCATCAGCCAAAACAGGACAATTACCAGATACCACAAGAAATGCCAAATAGAGAAGAAAACAAGCTGCATACAGGAACAGGCACTAGCCTTAGACATTCAAATTTCAGAGTTTGGAGACAGGAACTACCGTAATTCTCAATTTGTCACACAGTAATTAATCCTGATGAGTTGGAGCTGCTTATATCTAAGAATTCCTCAGTATCATACCTTCCTCATGTGACAGTTAATCGGTGCCATTGTTCCCAGCAGATGTGACCACCCCTGCTCTGACATTTCATGTGTGACACAGCAGGAAGTTCTGGCTCTCGTATTTCCAGGCCGTGATATTAGAATCATAAAATCATTCAGGCTGGAAAAGACCTTCGGGATCATCAAGTCCAACCAGCACAAGTTACCATTAGAGGCAGAACACCTCAGACGTGGGGTGATCATCACCTGAAAGGATGAGATTTGTATTGCTGTATTATGTGTGACATATATTTTATTCTTATGCATCTGTGTTTCCACCTTGTACCTCGTCTTGAGGGAAGTGTAAGCCTCTCTGACCAAGGTCTGTCTTTTATCCTACTCCTACATTTCCTAACACAGTAAGGCCCTGATACAACTGGTACTGCTGGATGTTACGGAATATAAGAAAATACAAGATATATTTTTGTTTTATGTAATAAATGGATACCGTCCACTCCCAAGAAGCCACATAGCTGTAACTAAACTACTAAGGATCTAGAACAGTTCATCTGCGTTGGTGAATGTAGCGGGCCGGTGGAATGCCCACACACCGCCCATCGGTTGTCCCAGCAGTAGGGCAGTTCTGGATGAATGCTGGGATACAAAATATCCCGGGATACTAATGGCAGGAGTAACCCCAGCTGCGCATTAAAGAGTATGTTTTCTTGAGGATTTTTGTAGAGAGATTGACGTTATTATTTTAATACCGATCCCATGAGATAACTGAGTTTTGATAAAGCAAACGTATGAAGCCACATTCCTGGCTTCCCTGAATTCAGGATAGGGGCTGCTCTACTTGTGCCAGCTGGCAGAGAGTCCCCGGGGGCTGCCTGCCCGGTATGTGCCCTCAGAGAGCTCCAGCCACTGCTACTTCATTTTTTCTCTCCCTTGACCTCTCCTCCTGTGCCAGGGACCGTAAGGAGATGATGCAGGAGCCAAAAATACTCGCTGCTGTTGGCACAGCTGGGGGCTACAGTCCCTTGGGCTTAGTGGGGTGGGGGAAAGCATTTGCCTTATGATTCCTAGAGATGCCTGAAGTGTGTTTCTGAAGCGTTTCCTCACCGTCGAGTACGGAGCGCGTTGGGTCCACACGGACACGGGGTCAACTTGTGTCAGTCCCTGAGCAGGGATTTATAACTGAGGGATTGTTTCCTGTGGCCAGCAGAACTAATGGTTTGGGTTATGATGTGACAGTGGGTTAAGTTATTATTTTCTGACATTTAGCCCTTTGTAACGTGTTTTTTTTTTGCAGCCCCGTGCTGTGGCCGCAGCCCGGCCCTCCCTCAGGCCCGCCTGCAGTCCCGGCATGCAGCGCGGCCCCGCCCGCCAACATGGCGACTCCCATGCACCGCCTCATCGCCCGCCGCCAGGCGTGAGTGCGGCGGGGCCCGGAGACGGGGGGCAGAGGGAGGACGGGGCCCGCGGCCTGTCCTCAGCCCGCACAGGGGCAGCAGGGCCCCGGCTGACCGGGCACGGCGCTGTCCGCCCGCCGGCGAGCGCTCCGCAGAGCGGCCGGGACCGGGCCGGGCCGGGCCGGGCCGGGGGGAGGCGGCGGGGGACTGCCGGGGGCTGTGCAGTTATAAAAATAGCATTTTCCTGTTCCTGTCATACGTTTACAGACCTGTAAACGCGGGTAGGGGGAAGGAAGCAGGGGTGCTTTACTCAGAAATGGGTAGTGCTTGCCAGTAATTCCCTCAGTACTGAAGGGATCTGATTTCCCAACAATGAAACGAGGAAAAGCCATCGCTTGTGTTTGGTGATGTTAAGTACAGTAAATCCCTACGTCCCACTGCCATTATTTGTGTGAGGGTTTTCTTGCTTGCTTGTTTTCCCCCCTTCCTTAGAACAATTTGTGGTTGCTTTTTAAAAAGTGTTTTGTTTTTTCCTGTCTGGTCACAACAGTTGGATAAAGTATGGATGGCTTCTGCATCTTCAGTCCTTTTTTGTTGTTTAGTACAGTTTAGTTCTTTCTTATTTTCCAGTGGAAAATGCCGTGGAATTTCAAAGCGCTTTTGGAGTACTGCTTCTTTTAGGTTACTATTTTATATAGGTTAAGAAGTGACTTCTTACGTTTCTTGTTATGTCTTCAGGTGCGTGATGGGTGTTTGCTGAATTGTACATACATCTTTGTTTTAGGTTGTAGCTATTGATCTGTGCTATAAGTTTACTTTAATCTCATGCTTTTCATTAATGTTAAAACTTGTTAGTGTTGATATATTTATAGGTCTGGTTGCTGAGCTATTTTGATCTGTTTTCCTGGTTGTTGCTTTTAGGGCTTGATCTTATCATTCTAGCTTGCGTAAAGTTGTGTGCCCTAGTCATGTGAGCAGTGCTAGGGCCCTGGAAATACTGAATTCTGCTGCTTTGAGCTGCCTTTCTCTTCCTGTGGAGAGAGGTCTGGGCTGGTTTGTGGTGCAGAAAAACAAAGTGAATGTTCTTCTATGTTGACTAAGCAGAGATAGTGTCCCTGTTTTGCTTACATGCAACTCTTGTGGTAGAGCCAGGAGACCAGGGCAAGACAAAGCAAACCATTCAGAAGACCTTGATTTGACTTTTTTGTTTTGTTGCTGCTCCTTACAAGAGCTCCTGCTTCCTGCTGAAGTTTGAGTTAACTGTGTGGTGGAGGTAGCAGGTTTAGTTAGTCTTACAGTGCTGATTTAGATCAACGTTTCTCAAGCTAAATCATGAAGCCAAATAAACGTTGTGTGCAGAGAGTAAGGAACGTTCAGAATAAGATTCCCTTTGAGATGCAGCACAACTGTCGCAAAAAGCGATAGCTAGATGCGAAGGAGAAACAATCGCTATGTTGCTTTGAAAAGCAATGCTCCTTTCTGAGAGCAAGGTGTTTGCTGCTGGTCTGTCACCTCATGCTCTCTAAATACTAAGTGAACAGCTGAGGATCTTCCTCGTAGCTGAGCCAGGCTGTTAATTTTGGATGATTAAGATGTGCTGGTTGTCAAAAACGAGTGTCTTCGTGTTGAAAAAACCACGCAAGGTGGGAATAAGTTAGAGCAGTTTCAGTGAGCTGTATGAGAGCTACAAAGTCCTGGCTCTGAAAGTAATTTGTGATATGGCCTTGAGTGAGTCACTTGGCTGCTGTATGAGTTTCCTTATTTGTGAAGGAGGAGCACATCTGTGAGAAGCTATGCAAACAGATTTTTTTTTAAACTTCAGAAATGTGGATTAAGTGCTAGAATATGAAAACGTTGTTCTCACTTAACTTGCTCCTAAAAATGGTCAAAGAATTTGATCACTGGAAACTGAAATGCAGATGTAAAATGCTCGTTTATACTTCTTGTATTTGGATGGCAGAGAGTAATAAGTAAACAAGAACCTGTTCTTGCAATAAATCTTCTGACAGACTTTAATAAATCGTAGGGAAATTGAAGTAAGTTACAAATAGGAGCAACTCTGTTTTACTTGCTCAGAATCTTTGTGTTAATTTGGAAGCACTTAGCAATTGAGGGTTAGATACGAGGACATGGAAACAAAGCTTGCAAGCTAGGCTACCAGGAGCTTGTGCAAGCATAAAGTGACATTCAGGTTTGGTTGCTCAATGCGTTGACAGTTAATGTCAGTAGTTCAGCGTTAGCTACTGTAGCAGAAGAAGGCTTAAGCTGAAGCTCTGGAACAGAGGAAAAGTGTTTCTTTGTTCTTTCGTAAGTAGTTGATACGAGAGTATTTTGATAACTGAAGTAGCGTGTGTCTGCCAAAATTCTGTGTGTATGTTACTGTTCTTGTCCCAGTTCAAGATGTGTAATAGTTAAACCACCCACAAACATTGCTCTGGTTTAAACATAGCTATATGTACTGTTAAGAATTTATGTGCTAAAGAAAATTCCTATTTTTTCAATAGGTAGAACAGACTTGGAATCAGTCACTTAATGCAATTCTGCATTTTTACAGGGAGGCAAACAAGCAGCATGTAAGATGTCAAAAATGTTTGGAGTTTGGACATTGGACGTACGAATGTACAGGGAAGAGAAAATACCTGCACAGACCTTCGAGAACAGCTCAGTTAGCAAAAGTTCTGAAAGAAAAAGAAAAGCGACTGTTATTGCAACAAAGGTGAGATTGGCAGAATGAGAATGTCCAGTTTATTAATGAAAAGGTAATTTTGTGGGTGGGTGGGAAAAATGGTGTCCTAGGCCTTTTTCTATTGTCTTTTCTTCCAGGCTGTGAGGTGTCTGTTCAGTATCAGAACCGTTGTGTATGGTAGGTGGTATATGTACACTCAGATCCCACAAAATTAAAGCATTATTCGTTAACACCTGCTTGTTGCTTTGGGTCAAAGAAGTTTTAAGTGCATCTGAAACAAAAAATAAAGTGTACTGAGCTAAGGTTAAAACAGCCGGAGGCTCTTTGTAATAGAGTACGGCTTCTGGAGTTCCTCAGTTACTTGGTTCCTTAAGTTCACGTGTGAGCAGGTTGAGGATTTGCAAATCCGCTTTCTGTCACCGTTTAGCTTGCTGGTGTCAGTAGAGCCTGCTGCTTCTCAGTCCTAGAGGAGTTGAGAGGGAAGGAAAGGTGAGATGATGTTTATTCCTTAGTAAAAACTGCTACAATAAACTAAAACTAGAACTCCTGAGTTTTATTTATGGTTCTGGAGGCAACGTGTGGTGCCACAGGGAGAACAACCAAGCGTAACGAAGCCGCTTTGTTTGATATGCAGCCGACTGACGGCTCTCCGTTGGGTGGTTTCATAAAGTAGCAAACTCATAAACTTATACATACGTTAAAACGCTAGAGGGAGGCACAGGCCTATCCGTGGCAGCCTGGGCTAGTCACAGGCCTCCATAGGTGCTTTGGGGTGTGGTCCTGTGTGCTCACACGGGTACTCATCCCTGGCTACCTAGGTAAGGGCATACGGCCTTAACAATAGCAATATGAGCAGTGTTCAGTGGTACAGGAGGGATTATAGTTTGCTTCAAAGCTTGAGGATCGATGATTTTTTCCTATGGCCGACAGGATTTTGTGAGGGGTGTGGAAAACTATCCTATGTAATAATTCTAATACTTTCACACAACTGCTATGAAAAAGAAAAACTTGCAAAATCTCATTTTGCCAGCATACAAATGGCATTGAGTACTTTTATTGAAATATAGTTTACACTTAAAAACTCCAGGAAATGGCAGAAGAAGAAACATGTTATCAGCACGTGCTGCTGTCTAATTGCTAAATGAAATGTATTTTCAACTTTTCTAATTCAATGGTTACTGTTATTTCTGTGTACTTAAGATGGCTTTCAGTAGTAATTTCAGTTGAGGCAAAAGTATCCTGGCTCATAAAAGAACAACTTCCTCACATATCAGTGGCACATTAAGTGTGTTGTAAGTACATGATGAGGGATTACTTTAATCACAAATGTGCATTCCAAGTTGAATTATGTGCTGTTTTCCTACAGCGGGGAAAAAAGAGGATGCAAAGAGGATGTGACCGGTAAACATGACTGAAATATTTAAGAAGAATTAAAAAAAATCCCAAACTGAAGACTAGTAAAAATCTCTTAAAGTGGTTTGTTAAATATCACAAAAGAACGTTTCATTTACTGCTAAAACATTCTGCGAGTGTATGAATACACAGCAATCTGAAAGACAAATAGCTGGAAAGCATCCATATAGATAGATTTTGTGTCTTTTGTACCTGAAAGAAATGCACGATGAAAGCTACAGGCTAATCCAATCTTCTAATCCTTTGTTTCAGTTGGTTCAGTTATTGCTATATACGGGTACACAGAACTTTTTTTGTATCTGTATCCTCCCCTCTGCTTCTCCCATCCCAAGATGTTGTTGTCTGTATGATGTAAAGGAAAAACATACAGGTGAGTAAAGCATTCTTAACACAGAGAATTAGAGGTGAATTGCTGCTTTCCCCCCGGATTTGTAGGTAATGTTTTTCTGGTGTGAATAGCAACTGAAAATAGATACCAAAGGAGCTTTGGGCAGTGCGGATTTCTGCAAGTGGGGTACCAGTTTACTAATACTGAACTCAGCTCCTCTGTGCTGCTATATATAATACATAATTTTCCTACTGCATTAATCAAAGGCATTGTTTTTCCCCCCCTTAATTAGCGCTGGAGAAAGTACTGCAGAAAGGAAGACCAAGAAAAAAAGGTATGTGGGGAATGATGACAAGTTGTACGGCTACTCAGTGTGTGATCTTGCACTGGGTATTGCAGCAGGCAATTTGGAAGGGGCATGTGTGGAAATTGAAAGTCAACGTTGCAGATACAGATTTGGTGTTAAGCTTTTAGCCTGTTGTGGACATTTGCACAGCAGATATTTGGGAGAGTTTCTACTCTTCCCCGTCCAAAAAGTTTAAATTCTTTGTCCTCTGCTTTTCTCCCTGGTCATTCTCCTGTCTCTGTGAGATCTTGTTTTAATAACAAGTCTTCCTATTTCTGCCTCAACGTTCATCGAGTAGTTTAAACAATTGTGCAAGAATGGCATACCATTCTAGTCTGTACTCTCCACCTACCCATCTTGCCCTTCCTTTTGTTTTCATCCCTTTTCCTTACCAGCTGTCTGTCTCTGAAGCTTTGTCTAGAGAATGAAGTACATATCTTAAAAATAATAAAAAATGCAGGAACTAAACGTTTCCTCCTTTACCATCCTCTATCCCTGGAAAAAAACAATAGTAATTTGAGCCAAGAGTTCTTTTGCCACTCTTCCTCGTTTACATATGCAGTAATGCTAGCATGGGAATCCACTTCAGTCTCTATTAGCAAAATCCTTTCAGGAGCAGCTAGAACCCTGGCTGTAAGACTCCTGCTAATCACGCTACAAGTTTTACATACGGGGGATGTCTGTACAGTAATCGCCTCATTGTCTCTTTGCCTTTAGTTGACTGTCCTCTGTCTCTAAATGTGACCAGTTAAAAACAGTCTTGTTTTTTTAAAAAGGCACGGCCTTTTGCTTTGTATGTCAGTCATTAAATGAGCCAGAGCGGTTTTTTAAAACATGCCTTTATATGAAGCTGTCATGTTAAATCTGGCTTCATTGGAACACTTGATTAGTATCTTGGTCCTACTGTCACAGTATGTTTTATCAAGGCTTCTTTCTTGGTAGTGTTCCCTTATTGTTGGAATTATCTACGGCTAGTGAGATCATAAACTAGCTGTTTCTTAACGATATAGTTCAGATCTCTTCATTCCTCAGCTTTCTCATGTGTTGCAGTCTTCTACTTGGCATGATTTTCAGAGTAGTTGTGCTCTAAAACGCCGCCAAAAGGAAAAGAACAAAAGAATTTGGCTTGGGGGGTTGTTTGACCATTTTTTCCTTAAAACTTAACAATTACAACATAGCAAAGTTTTTATCCTGTTTTTATGCAAGTATAGAATCCATCAACATAAATTCCTTTCCAGGTCGTATGGTATTTATATCTTTAGTATGATACAGGAAAAATTGAATGCAGAAAATTGAGCGAAGGAATGGATTTGTAAATTCCAGATTTAAAAAATGCAAAAGTGAGACTTCTGGCAGCAGTGAGCGCTAACCTTTTACATAGTGTGTGTTTGTTTTGATATAAACAGTAATAAGGAAGCTACAGGCTTAACCAGAAAAACAGGAACAGGCAAAACTACTGTTGGACAATGTTGTAACCTTAGGTGGCACAGAACTGTCTCTGAGTTGATGTTGGCTTCACCACTCCTGTATGGCATACTTGGTTTATTAACTGAAAGCCCCCTTCATGCTGCCTGTCTGAAGGGTCCTAAGTTGTGTCCTAATTCACTTGTTCCTTCAGGCAGTCCAGCATGTGAACAGCCAGGTGATTGTGCCCAACTTTGTAGGTTTGATTTAAGCAGCATGTTTAAAATCACCTGGGGCTGTTAGGTGATTGCAGTGGAGTTAGAAAGAGTAACATCTCGGAGAAGGGTGATAGCCTGTGTTACCAAATGCAGCAGTAATTCCATGGTTCATCATGCATGGAATAATATCAGTTGTTAACACCTGTGAGTTTGTTTGGGGGAGAATGAATGCTTATCTGCTGAAGAAATGTTGTGCTTTTCCAGTGGTACAGTAGACCTACAAATCTGAGCTCTCCCAACATGTAGCACCTAGGATGTCACGTTACCTAATTAGGACAAGGTAAAATAGGTGAATTTTGCATGTTCCCATGTCCGTCTTCCTTTTGTAACTACCAATAGGCCACCTATTGCATCAGCTGAAACAAGCATCTGCTTGCTCTTTTCTCATGGATCTAGCCGTTGCTTCCTTCGAGGTGAAGGTATTGAGTATTGTATCTGATGTTTCAGATACATGGATGTCTTTGGGGAAAAAAAAGTTCTATTAAGGTTACCGTTCAGGGGATCCTCCGATCCTTGCCCATATAAGTGGGTCTGCACATTCAATAAAAATTGTTTAGATTGAAACTACTGGTTTGTATAGGAGTTTGCCAAATGCCACTTTAAAATAGACACTTTTTTGTTTTTCTTATCTTGTGACTAGTTTTGCACCAACAATGTCTGTATTTAACTGGCCTTTATGAATTTTGTCATTGTCTGTGCACAGAGAGGGAACCGATGCTGCATGTATTATAAAAACTTCAGTGGTTCATAGCTTATTACAAGCATTCAGATTTGTCAGTTGACTAGACAGTGACTGGTCTAATGGAAAAAACATTACTCTCTAGTAGATTTAACGTAGGCATTTCCTGAATTTTTATAGTGAACCAAACACTGAGATAAAAACTACAAATCTGCATTATTACTTCTAGCATTTTTGCATAGTGTTTGGTTGATTTGGTGGGAAGAAGGGTGGATTAGTACCTTTATGTTTTGCTTGGAGAAAGATTTATGGAAGAACTTAATTGTACTTTCTTAGAATTCGTATTATGTCACTTCAGCAAAGACCTTGATCTTGAGAACAGCGGCCTTACAGTAAGAGCTAGACATGAAAGACAAAAAAAGTTAAATTGCAGAGCCTACAGAAATGCACTTCACAGTGTTCCTGACTCCATCTTTACCCTGGACTGTTTCCATACCTTCTCTTCCACCCCGAAAACAAAAGCATGCTGTAGCAGCAGGTAGTGTGGGTTCTTCTGCCAGGGGTAATCTAAGAATGGTTTCCGTTGAGCACAATTCTGACGTTTGTGAAATCTCACTGATGGAACTTTCACCAACTCACATTGCCAAAATTTCACTTCTTATTGCAGTGCTAGGGATCTGAGCTTTGTTACTTTTTCCCCTCAGGCTTTAGTGGTACAGCACATTCATGCTTTTCCTGCAACTTTGTTCTTCTATTTAGTCGAGTCAGTGAAGACGCTAGTCGTTACTGTGAGCAGGAGCCTTGCCAACTTTCAAACTTAACTTTTTTTTCCTGTAGTCCAGTTTGGGCTTTCATGTTGTCCAGGGCAACTTACATCGTGTGCATGGTGTCATTCTGCTGATGCTCAAAGGGCCAAAATTAAGTTGTTCAGAATGGAAGGGGAGGCTGGGAGCAGGAGGGAAGGAAGATTGTTAAATTGTTAGGCCTGGAAATTTTCAGGCCGAATCATTGGTCTTTGGATTACAACAGAGTATAAAGAGCACTCTGTAATGCTGTCTATAGCAGGACTGTTCTCATCTGTGCATTTGTTTTCTTTCAGATCTAAAAGTGTGACGAGTTCCAGCAGCAGCAGCAGTGTCAGCTCAGCTAGCGATTCGTCATCTGACAGTGAAGATTCCTCTACCTCCTCTTCTGATGATGATAGTGACAGTGATGAGAGCTCCTCAACTTCCTCATCATCTCCATCCTCGAGTAGTACTACTTCTTCTTCAGAGTTCGAATCAGATTCTAGTTCCTCGAGCAGTAGCAGCAGCAGCACAGACAGTAGTTCTGATGATGAGCCACCAAAGAAAAAGAAGAAGAAATAATATGTTGTAGCAAAGAACTGTTGCTGAGCAAATTATAGCATTCTTCAGAGATGTTTTGAGCACGTGGTTGCCAAGCAGTTTACCTGGTCAACATTTCTACTGCTAAAACTTTCTAAGTGTTTTGCATAGTTCATAGGACATGAAAGGTATTAAGTGGCACGTGAAACTTAATGAAAGAGTATTTTTGTGGTTTATCCTTTTTTGGGAAATTTTACTTTTTTAGTTTAAAAATCTATCATCAGATTTGTTTATATGAGCTAAGGTCCAGTAACCTGGATGTTTACATGCTGGAAAGCAAAAGCTTTTTATCGCAGATCATGCTGTGCATCACCTCCTACTACTCTGTTTATGGCAACTTCTCTTATATTCAGAATGTAAGATCTGTTAGAAGCAGAAGTTGTACACTGCTGGCTGTAGAGCACTGTCATTGTTGAAACTGAATGCACAATGTTGCACACAGAGGGCCTTCCATCTCACTGTTAACAAATGTATTATATGCTGCTGAGCTTTTTTTCTGATGGCTTTTCCTGATGCTTCCAGGTCGAGTCTTAATTGCAACATGAAACTTTAAATAGTGTTCATTTGTTAACGATCAATATGCTACTTGTACTGTACAGAGGCTTTAGTCTTTTCAACTTTGCCTGTTTCCATATTTCCTGTCTTTGTAGTATTTTTCTGAGACAAACAGAGTCTGTTGTAGCATTGTCTATATAAGAAAGAGGAGCAGTGCACAGTGGAAGAATTATGACTGATGCTGCTTAGGAGTTTCATCTTTGTGCCTTTTTTTTGTAAATTAAATGTATCCTAGTGAGTGAAGGGCTTGAGTGGATGTTTTTTCAGAACTCCAATAGCTTTCCACACAGAGTACAGTTGGTAAAGCCAGAGAAATGGTAGTGACGAGCAAAAACGGGCACTATTTTTTAGGAGAGAGAAGAAAGGCTATTTTCATGGGATGCTCAGTAAGGAGTGGAATTGTCTTTTAAAAGATGTCCAAAGGACAGCGTTTCCATTTTGATATTTTTGAGAGGAAAAAAAAAAGTTCTGTAATGCAAGATTGCCAATCTACGTTGTTGAACACATGGTAACTGGCATTATAGTCTGCAGTATAATCAGTTCATTATTTTTGCCGAAGTGTGTACATGTCTGTGGAAATCTGGTACGGGAGAAGCAAGTTAGTGCAAAAAAAAATAAATCCAAGCATACTGCAGAACAATTCTTGCTGGTTATAAATTGAAACTTATTCTTTTGGTGGATTTGAGCTGTTGGGATTAGTATTTTAATTTGTGATGCCATCTCCTGAATTTCTTACTGTTGGAGTTACCTTTTCTTGGGGGGAGGCATCACGTGTGGAAGAATTCTTAAATATCTTGGTCTAGGTAAAATATAGTAACTAAACTATTTTTTATATTTTTATGGAAAAGTAGTGTGTAGAATTACTTTTGAATAAACTGTGCTTATATTTAAATGTTTGAAAATATATATGTTGTGTGTTTTAGTCTGTTTTAGTGTGTTTTACAGAACACTGCAGGCTGTAAATAAAAATTATCAGAAAGTTGTTTAAGTCTTCTTGAGTAAATGTACTATTTAATGGGAAAAGTTAATAAATTATTAAACAGTATTTGTTAAGTTCATGCTTACTGCAAATCAAAATGCATGGCCTTTGGAAAACAGTACTTTTATAGGTCTGGGTTTAGGGTCATCTCTAACAGATTCAGCATGACTGAAAGGTGTGTTTGGAAGTTTGCAGCCCCAGCTTCCATTGTAAGGGCACAGCCGGGCTGTAGGAGACCACGGGAAGAGGGATGCAGAGCCCATCTGCGTGAAGATGACATGCTATGAAGAATAAAGGCTTTTGTTTTGGTTGATGTTGAGCTGAGCAGCAGTGTGGATGCGAAGGGGGTTGTGATGAGGAAGGGCAGTTGTTCCAACAGGAGAGGAGAAGGGATTGAGCCTAAACTGTCCTTGCCGTGCTGTTATGACCACGTTGTACGTTGGTTTCTTTAATGCTGCTGGTGTTAGTGTGTAGATTGCTTTGTCAGAAGTGTATTGCTCCATGCAGAAGTGTTATTACTGATGCCCATTAAGCTGTTTCTGCCAAGAAAGAAAAATTTAAGATTGTCAGACACCTACTAAGTACCTCCGTTCAGGGGCTGGCCTCTTTGTGCTTCTGTTTGCATTTAGCGCCCATAGTCAGACAAATTGGGTCCATTCATAACGACAAAAGGAAGTGCTTGTGCATGTCAGGTTCTGTCAGTGGGAGGTAGGATAAGGTAACATAATTACAGATAGTATCAAGAAGTCATTAATTTTAATTTCTGGACCACTGTTGGCTCATGAGCAGAGACTGAGATGGCTCAGTGTTCTGACTGCGTATCTGACGTTGCTTGCCATTAAGTCTGAGACCAGCCATAAGGCTGCCTATGCTTGCGTGGTTTTAATGTTTACTTTTAAGTACAATACGTTTATTTTTTGTGAATTGCCCTTTCTGTTTATCTCTGTATGTTCTTATTTTACAGAGTAAAGCCCACCAGCCTGTCAAGAGCCTCACCACTCATCTTTCACTGGATCACGTCCTGATACCTCGTTATAAGGTGCTTTGATTCCAGTTTTTTCTATGGGAAAGGTAATTTCTTTGATTACTCTCTTCCAAAGCTCTAGGTTACCTACAAAAAGGCATTAATTAAAAACAAACACAAACACACAACCCCCCCTTTGGAATTGTTATTTACCAAGCATGTATATTTACATGAAACCTGCGTAGCTTGGAACAGGCTCGATTTAATCTTTCCTCTTTCAAGCAAAGCTGCCATTGCTAATTGAAGTGAAGCAATTGATGCAGTCTTGTAGAAAAATAGCCTCAGGAAAAGGCATTGCATTTCGAGGAGAAACACTGCTAACCCAGGGGAGAGCAAAAGAAGGGAGGGACAGCCACTGAGGGGAGAGCAAAGGCAGGAGCAGGACAACCTGATCTTCTCGTACACGCCTCTACTAATTCGAACATCAGTCAGAAACAGGTTTTTGGGTGCCCTCAATGAAGTTGCATTAAAAAGTCTTTTTTGGATTGATGGATTTTTTTTTGGGGGGGGGGGAGTGTCCTTAATAAA
>CM021709.1:17811504-17858079 GCA_011074415.1 Stictonetta naevosa | reverse complement strand
ACGCAGAGCCTGAATTTACGGTCTCAAAACCTGACGTTCGATGTAGCCTGTTGTGCAGCACAGTGCTTGGGCCCTGGTTACGGTGAGAAGTCGGAGATAAATGTCTCGTGAGGAAGCGCAGCCAGATGATCTTTCAGCGGGGCTGGAAGAAGTGGCAGTTAAACCTGGGTAACGTGCGGGATAAACCTGTTCCCTCCTGCTTTTTCTGTAGCTGAGAAGGACGGGAACCTTCAGACAGATGGGATTTTTCCCTTCTGTCCTCTTAGTTGCATGAAAACACTCGGTATTGTTTCAAGGCTTGGACAGAGTGTATTTAGCACAGAATTTCTGCAAAGCGAATCCTTCCTGAGGCCTAGCGCTGCAGAGTTCGTAGTGCTCCCACGTAATGAGGCCTTGTAAGACAGTAAATTAATGTGAGGAAGTCAGAACTATAACAGGCAGATTAACGTTGGATGTCTGAATAACTATTGCTTAATAAAATTTAAACACCCATTGTCTTGGCTTCAAAGTTGAAGCAGAAGAACATGTAGGCACAGGAATTTGGTTATTAAGCCTGCCCAATTAAACTGCAGAGTGGTGCTGGGAACAGCGTCGTGGCGCGCTTTGCTCAGCCTGTGTGGGCATGAACCAACGGCGCCGAGAAGCGGTGTGCTGCCCCGTCGTCTCCCCCTGCACATCGTGGGTCTGCCTGCGATGGGGAACGGGAAGGAGGAGAAGAGGGGGTCTGAAGGCAGGACTGAGCTGGGTTAAGTGTGCTGAGCTGGGGTTCGCGTAAGCACCGAAACGGTGCTCTCAGACTTGGGTCTGGGCCGCAGCGCTGGCTTCCTTGTTGCCTCCTGAGCTCAGTACCACCGGGCCTCGAGCGTCAGGTGAAGCTCAGAACAGCCCAAGAGCAGCTCTGGCCCGGCTGAGAAGGCTTTTTGTCCCCGCCAGTAGTTTGGGTACGGCAGGACCAAGCACACGGGTGCGGAAGCCAGGGAAGGCACCGTTACAACTCTGCTTCACTTTACAGGAGGAATAAACGCCACTTCCCTCTTGGGGCCTGGTCACGGCTTGCAAGAGTTCATCGAGGCTGTTTTATCTTCTCTGCCTGGGGCTTGGCCTTGGGGCAGATGCAGCAAGTGACAATTTTGGTGGATCCCGGCCTCGTATCGCAGTCCTGGGCATCCTCCTTTCCTTTGGGGGCCAGTAGGGTCCCCGTGGCTGGGCCACTCCTCCACGGGGTCGGTGTCTTCATGTGCCCGGCTGTGTTGTGGCTCTGCTTTTTCTGCTTGTGGCTCTTCCTCTGCTGTTCCCATCCCTGGGGAGAGGAGGGGGGAGCAGGGCACGCGGCTGTATTTACTGCTTTTCCCTCTTTCTGTGCCCTGTTCTGTAGGGACAGGACAAAGGAGGGACTGGTGCGGCAGGCCTCTGAGCACTCCCCTGGCTGGGAAGAAAAAGGAAGCTGGGAACTTTGTTTCAGAGCCGGGCAGCTGTTGTCTTCCTGCCCTTAAGTGGGTTAGCAAAAAGAAAAGCAAAACTGATAGCTTCAGGTCTGTTGTTTTTTTCTTCTTGTCCAGAGGAGACAGGGAGTATTTCTTCTAACAGCTCTTTGCTTGCCAGCCTTGCACAAGAGTCTGGCTGTGCGGCGCAGTTCCTTGCTGAACCAAGAGCGAGCTGCCATCACTGCTTTATTTTTAGAGCTTGCCCTTGATAGTGACACAAAATAAAACTGACGACTGGGTAAGGTTAGTCCAGGGGAAGGAGAGGTAAGGGGGTCCGGACACTTTCACTACCCTGTAATACAGTTGCACGAAATAACTATGATGGTTTAAGGAACGGGTGGTTTGGGGTCTGTTAACCCTTGAGTAAATAACATCAAGCTTGTCTTGCAAATTCTTTTTGGTCAGAATCGGTTTAAAGCTATTTTAGTAGTATGCTTAAGAGAAGGACTTTAAAACTTGCTTTTAATCAAGCTCAAATGCAGCTGCAGAAGTTACAAGTTTCCTTCTTAATCTGGGTTCTAAAATTCAATTTCTGAGAGCTGCATTTGCCTTAATCAGAACGTAACCTTTGCGTCTGTGTGCTGGGTCTTGGGTATGGTGAACAGTGCACCCATCTCATCTGAACTCCTCTAATAAGACGTGAGCTTACAGAGCCTCTTCAGTCCTAAAGCCCTTCTCCTGCAGCCAGCGCCGAGTTACAACCTCCGCTGCAGTGCTCTCCGTCGTTGCAGCGCGGTGCCTTCACGAGCAGAGCTCGCTGCCTGTTTGGCCCTCCGGTAATCCTCTGCAGGACCGAAGGGAGGAATCCGGCAGATGAAATTGAAGAGCAGGAGGTAATTACTTGCGTCTTGGCTGGGGCGCTGGAATGAACAACCTGCTCTTACATGAAGTACAGAGACGTTTTTCTCGGCTAGCGGTGAAGGATTTGTGCTCCCCGTTTGGGCAGCAGCGCAGGTCCGGGCGCACGGCGCTTTGGGGGGGTTCTGCAGCCGCAGGGCTGGCCGGGAAGGAGAAGCGCCCTGTGGCAAACATCGAGCTCTTCCCTCTGGTGGCTCTCATCAAACATTAACCTCACCTAGGGCAACTTTTTTTCTTCGTCGTTTTTGTTTGTTTTTTTTAAAAGCTCTGCCACCCTTACGGTGTGTACAGAGGTGTTCTTCTCCAGCTGTATGTTAGCAGCTCTCCGGCGAGTGTGCAGAGGGGATCCCTGATGAGAAGTACAAGACAGATAAGTGTTACAAACAGTGACATTCGTATTAAAGGAGAATCTCGGCTTTATGTTAGTTTTATACTGCCAGTACAATCGTATTTGTGCCAGATTTCCGACGGAACAGACCTCCGAGTGAAACCTTGGAAGAAGGGGTATCTGTTAGAAACGGGGTTGTTTTCTCAAGAAACCAACCAGCCCAAACCCTTGGTTCTCATCAGAAAACCGAAGTGAGGTGATGGCTCACGCTTCCTCGTGCTCAGGCACATCAGGGATCCTGCAGTGTGAGCGTGCCTCGCCGTGGGTTGATTGATACCGAGTTAGAATTTCAGAATACTTCTGGTAGAGCCGCTCTTTCCTCTTGCAGAGCAGATAAGGTCTGCAGCTGGACCCACCCCAAACTAAATACCCTCCGGAGGGAGAGCTCCGCTGCTGCCGGGGAGCTCCAGCCGTGGGGTCGGAGGCAAGAGGGAGAGAAGGAAAGTGGGACACTTCGGTCTTCTGAAAGCTTTTTATGTATTTATTTATTTATTTATTTAGACACACTGCTATTATTTGAATTCTCTGTAAACTTCTTTTTGGTTTTGTTGCTTATTTTAGTGTTAAAGGCTGTATGAAGACTACCTGGATGACTAGTTACTGCTTCTGTATTTGCAACACCGTGGTTATCCTTAAACTTACCCGGAGTTTGTACAACTTTGTACAAAGCTTTATTGGTTTTGTAAGAAATGTTTCCTTTTTTTCTGCACTTTTCTTTTTCTTTACCATAAAATAGAAAGCTGTAAGTTAAGACTGTATGCTCACTTTTATTTGGGAAGTGTTAAATTGCTAGTGGCCACACCAGAGCGCGTTACTGCTTTGTGCCTCGGTGTTCTTCGTCTTGCTGCTGTGGGGCAGGGTTTGGTGGCTGGTTTTGGTTTTGTTTTTAACTTCTTTTTTTTACCAACTCTTCTGTGAGTGTATTTGTATTAAACTGTCAGAGTAGCACTTGGGGATCGTGTGTGTGTTCGGTGGCAGGCACAGGACCAGTGCCACGCTCGGTGCCGAAGTTGGGAGGATAGGGATCAGATGCTGCCTGCCCTTCCTGGTACAAGTGAAATACATTTGAAATAAACGACATATCCTTGAGAGGGGGTTGGATGGAGCACCAGAGCAGTTTCTGGCACTGTCAGACTGCCCTGTGCAAACCTGTCGCTGCTTATATGTTGTTCCTTCTTAGAGGCAGGATTTGCAGCCCGGAGTTTTTCCTCGCGGCGGTGCGAGCCGGGTGTGCCCTGCCCGGGTGCTGGGGCCTGCGTGCTGTGTTCCCTCCGAAGCCCGTCCATCACTCACGGCCAGACGTTGCCGAACAGAGTCGGTGTTCCATCACAGCCAGTCAGCCGGTGCTGGCTGAGCCACCTGTTGGATTTCTCCCGCTTCTGAAAGCGATTCGGACGGAAAGAAGCCCTAGAGGTAGATGAGGCTGCCTCAGAGGAGTCAGGGTGCTGTGAACACACTCTGAGGATCCACTGAGGCCTGGCTGAAGAGCCGGGGCTCTGGGGTGCTTCTCGACGTGCTGCACGTGTGGGGCTCCCTGGTGGAGGTCCACCTTGGCGGGTTGCCCACGGGACGATGTAGCGATGCCGCTCTTGGCGCCAGGACGTGGTTCAGGAGGGGTGAGAGGAGGGGGCTTCACGTCCCACGCCTGTTCCCAGGGGCTGGCCGAGGTGCCCTTTTCTTTGGAAGTAACGTGTGGTAACGTGTGGGTGTGTTTGTTTTGTTTTTAAACTGGGAACGTGGCCCAAAAGCCCCGGACGAGGGGCCCCAGAGGGACGGCTGGGGGCAGGGGAGCCCCGCGGGGCAGGAGTGCTGCGCTGTGCCCTGCTGTAGGGAAGTCCAAGGTTACAGTGGTCTGCAGCCAAAGCTGTGCCCTTTTTGGACGAAGGACGAGCAGAAGTACCAGGTGGGATTGAGTTAGGTGTTGGAACAAGGCACAAAACTTGTGTTTCTTGTAGGGATGGTGTGAACGCCGCTCGTCTAACCGGTGTGCTCCTTCCGATTAGGTGGGCAGTTAGCGGTGCTTGAGGAACGCACACAGAGGGATTCTGTGTCGGGACTGTGAATCTCCTGCCTGCGTTTCCTTCTTTCCTTCAACTCTTCCGGTGGGGCTGGAGAAGGGGGGCCCGACATTTGGGTGCAGTGGGCTGCGTGGGGAGCTGCCCTAAAACGTTCTGTGCGGGTACAGCCTGGCTGACCGCACACCAGGAACAACCCAACCCGCCTGCATGATTGCTTTCTGGAAATGGAAACGCTGTGCTGTGCTTTGGGCCTGTTTTCTATTTATTTTTTAATTTTTGAACTTCTTTTCCCCCAGATGTGGAAGTTAGGGTGACTTTGGGCCTCGCTGCGGCGGCGGTAGCTCTGTCTCCCTTAGCCTGGCTCAGTTCCCCCGAGGGGTTCACACTTTGGCTCGGGCCCCCGGGGAAGAGGGGAAGGGGAATCATAGCGGGATCCTCCCTATAGCAGCAGGTACAAGTCACCGAGCTCCTCGGCCTCCACTTCCAGGCCTGGCGTGCGGGGAGGGAGGAGCAGGGAAGGCGCCGTCCCCTCGCTGAGGGTGGGGTCGGGGTGGCAGGAGTTCAGCCGCGCTTATCGCATGGGAAAAGGCTGAACTCTGCCGCGGCAGGGCTGTGGGAGAGGCGGCAGCACCTTGCAGCCCTGCTGGCTGCTGGGGGGCACTTGGGGCTGGAGCCTCCTCTCACCGAGGCCGGCGTCTGCTCCGATGTGGGGTGGAAAAGCCGAGGAGCAGCGAAGGGCGCGTGGCTTCGGTGACAGCAGGCCCTAAAGCTGGACAAGACACAAGGAGGCATGCCTTAGCCGTTTGCTTTTCAAAGCACCCGTGCTGCCCATTTTTCCTGAGCACAGGCCTTGTTTGGTGCTGAGCAAGGGGCGCGTTTCGCTGGGAAGCTGTCTGACACGCAGAGTTCAGAGCCCACCGCGCCAGCAAGCACCGGCTTCATTTGTTTGCATGTTTAATGCCGATGTGATTTTAATAACTTAGTACACACCGTAGGTGCTTAAAATATCCCTGTAGAGATGTAGCAGAGCAGATAAAGAAGGCTAGTTTGAATGCGATTATCAAAATGCAAATTATCAAATCCGCTCCCTTCCTTCCCCAGTAAAACAAAGAGGAAACCTGGACGCAGTCCCTGTATGCTCACAGTGACGCAGTCCAAAGAGCTGCGGTACGTCGGTACAGCTCTGAGATGATGCTCGTCTCTGTGAAAGCCAGTAAAGAGCTTTATGTTAATATCTAACCTGTTTGTAAAATGTAGGTGTAAAATTCAAAATTGGCCTTAACTGATCAGTATAGTTAAATCCCACATTTGTTTCTGTTTAAACCCTGCATGTATTAGGAATCGGAAAAAGAGCAAGCTTCCTAAACCTCCATCCTTCAGAAGAAATTTGCCTTTTGCCGTGCCTGTGCAAATGCTGAGGCAGTTTGCTGGCGGCAGGGCAGCCCCTGCCAGCAGGCAGGCATGGGGTGTGCTTCCAGGTACAGCAGTTCAGCTGATTTTAGCATAACTGGGGAAAAAGTAATTTTCACATCTATGTTAAAAACTATCATATTCATAGGCTTGGTATCAGCATGGAGTTGGATTATGCTAATGCTTTTACCTTGTTCACAACGCGAATATTTCAGGGGAGTGCAACAAATCCAGCGCCTTGAAAAGCACTGAATGTGGAAACTGACGCTGGCGTTGTTCGGGGTTTGGCGTCCCTGTAGGTTTTGTTAGAGCAGAGCAGTCGGCAGAATGAAGCCAAGTGTGTGAGAAACTGCAATGAAAGGCTAAAATGTTATTAAGGTGAAAAAAATAATGTTTAAAAAAAAAAAAGCAAACAAAACCCACCAAGTGATAGGTAGAAGTCTTCCTAGAAGAGAATAGCTGCTTTTACACAGCTTTCAAATCATCTAGCAAACTTCTTTGCTGTTATTTTTAACAGGAAGCTGTCTAGAAACATGAAACGACGACTTTCCAAGTAGATGACTTTTTCATTTTAGACTGCAGCTTATGTGGAAGAATGTGTATTTCTTCCCTGGAAGCACCAGTCGTGCTTTTTGCATTCCAGTGGGGTGCTTTTATAGATCTCCTAACACGAAGAATTGCGCCCGCAAAACCAGTGAGGCCTTATCGGTCATCTGATTTTGTCGATTCCTGTGAGTCCCAAGGCTTTATCAAAACGCAAAGGGAAACACTTCGGACTTATTTTTTTGTGTTGCTACAACTTGGCGTATTGCTGTTAACTCAAACAGCAAGAGCAAACTTCCAAGGAAGATGGGTGAGAGGGGAGCTTTCCAGCTTTTTAGTCTGCATTTTTGCAGTAGGCGCACATTGTGGGGCCTGAGGCAAAAGTGCAACTTTGACAGAACTTCACTGAAATGACTGCTTTGACTAGAAACGTCTTCTAGGAGTGAGGGCGGAAGGGAGACCTGGAAACATCAAAGCTTGAGGTCAGAGTGTGTTGGAGAATGGGTGCCCAGAAAGGGGCGTCGGGAGCAGAGCTGAAACCAAACCACAGCCCAGTTCAGGCACTGAATGGGTGTGGGGAAGAGAACAGGATTGCAGAACACTTGGGGATGTTGAGGAGAAAGAGAATCCTAGAAATGACTAGGAGATGTACAGGGTGGGTTGAAATAGCTAAATGGTTCAAACAGGTGAAGTAGTTTGAAACAGTTATTTGCCTGAGGATTTGTGCCTTATTTTTTAGTTATTTTTCCTGCACAAACTCTCCCAGTTAGGAACAGAAGGTAGCTGTAAATTGTGGGTTACCGCTGTTCTAAATGCGAGGCTCTTTAAACTGGACAAAACCATCTTTTCTATTTTGAGGAGCTGCAGTCAGCAGGGGGTTCTTAGCTGAGATCTCATGTTTGGCAGAACAGGTACAGGGGCTAACTGCGCCTGCCCTCATCCTTCCTCATTTCCTTCTGTGATCAGGAAATCATGTTTTTTTGTAGCAACATGAACCGTGAAGACCGGAATGTGCTGCGTATGAAAGAAAGGGAAAGGCGAAATCAAGAAATTCAACAGGGTGAAGAAGCCTTTCCACCTAACTCTCCTCTCTTTGCGGAACCCTACAAAGTTGTGAGTTTATACCGTTTTCACAAATTCATTTTTTGTGGCAATTGTATGAAAATATGTATTTAAAACTTTATTTTTATCTGAAACCTTTTTAGATCACGGTTCTTATGTCAACCAGTGTTTAAGCAAGTCCTGAAAATAAGGACGGACAGTTAGTTACTAGCTTCACAGGCAGATTTATAGGAGTATTTGAGTAGGAGATTGATTAATTTTAAATACTGAAATACCTGACATAATAGAATTATCAGCTTTTTGGTGTAGTCCTGTTTCTTTAAGCTTTAACTAGTGTGCCGATTAGTTTGTATCTATTTTTTTAGTTTATGATCTCTTACGGCTTTAAACCTCTGCTAAGTTTCCTTCCAGGTGTGATTTGCTAAAGAACAGTGGAAACAAACAAACAAACAACAAGGCTTAATCCAGGGATAGCTTAAAAAAAATAATGTATGATTTAGGGTTTTCATTACATAGTTCAAAACACACCTTAAAAGCTGAGCCATTCCCTTATCACAATTTCATCTAGTTTGCAGGAAGTAAAACCTTATGACTGAAGACCTTTCTCCTGAATGAGAAAAGTTGTGGAGTGAAAAGTAAACCTGGGACTAGGAAACACTGGCAAAAAGACAGGGGTGCTAGCCACGATCTTAGCCTTGAAATTTAGATTTAACTGCACTAGTTGTCGAGTCAATTCACTGAAAGGGAAGTTGTGACTTCTAACACTGTATTTTGCATTTTTAAATGATTTTCACAGACCAGCAAAGAAGACAAATTGTCTAGTCGCATTCAGAGCATGCTCGGTAATTATGACGAAATGGAGGACCTTATAGGAGATAGATCGCAACAGAAGCTCGTTGGAATTCCCAAACCAACCGTACCATCAGCAACAGATGAAAAATCAAACCAAAGTTTCTTTGGTGACCAGAGACATAATACTAGTTCGCATCAGAGTAGCAAATGGACTCCTGTAGGACCAGCACCTAGCACTTCCTCGCAATCTCAGAAACGGTCCTCGGGTTTACAGAGCGGACACAGCAGTCAGCGTGGCAGTGGCAATAACACTAGCAGTAGTGGCCAGAGGCATGACCGTGACTCATACAGTAGCAGCAGCAGCCGCAAAAAAAGCCAGCATGGATCAGAACACTCCAAATCCCGTTCTTCCAGCCCTGGAAAACCACCTGCTGTTTCTTCGTTGAGCTCCAGCCATTCGAGATCTCATGGAAGTGATCATCACAGCAAAGAACATCAACGGTCAAAATCTCCCCGGGATCCAGATGCCAACTGGGACTCTCCCTCCCGCGTACCCTCATTTTCAAGTGGACAACACTCTAATCAGTCTTTTCCACCTTCACTAATGTCCAAGTCCAATTCAATGTTACAGAAACCCACTGCTTATGTAAGGCCAATGGATGGGCAGGAATCCATGGAACCAAAGTTATCTTCTGAACACTACAGTAGTCAGACTCACAGCAGCAGTGTGAATGAGCTGAAGCCCAGCAGCAAAGCACATCTAACCAAGCTGAAAATACCTTCCCAACCACTAGATGTAAGTTCCTACCTATTTACTGGGTTCTTAAATGATAGTCCCTTTGGGCTGGGATTTTCCAGCTTCTTTAAAATCCCAATCTACGTAACCAAGACGTAGTTTACAGTAAACGCTATTTTTTTTGTTAAATAAAGCATATTTCCTGGTGAAAACCTGTATTTTAAATGGAAAATGTGAAATTCTTCCATGTGGCTTCTGTGATTTTCATTAAACAGAGACTATGAGACATACTGAGAAAGGCTTAGCCAACCCAGACAGGCTCATTTTCCTAGAGTACTTCTGAAGTCAGTAAAATAGTAGGATATTCACAAGTCTTTTGACAAGCCTGTATCCATATATTGTCTTTACTGGAGCCATGTTGTCTTAGTCAAGTGATGCTATCTGAGCATATCAGGTTTTCTTTTGAAGCCTGTAGTAATTTCTAGATGTGATTATTATACCTTCACCTAGGGAACATAAGTTAACCCCAAAGCACACCAAACTGAAAAAGGTTCAGAACTTTCATCAGGTGTGCTGAGTACAGAATACTATTGGACTAACAACTTTTAATAGTTTGATAATCCTGGAATTGGTAAGGCACAGACCTTGACTACAGCTCACTTGCAAGAAGAGTGCCTTTCTTAGTAATAAAATGTCAGTGCATTTCGTATGAACTGTCTGAGTGGCAGTAGCTAGAAAAAAATCGTTTGTTCCTGGGTTTTCAATAAATAGCAAATTAAGATTCAGGAAACAGATAAGGAAAGTCAAAAAATTATTTCCACCTTCTGAAAGACTTGACATGCTGATGTTAATGCAGTGAGATCTGTAGTCATTCTGCTTTCTTTCTGTTCCTAGTGTCCCGGATGCAGAAGATTCATAGTTTCCTAATTGTTGCTGTTTCTAGTTTCGTGCTGTGCTGTTTTACTTTGTAAAGCAGTTTGTCATTACTATGTATTCATGGTCATGCATTTGAGTTCAGATATTATGCAGTGGCTTCTTCCAGGGAAAGATTGAAAGCCATGATTCTTTTTTCCCTTCTTTCCAGAAGTTTTTAATATCCCCGACTGCCCAAGATCACTTTAACTGTCAAGTGAAAAGTAAGAGATTATTGTGGCAGTTTTATAGACCCGCTATATTTGCTTTTCACAACTGGATGTGACTCATCCCATAAAAATCTGAATCTATCCGATATTAAAATTAAAATTATTGAAGAGAATTAACAAGGTCTGTTTGTATCTGTATAGACTCTATATGAACCGTGATAAGGATTGAAGTTTATTTTTAACTGCTTCAAACTCCTGGGATCTTTTAAAGAAAATCTGCTTTAGAAGATGTTAATCTTGAGTTTTGATTTGTAGGCATCAGCATCTGGCGATGTGAGCTGTGTGGATGAAATTCTAAAAGTAAGTTCTCTCTGCTTTTTTTCATAACATATTTGTTGAAAACACGAGCGTTACTAAGGAGGTGGAAAGTACTCTCTAGTTGATTAGTTCCTATTAAATTGGCTTGACCACAAGTCATTACAGGAGGGCTCTTCAATTAATCCACTAAAGCGGGTAGACTGGAGAAAACTGGAGGCAGAGCTTTGTGTGAGCTGGGCACTGTGCATTGCTGGGTGCACACATCATCGGGATATCCTTGTGGCATTCCTTGTCTTCTAGCCCCGTCCCCGCTAATCTAACCAGAATTGAGCCATTTCTTCCACCAAAATACAGTCGTTACCTTCCAATATCTTTTTAGATTATAATTATTTGTAGCCAGGTGACAGCAGACCCTTCTCTTCTCTACCTGCGTTATTTTCTCAAGCCTTTTTACCCCTTATGTGTCCTCCCGTTCATGTGTCTGCTATCACAAAGGTGTCATTGCCCCGTGAGCATTTCCATAGCATATTTGCTCTGACCTTCAGTACTCCATGGTCCTTGGAGATGCTCTGAGTGAATACAGAATGCTTTCTTTCCAGCTTCAGGTATTGATTTTCACCTCTTTTTCCTCAAATTTTATAGATTTCCCTTCCCAGGACTTTTCTTTCTACCCCTTTATCTTACATGTGCTCCTCACAGGCTGAAGTGATCAGAGACTGGCTTCTACTTCAGTTTATGTTCAGACCCACCAATTTTATTGATTTGTGCCTTTCTGCTTGTTTTGTTATGTCTTAACTATTTGTTTTCACGGGTAGCAAGTGAAGATTTAGGTTTATGTGCAAAATCTTCGTTATACATTTGGGAAATTAAGTTTTGAATATGAAGCTTAGTGAAATGTGAAAAAATGAACTGAAAATTGAGAGGTTTACCATGTGAATCAAAATTTAAATTTGAAATCTTTGCTCTGCTTTTGTTTTGTTAACAGCTTGTCTTTTTTGTTTTGGTACAGGAGATGACCCATTCTTGGCCTCCTCCACTGACTGCTATTCATACACCGT
Source organism: Stictonetta naevosa (assembly GCA_011074415.1). Taxonomy (NCBI): domain Eukaryota; kingdom Metazoa; phylum Chordata; class Aves; order Anseriformes; family Anatidae; genus Stictonetta; species Stictonetta naevosa. The sequence continues at coordinate 17,846,330 of CM021709.1, read as the reverse complement.
GCAAAACTGAACCGTCAAAATTTCCTTTTCCAACAAAGGTCAGTGCTGTAGTCAAATACCAAATGCTGTTTAAAAAAGTAGCTCCTATTAAAGATTATGATTTTGGAACCTTTAAAATTCAATTCTGTATAGTTCTGTGCTTGTTTCAGTGCTATGCAACTCTTTATCTTGCTTCACTATAACATTGTTGTTCTTATGAAAAATGTCATTATTTTTCCTCGTGTTTACATGCATAAAACAGTCTTCAACATCTGCAAAGACATGTATAAGCTTTCCTTTTTATATTAAATTCTATTTCATAAAGTCAAACCTTCTTCAGGGTAATTCTGAAGCTTTAAAATGCCACTGAGCCTTTTCCCCGTTAGGGGAATACTCTGCGTCACTGTGCAGAAGCAAGCGTTGTTTACCTCATCTAGCAAGCAGTGGAGGCTGACTGGTAAATGCTGAGAAAGTCAAGTGTACTTTTCTGCATAAACTGAATTTTCCTCTTAATTTTGAAGTCCAGTTGTAGTTCTGTTAGATCTTACATTTCCAGTTACAAAGGAAAAAAAGTTTTTAATGGGACATTTTGCTAAAGAAGTTTTGAGATCACTTGCACAGAAATATGCCTCATTAGCTTCCCATATACTTAATAACTACTGAAGCATTTAAACTATTAATTTGAAAGGGAAATCGGTTGCTTTTTGCTGCTGCTGACAGCATAGGGCATGTTTCCAGGAGACCTGCTTGAGCCGACACCTCTGAGGAAGGAGCTTGCATTCTCCTACCTTTTTGTCTTGGCTGTTTGCTCCTTTTCCCTCGGGCTGGCTCTTGTACTCCCACCTGCAGTGTTTTAAGGCAAACTGGCAGAAGCAATTGTTTGCCTTGAAATGCAGCTCTGTAATCTGAAGTGTCTTGGAAGCTGGTAGGTAGGCAGGGTAGATAGTTTGGGGAGCAACTTTAGCAAGTACAGTTCAGCTTGCGATAGCTGACTCATTTAGGAATTTGTACCTGTTGATTATCAGAAAAAGATTTAACTTGAGAACACATTTTTTCTAAAAGCTCAAAATACATCTGAAATGGGTTGAGGTACTCTGTCCCTGATTTGGCATAATTTCAGATTGCAGAAATTATGCTGGTCATTTTTTAAAAGTTACCTTAATAATCATGAGGACTACACCTTTTCTGACCAGGCTGCCATTCTAGAGGACCATTTGCTGCTATCAGTTTCTTGTTTGATACAAATTACTCCCCAAAACAGTTCAGTGAAATGTATTTTAACATTTTCTTCCTGAGATTTCTAAATGAAATGTGTCTAAACAGATTGTGGTGTTATAGGAATGCTTTGACATCAATGTCCTAGCCCTATTTCCCTTAACGTGAAGATGTTTTGGAGTTTGCATGTTTGAAAATCCAAGTAAAGGAGCTCTAATACATGAAATAAGCATGTTGGATTACTCTTTATAACAGTCTAGTTTGAAAAGAAATGTTCTCTTTTTGACTGGTTGGTCATAAGAAAATACTTTCTTGTGAGCACCTGTAATAGTTTTCCTCAGTGTTGGAAAAAAGTTGAATCTAGGTGATTTACCCAGACGAGCACTGAGTGAGTACAGTTTTCCAAAAGGCTCCAGCTATAGCTCACGATGACTTCTTGGTCAAAAGTTCCAGCCTCTGTAAGTGCACGTCCACAAACTCCCACAGACTGATGAAAGGTTAAACAGTTCTGTTTCTCCTGCTGGCTAGATATCTTGGAGCTACAGACAGTCCTGTTGTCATCACCCTGTCTTGTCGTGTTTTTGTCTCCGTGCATCTATTTGACTGAGTCTGGGGAGAAGGAAGCTGCAGAGATATGTAGGCCTTTGCCATGTCCAGAGAAACTACGTAAGGTTGCACAGCCTTGTTGATGCTTGAACAACAAAGGGTGGTTGTGTCTTTTTTTTTCTTGTTTTGAAGCTATCAACCTGGATTGTGTTTCTTCACCCAGTTTGCAAAAAAAATTCCATTTATGGCTGCTCTGACTCTTTTGACTTTTTGCCAGCTTTTTTATTTTGTGGCTGCACATCTTAGCCATGGAACTTCGTCAAATTCTCTCTCCATATCCAAAGTCTGTAATTTCCTCTGCCTTCTCCCCTCTGTCATTCTTGGCAGCAGGATCTTTGCGGAATTCCAGCAAGCCAGCGAGCCGTAGGCTTGTGCTGCCTGGACCCAGAGCAGAATTCAGAAAACAAAACAAAGCAGTGATTTACTTTAATCAAGCAGTGCTGCTCTAGAAAAGCTCGTTCTCTTTAATATTCTATTTATTCACAAGTGATATGCTGCAGTATGTCACAGCATTCCTTTTGTGTGCAGAAGCCCAGCATGTTTTGCCTGCACACATAAAATTAGGCTTGTTTTAGTGGACTGATTTTATTTGTAAGACTGTCGGGATAAGATCACTTTTCCTATGTGCGGATAGTGAGTAAGGTTGCAGGGACTCAAACCACTGACTGGGGCCTGTCTGCAGTATTATAAATATACCTAATATCAGAAAGTCTTTGAATCAGAAGATAAAACTTCATGAAAATAGGTCAGGGAAAGTTTTATGGATACTATGAAAAAAAATGATTCCTGACTCTTGGTTAAAATGGTGACCTAACACTCTATAATTTTATCCTATGTAATTGTTTTTTTTTTTTTTTTTTTAAAGCCATGGGCTCACAGTCAAAATCTCCAAAGCAGGAAGTACTGGTGTGTTTGTAAAATACATTCAAAAATCCAGCTGTTTCTTAGAGGGTGAGAGCTCTTCATCTCAAAGCAAGCCTCATTGCCAGCTTTTGTGCCTGCATACCCGTGCAGTGACCTGGAGACATCTCTGGAGAGGTGGATTCTGTCTCCAGCTGTGTTCAGCGTCTGCCCTGTTCTGAAGTGACCGTAATGGCCAGTGGGCAGGTGTGTCGATCCTTTGTAATACAGAAACTTTCTTCTGAGAAATAAAAATGAGATCTGAGTTTTCAGACATTACATGGAAACGGGTCCCATTCACCACAGCCTGCACACAGCCCGAGGGCTGACCTGCGGATGAGGAGTCGGTACCCCTACCGTTCTCATCAGCTACCAGGTGTTTTTCTCACCGCAGTTTTTGTGGCAGACTACAAGCAGCAATTTTATTTCCTGTTTAAGTGTCTTCACTACCTAACCTCAGTGGTATTCTGCGAAAGAGGTTTCCTTCCTTTAAGATATTTTTAATTTCTTTTTGAAGTAGACCTTTAGAAGATACTGCTGTAGGTAACCTCATAGTTGAAAGTTTATATTTTTATTAATTTATTAATTTCTGAGTTTCTTAAAGAAATAATGTATTCAAAGACAAAATAGATGGGGAGGTATTTGGAAAAAGTTGTGTATTTAAACATAACTCCTCGTTAAAGTGCACTTAACTGAAACACTGCACTGTGCCTTAGAAATAGGAAGTTGACTGACACGAGCAATTAGGTGCTTTCTGTAGAATTTATGCTGTGTGTACTGGTGAGAATGGGTGCCAGTTCCTCGTCTTGTGCTCACCCCAGCGCAGATGCTCTGTAGATGTGGTATTTTGATTACTATATGGTCTTTACTTCTTTTTTGACTTGGGTTTTATCAGTCTTGTCTACTTGTCTAAGCTGACGATAGGCAAAGGAAGTTGGGGAATCACGCCTGCGCTCCTTGTACTTGTGTCAAAGATAAAAATCTGTTTTTATTTTGAAGGAAGTACAGCTTTGCTTTCTGTTGAAGACGCAACACTTTTTTCCAGCTTTGTCCTCTCCTTGCAGTTTAGGAATAGTTAAATTTTATTTTTATTGTTTCTTTCATTCAGTTGGTAAAGATTAGAGGCGTTTGGAACACCTGAAAGTGAAGTCACCTAGCAAGTTGTGGTTCTGAGAGAAGTTATACAGTCTGTTCCTCTAGACCACTGACAAAATACTTGTCCAAGACATCATTTCAACTGCTTCCACTTTTGAAATAAAAAAGTTAAAGGAAGTTAGGATTTTCTAAGCATGCCTTGTTGCATAAAAATTTTGTTACATTTGGAAATTGCACATATAGCAACTCAGCTCGTCAGTGAGCTGGCTGTTAGGGAAGACGGGTTCATAGCTGTACCAAAACCCCTGCAATTCATTGTTGTAAAATGTATGTGTGTGACTTCATGAATTAACTCAAATTTTTCACCTTTCATGCTTAAAGTCAGCATTTGTCCTCGTTTTAAAATGAGGTCAGGAGGGTCCTGGTTTGAAATGGCAAACTGGCTTAGATGTTTTCCGGTAACTCGGTACTCTGCATATTTGTTTATTATTAGCATTTGAAAAGTTTGATATTGTACTACGTTTCGGGAGCCAGAATTGGGTTTTCTGGAATGGGAATACCAAAGATCACACCCGTGCTAAAATTTGTCGGGCTTCATCTTTCAAGGCTCGACTTGTAGGTAACAAGTCTGTTATGTCTCAAGGCAGGTACATATCACTGTTCATTGGCGTTGGTACCAGTGAGTTGCCTGATTACATGCAGATTTGGCTGTTTATCGGGACCAGGGGTGGGGGTGAAGAAGGGAAATGATCTGTTAGTCAGCTGTGCCTGCCTGCGTTTCCCCAGGAACTCGTGCGGAGCGCTTTGAGACGAGGAGTCGGACACAGCGTGTGTGCAGGGCTGTTGGGACTTCAAGTTTCATTGTCTCATGTGCCCTTTTGTAGCTGGGATTTTTTTCATTGATATGAGCATTAGAATACTCATTAATTGTTCATTGAGTGTTAGTATGCTCATGGCTTGTCCACCGAGATGCTGTATGTGTCTGAAAAAGGTAAGAATTTGAGTGAAAATATGTAAAACTAACAGCAAGGCTTTCCCCCCTGTGTAAGGAAAATAAAAACATACCACACTGCTCATCTTCCTGCTAAACATACAAGAAAATAGGATTTATAGAAGTTACATAGAGATTGAGTTCCGAATGCCAAGAGGTACAGCTGCACATGGCCCTTAAACCCCGGCACGTAGGGATGGCTGAGCTCCGGACGAGGAACGTGAAGCGCTCCTTCCATGTGCTTGCTGTTCCGCTATGGTTGGTGAAAGGAGTTTGGGCCTAGATAAAGAATCACTCTTTCTGCTTTGTTGTTGTTGTTGTGTGTGTGCTTTGGTGGGGGAGTGGTTTTGTTTTGTTTTTTTTAAAGGTTAGATGCCGTCCTTTAAAGTCAAGGAATAGCTTGATGATGGCATGTTTTTTGATATGCTAAAATTCCCTTTGAAAAAACTCCTGTGATCTTTTTATCCCCTTAGGAGTCCCAGCAGTCCAGTTTTGGCACTGGAGAACAGAGTAAGTATATTAAACTTCCTTTAATACCTGTAATGTTTTTGTTGTGGTTCGGTATTTTTAGTATCCGCCTCAGATGTCAGACTTTTTAAAGAAAGAGACTTTTCCAGACTGGTCATAGAATGGAGTCTAGGTTAAGATTTTCTGTACTTTCTCAGATTTTAACCTATGAAATAGCATTTGATTATCTTTCTAGTTTCTCGTTGAGAACTAGAAAGCCAGTAACAGCCTTGCAACTCTGTTGTATCTGTTAGGGGGGAAAAGAAAGTATCTTTAATTTGTATGACAATTTTTAATTTTTAAATGTCTGAAAAGATGCCTGTTTGGTTGATCTGACTGAAAATAGCTGAGTACTAAAAACAAAACACCCTCAGATAAAACCCCTGGACATATTAGTACTAATAGAGTGCATGTGTTCATGTTTTAGTAGAAAAACCACATTGCATTTTCTCCTTTGCTATGTTCGTTTTTACTTCGTGGATATAAAATCAAAAGAAAGAACAGATCAAGAATTCTTATAATGATAAGCTTAATAATCTTGAATTCTTGTCCCAAAATATATGCCCATATATTAGACAAAAGCTGCTTTTATTCCTCTTTAATTCTATCTTTAATTTGAATATTACTGAAAAGAGTAATTTAACCAGGTAACATACCTAGAAAAATGGAATTAGATTTGTGCTGTTGTCTTCCAGAAGCCTTTCTGCTCCCTGTTGAAGTGATTAAACAGATTAAGTAGTAAAAGCGTAATGGTTTATTCTTAGGTATTCACAAGCAGCTTAATCTAAACACCTAATACAGTGGGGAATTAAGGAAACAAAACGTAATTCCCTGATGCTAACAAATAGACGTGCGTTCTGGGAGCAACTGATCTCTCGGTATGCAAATGGAGAGGCAGGATAAATAAAAACATAGGTCTGGTTTTCAGCTCCTGTTTGAGTTTTCTGGGAAACTTTTAACAGCTTCAATTCTTGTTCCTGCTGTACTTTGCTTAGCAATATGCCAGAATTAAAGAAAAGGGAAGAATAAAACCCCAAACTGAAAAGCAGATTGTATCAGTATATATTTTGACTGTAAGAGTTGGTTTGAGTTTTCTTTTTGGATTTAAAGGTTGCTTATCCACTAAAAAGCTGTGTAGGGATGCTGAAAAAGTCAGGAGCTTGACAGGTTGAACTGTATCCCGTACCCAGCATGTAGAAGGCAATACATTAATCTTGATCGAAGCAAAACAGTTTTTCACACCATCAAAACCAAGTTAAGCACACATGCGATGATTTAAATAACTTTCTAGATTTTTCTAGATTAGTTGTTTTACTTGGTGTTTTGTCTCTGCATCCACTCACTTGGTTGGTCTCTGGGAGACTGTACCTGGTGTCTGCTGGTTATTACTTTCTGCGGCTCGCTCAGCCATTCTGGACTTGTTTATCTAAGTCTGCTTACTTCTGGCAATCTTGGAGTGACTATTTTCCTGTCTGAGTTTAAAACTCTGCACTTTCTTCTTCTAGAACGATATAATCCTTCCTCAAAAACATCCAATGGTCATCAATCCAAATCGTAAGTAGCTGTTGAGAAAATGTTTCTCAAATAACTGTTGAATTTTAAGAGCCGGAAAGATAGCTGTTTTGTTACTTGACTGTGTCAGTTCTTGCACAGACCCTTTAGCATACTTGTACCAGACTGGCAGAAAACAGGGATCGTTTCCTGTAAGCCTGTTTCAGGGCCAGTAGAGCAAATATGGTGCATTGGTATGAGTAACAAATACACCGTGCCTGCTTTCCCTTCCCCTGCTTTCGTCAGCCATCAGGAGAGGTGTGCAGGAGTTCGGACCTAGGAACTGGCTTGTGAACTGGAAGCATATAAGAACAGGCAGGATGGGACAGGACGTACCAAACGTGTGCATTGCAAAGCTGTCAGCTAGGAGCAGCTTGCAGCAGTTGCACAAACAGACAGGATGAGGAACTGTGTTGGTATTGGAGGAGATAGTAAATTGTGCTGGGGAGCTAGTTAAATTCATGCTACTCAGTCTCTTAAGTGACTAATAAAGGCTTTTGTTGGTTAGGTACACAGACCCAACATTATACTTCCTCAATCATACAACTGAAAGACAAAATAAAAAGTAACTGGAAGATTCTAGATGACTGTACTCCACCACCTTTCTCAAACCTGAAAATTGATTATATGCTGCTTAAAGAGCATTTCCAAACAAACGTGTCCATGAAAATAAAGTTTTGCCACCTGATTGTATGTTTCATAAAAGTGATTATAAATTCTGTAAACCTGGTATTCTGAGTTAATACTTGCTGCGATGCAATTGCAAAATGAAGTCTAGTTCTTCTGCTTGTTCGTGTACATATTACAGTCTTTACAAGATTAAAAAGCAAATGACCTGTGGGAAGGAAATAGAAAATAATTGAAGGCCAGTTTATTTATTTATTGTAGACTTGCAGTCAGTTTCCTGAAAACATGAGGTTTAAGAAGATACTTACATGCAGCCGTTTCAACAAGTAATAGAAATAGGAGTTCACTGTTTGACTTTTGTTATGGTAGTGTCATTCCAGGAAGGAAGTGTGCTATTTCCAAAACAAAATGCAAGAGCATCTGAGGACAAGACATAGCATTGTGCATTAGTTGAACTGGGATGCATAGGAAGAAGGATTAGAACATGTTTACTGTTGCAATAGACTTTGAAACAAAATGATTGTACTCTGTTCAAAAGGCTTAAATGTGATAAATGTATCTTTTGGAAAAGGATAGCAGTGAAAAATATATTGGGAACTAGATCTAGAGGTTGGTGTTTCCAGGTTATCAGTAGAATAACTATACTGTGAAATTCCGATATACTAGACTTTTAATCCTTTCTCATCTTCTTTCTCCAGATGTGAATCGAACCAGACAGAGTAAGATGTCTTATTTTTGTAATCCATTTTTTAAAATGAGCCCAAAGGCAATATACCCCACTATATGTTTTCAACGTGTTCATATAGTTCCAGTATTGTGAAATAGTGTGCGTAATTATAACTAGCTTAAATAATAGAGTGATTGTAACTTTGAATAATAGTAGAAGAATTGTAGCTTAATACAGTTGTGCTTTTGCCATGAGATGGGAAACAGCCACTTAATTCAATTTAAAACAGTATTCTTGGTCATTGTATATGAGACGTTGAACATACAGATTTTAGCTCTTCCTGCATTAGTAAAATGTATCAGATTTCCTTTCTAAATTTGACAGATTGAACAAAGGAGTGAAAGTACTAGGATCTGTTTTTTTCTTTAAAGAATGACTTAACTCGCCATTCTTAAACAATTAAATGTTTTAGAATGGTAACTTGCGGATTTCACCCACGCAGTCTACTCTGTAGTATAAACAATAACATGATGGAATATAGAAGAATGCTTTGAATGTAATTAAAGTGCATGGAAAAACTTGTCTCACTTTCTCCCCTTTCCTTACAGTATGTTGAAAGATGACTTAAAACTTAGCAGTAGTGAAGACAGCGATGGAGAGCAGGTATGTTCAGTCAGTGCCAAAGTTTCAGAAAAGTATACCAAGCGCGTTGATAATTTGGTAGTTCAGCAGCAGTCAGCACTCCCAACAGCAACCTGAGCAGCTCAAAGATTTGTAATTAAGAAGCAAAAATCAATTAGCAAGTTTTTAAACAAGCTCCAGGAATTCTACAATGCAAACCGGGGGAAAATCATCTGTTTTGTGCGAATAGTATGCTTGTACCTGAAGACTCTTGCCTTTCTGATTTCAAATGCACTTTCTCTGAAAATAAAATGGAGTGTACTTCATAACACATGTAATGGGCTGCCATTTAAAGACAGAACCCTTCATGTTCTTCCGTGCTGTCTAACGAGTGCATGGCGTAAACATTTCTGTGCAGGGACTGTGCTTGGGATGATAAGAGCTGCTGTGTTTGTGTGTTCTACTCCCAGGTTTTATCTGTGGAACAGCACCTTTATTGGTATAGATGAGTCTTTTCTTTCTTCTTTGTCAGTATTAATGTTGTGCAGTTTCTGTTAAAAATGGCATTTGTCATGCTAAATTAAAAATACCTGTAGGGTCTATACTCTGCAGCAGTAGTCCACTCTCCTTTTCTAAAAAAAATCTTTTTTTCCTATTCCCACTTCTATTACTTGATTTGTTTTCTCACATGGAAAACTTGAGGATAGTGCATTTACTTGGTTACCTACTAGTACTCTGGCCATCTCTAGAACAGGATCATAGAATTTCAATTAATCCGATTCAAAAAGATGTTATTAGGGATTGAGAAAATAGGATCTCTCAGAATATAGGGGACTCTGAGATGACACACCCATGGTAAAAACTTGGAGAAAACATTATTTTTCTTTCTGTTCAAGGAAAACGGAGACAAACGTTCTCATTACTGAATTAAAACACTCTTCAGGCGAAATATTTTAAAATTTTAAGGCTCTAAATTGATGCTTTGCAACATAACTGTATATGCAAACCTAAAGTAACTTCCAGAAGCTTCATGCTCTTCTTCTTAATTGCAGGATTGTGATAAGACAGTGCCAAGGAGCACACCTGGAAGGTAGGCATTCCTGCTAGATTGCAGCACAGAAAGTAAAGCAGTGATATTCAGTCCAGTCAGCACTCGTGACTTGATCTCATTTCTAATATCTGTTTGTCTTTCATCTTCTGGTAGAGCAAAAGGTGATGAGAATGTAATCGGTGATTAAATAGCGTTTATCCTGCAAATTATACTAACCACTTTGTGAATGGGGGGGGGGACGGGGGGACGGGACAAAGGCTCTTTCTTGTTTCCATTGTGAGCTGCATTGTGTTGAATTTTTAAGCAAATGTTAATTAAAATGTTAGATTTCATTCTTCCTAATGGAGGGACTTCTAGGATGTGTTTGTGCCTTGGGTAGTATTTCTTTATTTTTCTTCGTTTTTGTTTGCAGTAATTCTGAACCTTCGCAGCATAACAGTGAAGGAGCAGATAATTCAAGGGATGACTCGAGCAGCCATAGTGGATCTGAAAGCAGTTCAGGATCTGACTCTGAAAGTGAAAGCAGTTCCAGTGATAGTGAAGCTAATGAACCATCACAGAGCGCGTCCCCTGAGGTAGGATTTGACATGTATTTGGGCTGTCTTCATCAGTTTGGCATTCATCCCGAGTTTTAAAAGCAGAAAACTTGAATGTGTTCTCTAAGTGTTTTAAAAAAAAGTTGAACTGACACCTGTGGGGTCATTCCCACATTTGCGCAGTGTTCTGCTGCCGAAGCACCTGCAGTTGGATACAGTAATAGTGCTTTACGTAAGGGCACGTGTGATGTTCAACTTTGAGGTGATTTTTACCATCAGTTACCTGGTGGAGGGCAGACCTTAGGTATGGTAACAGTATCTTAAAAAACTGTGGTCTTCTAGTCTGGATAGCTAAGGCAGCAGGCATCGCCTGTGGATTGCAGCTGCTCTGGACCACGGGAGAAATGAGAACTGCTATTTGTAACTATATTATATTCATCATATTCATCCTTTTTTTGTTAATTATTGATCTCAGATGTTTGTTGTACCTCTTGCCTAGGCATACAGCACAGTATAGGTGTCCTCTGGAAAAGCTGGAAGAAGTGTGAAATGCTTAATATAACACTGCTGTTTTTTTTAAATTTTGTTTTTAGCCAGAGCCACCACCAACAAACAAGTGGCAACTGGACAACTGGTTGAACAAAGTTAATTCGCATAAAGTGTCACCAGCTTCTTCTGTGGACAGCAATATCCCGTCCTCACAAGGCTACAAAAAAGAGGGACGGGATCAGGGGACAGGCAGTGGGTACGCTGATCAAAGCGGATCCAAGGATTCGATTTCTTCTACACCAGGGCGAGATTCCAAACCCACCCAAAAGGGCTCAGAGGGCAGTCGTGGCAGGCAGAAATCACCTGCACAGAGTGACAGCTCAACACAGAGGAGGACTGTAGGTAAAAAGCAGCCCAAGAAGGCAGAAAAGACATCTGTTGAAGAGCCTAGAGGAGGTCTTAAAATAGAAAGTGAAACCCCAGTAGACATGGCAACAAATATACCTTCAAACAGGCATAAGGCAGCCACAAAAGGTTCCAGAAAACCTAACATAAAGAAAGAGCCCAAATCTTCCCCTCGGCCTACAACGGAGAAGAAGAAATACAAGGCTTCGAGCAAATCTGCCCAGAAATCCAGGGAATTCATAGAAACAGATACCTCATCCTCTGATTCAGATGAAAATGAAAGCCTGCCTCCTTCATCACAAACACCCAAATATTCTGAGAGCAATAGGACTCCTGTTAAATCTTCCATGGAGGAGGATGACAGCTTTTTTCGGCATAGAATGTTCTCTCCTATGGAAGAGAAAGAGCTTCTTTCACCACTCAGTGATCCTGATGAAAGGTACCCCCTTATTGTGAAGATCGACCTGAGCCTCTTATCAAGAATACCAGGGAAGCCTTACAAGGATGCTGATGCGCCCAAAGTGGAAAAGAAAACCGTACCAGAGAAGCACACAAGAGAATCCCAGAAGCAGCCTTCTGACAAAAGTTCTACAAAAGGCAAAAGGAAACATAAGCAGGTGATGACTTTGTAGATACAGTTTTGCCTGTTATCTTAGCCCCTTACTGTCTCGCTACGAGGGTGAAGTGTATAATCCAGCAACCCGTATCATACCTCACTGTGATGACGCTGAGTAATTTAGGAAATTACTTTGGCCACTGTTTTGTGCGGAATATGTTGATCGTTCCTGTGCTATTGTGTTAGGGGTTATTAGAGTTTTCTTTTGGAGTGAGGAGGGAAAGGGAGAAGGTTGTACCTGGAGGTCTGTGAGCACCACAGTGAGAGCTCATGGAGGTTGTATAGCATCTGTATCTCTGAGCACTGCATCCTGCGCTCTCCTGCCTCTGCTCCACCTGCCGTAAGTCCCTGTTGCACTGCAGGCCAGCTCAGGCAGCTGATCCAAAGGAAAATCCACCTGGCCAAAAAAAAGTCTTGATGTGGATCACTTCCTTCAAACAGCAGATGATGCAGTTGCATGGGAGCTATTGCCAGGACAAGGGATGGGGCAGAAACAGACCTGGGGCACATCAAGAGAAACCATAAGCTCAGGGGTGCTGCTCTACTGGGATTGGAAGTATCTCTCCATAATATTGAGTCTTTTCAGAAAAGCATTTAATCTTCTCAATGAAATAAAAAGCAGGAATCCCCAGGGACAGTAAAATGGACAGGAATTAATGAGGGATCTGAACAGAATTAGCACTGCTGGGAGAAAAATGGTAGGGGGTGGCTAGTAGTATAATTTTAAATTGCTTTTGGAAAAACTCAGTAGAACATACACAGTCTGTATAAAGAGCAAATCTGTGACATTTGCTGTTGTGTTTTCCTGATGGTGATGCTCAAGGTTGAAATATTGGTGTGACAAAAGTAACCTTCGGGGTTTGAGTCTGGGTTCCGTACCAGGTGACGTACTCTGTGAGGCCCTAAGTTCTGGTCTATTCATTGTATTTCTACTTCCAGTGCTTGTTGAAGACAGCTTTGAAATTCACCCTCAAAACCCTTTGACTTTAGGATTAGGTTTATATAAAAACCCGGTATTCAGCAGCTCTTACTTTATAGGCAGCAAGACTTTTACTGTTTCTGGCATTCATATGACACCTGCTTTAGGCTCCCAGCATAAAATCTGTTTCCTGATCTCTTATTGAAGCTTTTGGCATTTTTTTTCTGGTATTTCATGGTAATGTTTTTGTTGTAAAATGTACAATTTGACTGCCACTTCTTTTACACAGGTTGGTAATTTAGAAGTCAGACTTTGTTTTTCATTGTATTCCAATCTCAGGGTTCATTATCTGGTCAAATATTTGATGCAGGCTAGATGCTTTGGGGAATGTTTTTGTGGTCTGTACAGATCTTGTTCTGTACACTGAAAAATACCTACTAAATTAAATCTAGTAAATATGAAACGTTTACAGCTTCACTGAGATGGTAATGTAGACGTTTGCTTGGATGTATTTCTTGTTTGCTTTATTCAGAATGAGGATGAAAACAGAGCCAGTGAAAGCAAGAAAACAAAACTGGAAGAGAAAGCTCCATCAGGACACAAGACGTCTAGTAGTAGAGAGTGAGTATCTTGGCTGTGTTTTCAGCACGAAAGCTCGGGGTGATCAAGAAGACTGATGTCCATCTCCCCCCTTCCCTTCCCTTCCCTCCACAACGAACTCTCTCCTCATTATTAATTGATGGGTAAAATTTCATTGCTGCTTATTCTTGAGACTGATTCAGTTCAGTTTCTACTAGTAGCTGGTGGAGATTTGATTTCTATAACTAAAAACATTGACCAAGCACATTTTTTTATTTAACAAAAGTAAGGTAAACCCTAATGTGAAGGGTTGGTTTATTATGGAAAGTACACTTCCTGTTTTTTTCTCTAATGTACAGTGGCTTGTTTTGTTTTGTTTTTGTTAGAAATAAGCTGTGCATCTAGGTTTTTGATCTTTTAAAATCTGTACATTTAAATTAACTTAATTAGTTTTAAATTAAATTAATTTTAATCTGGTAATTCTCCATTTAGCAAGTATGTAAACTGAGAATAAATTAACTGGCATGTGGGACGCTGATGGCATTGAGACTTGGATCCATGGATTTAGCCTCAAATTGGCTTGACAGATTAGCTAAAGTGTGAGCGACAAAAAATAAAACAGTGCAGACTTAGCAAAACCAACAGCCTTCAATACCCTTTTATTGCAGGTTATTTCTGCAATTTTGTAAATGACAGGATAAGGGGGAATGGTTTAAAACTAAAAGAGAGGAGATTTAGATTAGAGGTTAGGAGGAAATTCTTCACTCAGAGGGTGCTGAGGCACTGGATCAGGTTGCCCAGTGAGGTTGTGGGTGCCCCATCCCTGGAGGTGTTCAAGGCCAGGCTGGATGAGACCCTGGGCAGCCTGGCCTAGTGGGTGGTGTCCCTGCCCATGGCAGGGGGGTGGAACTGGGTGATCTGTAAGGCCCCAACCCAAGCCATTCTGTGATTCTCTCTTTCTTTTTTCCTTTTATTCTTGATACTTGCTTGATTGCCAGTCTGAAGGACGCTTCGTTAAATGCAACTATATTTTTATTAAAATACTGTGTATAAATAATTATTTAATGTACTGTACTCTGCAAAAACGGAAGCCAGGATTAAGTAACCATAGCCCTCAGCAGCCAAGGTAAGAGTGTACCAGAAGGTGAAGTTGAGAAAGTTTTCCAGTTCCCTGGCTTCCAGCGCTGATTTATCTGAACCATCTTCTTTTCTGAGTTGGTAGGCTGACTAGTCTGTAATAGACAGGCTGGCGCTGACAAGGGCATTAATTTCTGACGTTGTGTTTAGGGTGTTTTTTAAGAACTGTTGCAGGGATGTGGTTTTATGGTTAGAACTTGCCTGCTGCATTTTCAGGTCAGAACAGATAAAATGGTAAAAACGAGTTCAATCAGGCTTCGTGACATCTAGTCGCTGTGATGATTATTCTCTCTCTCTCTTCCTCTGAATCTGGCTTGGTAGGGCTAACAATAAACATCTTGGTTTTGGGGGGAGGAGGAGGGGACCAAAAAAAAAAAAAGAAAACGGGCTTTTTTTGTGTTTTGAAAAATGAAAGACAAAACTAAATGTATTCATTGTGTTCAGGTCTCTAAAGCCAAGTGCTGTTAAAGAGAAGGATTTACTGCCGTCTCCTGCTGCCCCAGTCCTCCAGAAGGATTCCAAGCAGGAACATGGGTCCCGGAAGAGGACAGTCAGCCAGTCATCATCCTTGAAGTCCAGCAGCAACGCCAGTAAGGACAGTAGTGGTGGCAGTAAAAGCAACTCGTCTTCTAAACAGAAGAAGATGGAGGGAAAGGGTTCTAGCAGTACTAAAGAAACCAAGGTAAAGAGCTATTCTGTGACTGCCTCAAACTTGTCAAACTGCAAAGTGAAACACATGCTCAGTGTGATCTAAACAATGATTCACAGTTCAAGTTGAAATGTAAATAGTTTTAGATTTGCAGTGTTTCATGCCATAGTGCTTAGGTACCTTGGAAGTCCATAAATTAGAAAATAACCTGGGAGAGATTGTGGAATACTAATGCTTATTCCTACCAAATGCTTATGTTAATTAGTGAAATGAGTTTAGACATCTTCTGATTACAGATGCTGCTTATTTTTTGTTTAATTTATTAATGAGAAATATCACTACAAATCTGTTTACACAACAGTAAATAGAATAATGAGGTTACTCTTATGTCATTGGAGCAGATACAAATCTTGCCCTAATTTTAAGACCAGAAGCTGGGTCTGTGTTCACTGCTAGGATGCAAAGTTATGGCTCTCATCGTATTGCATCCTAGTACCCCAGAAAGGTCCTCTTAACTCCAGCTTAGGAAGGTACAGAGCCCTCTGTTGTTAGAGTAGATAAAACATGGTTGCAAAGATGATACAGGAAACTTTTTTTTTAATTTAAGAGATTTAGGTTAGGAAGATACTTAGATTGTGGGATTCAAAAATATTACAGGAAGATGATGCACTTAAGTCATGGAAATGTAATGTGTTTTTTCATCAATATATAAATGTGCATTACTGGACAGAAATTACTTTGTGAGAACATCTGACTGTTTAAAATGTATCACTGAATACCCGTGATAAGCAATTTCCAATGTACAGCCGATTTTTGAGTCTAATATGTTTAACTTGGAGGGATTTCAGCTCCATCTTTGGGGTTCCAAAGTATGCTGAAGATGTTGGTGCAGTCTGTCTGGGAGCTGCCTGCAGCAAAGCCCCGAAGCCACCTCTGGGCTCTGGAAACTACAGCAGTTGAGGCAGCTGCTAACCTCAGTGGTTGGGTTTGCAGTTTCTGAGAAGTTTAGAAGCAAGGTCTAAAACGTTCAGGAAGGATAATTGATTGGGCAGGAGTAAAGCAGCAAATTGCCATTAGCAATGGCAGAAAGTAGCTTAGTCATCGGGGTGGAGTTCATGAAATACCTGACCTGGGAGACGTGCTGTGTTACTTCAGATGCCATTGCCATGAGATTTTAGAAACCTGACAAGGTTGTGTGCATCGAGACACTTCCAGGATGCCTGTAGATAGTGAAGTTGCATCACAGACTGCTGCTCTCTGTCCTTTCCTTATTTGTTAGCATAGAACTGTCCCTAAACCAGCTGTTCACGGGTGTGATGTTTATCCTTTTATACCTCGGATATGCTTAGTCATGCCTTCCTTAAAGCAGTATACTGCATTCCACTGCATGTTTTGGTATTGACTCCAGGATCCTTCTGATTAGCAATGATCTGATAATGATCTGATAAAGGTAGGTTATGAAATACATCTGTATAGCTGGCCTTTGGTCTTGATAAATCCAAAGAGCTGAAAACACATGTGAAGCTGGAAAGCTGCTTTATGCTGTTGAGCAGAACAGATTCACTTAAAACTCACAGAATGTTTTAGTATCCAACCTTTAGCCTGAAGTGTCACTTTGAGCTGTGTGTAATTTCAGGGACCAAGGACTGTATTGTGAGACAGTTGTCATTTCTCCTTGAAGATGTTGCTTATCATTGTGAAATACTAGTGTTTTCCAAGCTAAGATATTCAGCAGTGTATGTTGAGAAAAATGAGAAGTCATTAAAACATTCATAGCATCTTTGTTAGGGTGGGAAAACAGGACTTAGAAACAGCAATGTGGCAGATTCAGGGAGGGATTTCCTGGACCGAGGTGTGTGTAGGAAACCTTAGCTGCATTCCTTCCTCTGAGGGAGGTCTCCTGATGTACTAGAGCTAAGAGCTTGATCGCAGCCTCTGTGTCTTCCTCTGTGCCAGCATGAGGTGAAAGCCTTGTGGAAGCTGTTACTGTATGGCAGCTAGAGCAGCTGCAAAAATGACCTTACTGTGAAGTGGGTGTGAAGTCATAGGAGAAACATAGCAAACGTTTTATTTGAAGACAAAGAAGACTTAATTGTTCTTTAAGTTTATGTTTTGGGAACAATTTTCCTTTCAGGAAAAGATTCTGAACAATTCCTCAAACTGCCCTCCTGTGTCTGCTCCATCTACGGAGAGCTCAAAGTCTAGAAGAGCAAAACTTGTTTTTGATGACAGGTAAGAAAAGCAGAGGGTTCCTTTCCCTTTGTGGGGATGCTAGTCTTGGAGCACAGCCAGCTTCCTGTGGGGAAGCGTTGTCTTTTTGCTTCACAAAAGATGTTAAGTACAAGCTTGTGCTCTGGAGAGCTGCAGTGAAGTGCTTGTCTGCCCTCTTTGTGCCACTTACTTGGTGCAGACAGTGCAGTCCTTGAGAAGGAACCGTAGCCTGCCCTGTACATTCCTCTAGAGCGAGACAAGACCAAGCAGTAGACTTGCATAGCTCAGGGTGGTTCTGGTTTTAAATGCTGATGGGTCCATTGCACCCTCAAATTCTTGTTTCCTTCTCTACCCTACACTGTTGATCAAGTGTTTGGTTTGTGTGGCTATCAAATGCAATCCTGTGTGCTAAACATCTTGCTCAAAATACTATTTCAAATTACCTGAAACGAGAGAACTGAATTTAGCTATTTTTAACAGTTCTATCATACTGTAAATAATTGTACAATTTAACTATTACAAGTATTTTTAAAACAGTTTCAGCATACAGTAGCTCCTGTAACTTGAGATGGGAACAAAAAAAAATTAAAATGTCAACATTAGGAAACTTTGGTTGTAAAAGGAAATGCATTGTGGATGGTGCTGAGTCCATAAGTTTGTCTCTTCTATTGTAGGACTTACTCAGCTGATCATTATTTACAGGAAGCAAAGAAGTTAAAACATAATGCGGATGCACTGGTAAGTAAATCTGCAGTATTTCTCTGGTGTTTGCACATTATACTGGGTTTTGTTTACTGCTTTTGCTGGGTTGCTCCATGTCTGTACTGGGACTTTCTGGTGTGCCCTCTTGATTTTTGTCTTTAAAGTTTTTTCCAATCTCAGTCTGACAGGTTCGAGAAGGCTGTGTACTACCTAGATGCTGTAGTGTCGTTCATTGAGTGTGGGAATGCATTGGAGAAAAATGCTCAGGAATCCAAGTCCCCGTTCCCTATGTATTCAGAAACTGTGGAATTAATCAAGTAAGCAATGTAGAAGATACACAAAAGTCAAGTGGGTGGGAAAGAGGTCTGGAAGTCAGAGCTGCTAGGTTTCAGAAAGGTTTTTCCACCAGTTTTTGAAATCTCTTATTCTCCAGTAAAACCAGATCACTTAGCACTTTGTTCCAGTTGCTGAGGCTTAAAGTGTTCTCATAAATGTCGAGATCCTTTGTTCCAAGGTTCTCTCAACAATATGTAACACATGAAAAGCAAAATTTTTCCAATTATTATCTGGTCATATTTTGTTTAGGGTCTGGGGGAAGTAGCTGAAATGGTGGAGACGGTTGAAATTAGAAATTGATAAGAACTTTGGTGGTGGATAAATGATAGTGCAATACTTTATTTTGTTGTTTACTTGTTGATACTGTTTGTAGGTACACTATGAAACTGAAGAATTACTTGGCACCGGATGCTACAGCTGCAGATAAAAGGCTAGCAGTGCTTTGGTATGTGTATTTTGAATTTAATACAACACACTGATTGTTTCAAGTGCAGTCTCCATGAAATACTGTATTACACGGAGTTCTCCGGTGGTTTTGAACAAGATACGAGTTTTCCATTTGACTGTGCAGAAAGATTAATGCTTTATATCTGATTACTGTAAATTTGGGCAGAGAGGCTCTCTAGTTTTTGGGCTATTAATGTAATTACTGAATCTTTTTCCAGCTCTGTCTGACTTCCTTAAAATGAAGTCAGTTAGTGTTTTTATTTAGAACATGATTTCATTGATGGGATGTCTGTTGCAGCAATGATGCAACAACATTGTTATGCGGCTAGAAATGGTAGAGAGATCTTTTGAACTTTTATCCTCCTTAATGTTTTGGTAAAATTACTACTGATGAGTTGAGCTCTCCATTTTCTCTCTTTGTAAATTGCAATACTCAAAAATAATGGATTGCTGTTGAGTTTGACGTGTATCCAGCTGATAGGGGGCTGTTTGATGACCCAAATGCTTCAGAAAACACTGTTGTTGCATTAACAAACAAACTGTTTTCTGGTTTGTTTTATTTTTTTGTAAAATGGGATTATCAACTTGCACTGCTTATTCATCTGAAAGACTTTGTAGCTCTGATTTGTGCGTTTTTTGCACAATAAACTTGAAACTAAGGTGTTTGACTGGATTTGAAAGGAGTAATAGCAGAAAGGATGAGGGTCCTTCCTGTGTGTTCACCCAGTGATAAGTCAAAATTTAGAATGACTGAAGAATTGTCATTTGCCTTCTGGACCAGTGAAATGGCTGCAGCAAGCAGGGGAGCAGAACCAACCAGTATCAGGTGGAAAAGAAAGGGGAGGCAACAGCAGAATACACCAGACTCAGTATGTCATGACATGAGCAAAAAATTAAATGAAACTCTTGTCTAGCAAGTAATTTAGTGTTGTCTCCTGAGCTCAGAACTGGAGATTAGTTATATCAGCAAAATCATGGAAAATTATAATTTCCACTCCAGGCAGAAAGCTGTGGTTTTCCCTTCCTTAAGAAGTTAAAAGTGGGTTTGGATTTTTGCTACTTAGGACTTGACAATTGGCCTTTTAGAGTTAGGAGAGAAAGCTTTTAAAAACACAGCTGCTAGGTTTTTTGAAGTTCACTGGGATGTGATAAACTTGGCTTTAATTGTAAACGTTTTGCTGTTCTGTCTTTGGTTAGTCTTCGGTGCCAGTCTCTGCTATACCTAAGGCTTTTCAAACTGAAAAAGGAAAGTGCATTGAAATATTCTAAGACTCTGACTGAACATCTGAAGGTAATTGCATATGTATTTTTTCATTTTTTTAATCAAATTAAAGTTCTACATTGCTAAAAATGCCTCTGTCCAATTTACAGACTGCTGCGTGCAAACTTGCAGTATGCTCTATTTAGAACTGAAAGTATATTTGAGCTGAGTAGCTTAAAACTGGGAAGATTCATCATGACTATAATGTCATCAACCCACTGGTCCTAGCATGATTGATCTCTATTAATAATCTGATGTAGCTTTTGTCTTTAATAAGTTTAGTAGGCTTCAAAGAGAATTTTAAAAGATTTTTCTTTCTGCAGATAAAACAAAGCTGAAACCTCACTTTGTCTTCACTGATTTTTGTCTTAGTCATCAGTAAAAGGGATATTTTTACCACATTTGAAAGTACTTTGCTTGATATTATTCAGGATTTTGATTATTGTTTAAAAGAAAAGCCGTAAGAACTAACTTGTTCAAAAATGACCGATTAACCAGATAAAATGGGATTAAAGTATAAACATAAATCAGGACAAATTTATTTTTCCCCAACAGAATTCCTATAACAATTCCCAAGCACCATCACCCGGTATGGGAAGGTAAGTAATAAAAGTTGGCTCCAGTATTTCCCAATGCATCTGATCTTCATATAATTATCATAGATCATTCTAACAATATTTCATAGATAATTCTAATTGTAGTAGATAATTTTATTCTGATAAAGGATTTGGAAAACTGCCACTTGTGATATTGCTGTACTGAAACTTAGGCATTTCCTTCTTTGGGATGGAAAAGAAAAAAAAAATTAGTGGGTCATTAACACATAAATTACTTGTCTTAGTGAGTTTGTTGTTTTATATAATGCTTTTTCCCTCAAAACAATAGCTTTATTGGTGCTGCAAGCCCAGATGGCTACAAGTACCTTCAGGGATGTCCGTTCCATAGTATAGCAATTTATTTTTATTCCTTAAAACCTAACATCTGACCTTTTATGGATTACTCTGTCAAAATTAAAATTTTCAGAGTTTTAGGGGAACCTTTCAGATTTGCATCATGTTGTTTGAAAATGTAGTAGTATGGCAGTATAATTAACCATGTAGTTTGATTTATATTACTATTATTATTATTTAAGCCTCAATTTATTTAAACAATGAGTGTAAGACTTTAATTAAAGTTGGTGAGGATTGGTTTTGGTTATTAAGCTGAAACACAGGAGTTGGAGGAGCCTTGGCAATTTTTACCAGCCCGTGCATTTCATCTGTTGCAGGGCAAACCCTGACTTCTTGATGTGTGAAGTGGGAGTGTTTTAGCATCCCACATTCTGAGGTGTAGGAAGAGAGGTCTTAGAGCATTATTCTTAAAGCATGACAAGCCTGAAGTACATATGCATGCATTTTACAATTTAATATTTTTCTTTGGATAAGCAGCAAGCCTGTTGGTATGCCGTCTCCAGTCTCTCCAAAGCTGTCTCCAGGGAATTCAGGAAATTACTCTTCTGGGGCAGCCAACCCTTCAGGGAGCGGGTCTTCGGTGACGATCCCCCAGAGGATCCATCAGATGGCAGCCAGCTATGTCCAAGTTACATCCAACTTCCTCTATGCCACTGAAATATGGGACCAAGCCGAACAGCTGTCTAAAGAACAGAAAGGTAAGGCTCGTCACAGGCAGGTTATGACCTCACAGGATGCTCAGCTGGGTCCCCTGCAAAAGAAAGACAGAAAACGATGCCCTTGATTATGGTGGTTTCCCAGGCTGGTTGTCTTGGTTGTCAGGTGGTGCTGGTGATGTAATGTTTCCTGCCGGCTATGTTTTAAATAAACAAATCCTGATTTTCCCATAAGTTGTTCACTGTAGGAAGAGGAACTTGGCGCACTTCTTTCTCTGAAATTCTTATCTTGAGTAAATATACACATTTGAGGGAAAAGACCAAAAAAAAAGTTTTGCAACCATTTAACCATAGTATAATTATTCTCCTCAACTAGTCATATGGGAAGGAGTAAAGAAATTGACTAGAAAAGACCTTTTTCTTTTATTTTTATTCTTCCAACATTCAGCCATCTTTCATTTCTTCTCTCTTAATCTGAAAGATTTGTGTTGAAAAGATTTTTTTTTTGTGATGCAGTGTTTCCAGTACTCCAGCCAACGTGAAAGAGTGTGCCTAATTTAACTTGCATTTCTGTTGTTTTAGAGTTCTTTGCTGAACTGGATAAAGTCATGGGCCCTCTGGTTTTTAATTCAAGCATCATGACAGACCTAGTGCGTTATACCCGTCAGGGACTCCATTGGTTGCGCCTGGATGCCAAGTGATATTTTGAACTGAAGGAATGGAAAATAGAACACATTTTTCTCGCTGCCTCTGATTTATCTCCACAACACTGTGTCATGTCAATAAGGAAGACTGCCATAACACATTGCTTAGTTGACACTAAGAGCAAGGAATGCTTTGAAATGTCTCCCATCCTCATTTGTGTTTTGTGTTTTAACCCCAAATTATCTGGTTAATGGACTTCTTCAGTATTCCCATTTTAAGTTATTTAAATATTTTAAAATTTGCAAAGTATAAAGGTGTACTTTTGCTAATCTATCGTGGATAGATTGGATCATTGGAATTCCAGTCATAATACATAAGTCAGTTTAAATCCTATTTATTTTAATTTTTTAATTTTAATTTTGAAAAGCCCGATTTGGGGCAATTTTTAGCTGTTTCTTCCCTAAATTTACCCTTTCAAGTACTTAGCAGAAATTAAACATAGACACTTTATTTAAGGACTTTGTGAGCTTTGTTACTCTGTAATGTCTTGTGGTGGTAGAGCCTGTAAAAGAAAGTAGGGTTGATAGGTTCTAACGTGTAGGAACACCATACTTTCCATGCCTAATGCCTATGAGTCAACTAATAAATGACAGCTAGAGATTTATTATTGCAGAATTTGTACTAAATAGAAAAGTTCCAGATATTCTTCTACATATTAAGATACTTCGTTTAAATGAATTTTAAAGAAATTTATATGGAAAATATTTAGCTGGATCTGACTTGGGTTGCTTTCAAGGCAGTTTCAAAACATTGATTAACACTATAACAAATCACAAAACATTACAGTAATTTGTATTCGATGTAATATCAAAGTAATGGTGTAGGAACAAACTTCAGTCTGATAGGTGCGATGCATACAGGAAAGGTTTCTGAAATGGACAATCTTGTGCTTTTTTGTATCTCTTCATTTAAAATAAGTTTTGTTTCCTTGCTTGTCATTTTTTGACACATTCAAAATCAGCGAACTTTGTGGTTTAAAAAAACCAAACCAACAGTAGTTAAATTCCTACCAGAACCATCATTTGCATCTTTTCCATTGACTGAGAAACCAGGAATCTTAAGTAGAAATGGAGGTCCATTTTTTCCTTTTAGGGTCTGATGGTTAATGGACACTACAGCATGACAGTGCAACAGCCATTGTGGGGTGGGGAGCACACCTGCTGTTACAGGGAAGCTGTCTAACTGCTTGGATGCAGAACGGATTTGAAACTTGTATTTACCCCATGTTAATGAAGGTCCCATTAATGCTCGATGTGTTTGATGGAGCAGAATATTCACTTGAGAGAAGCGATTTGGTGCAACAGAAATGGTTCGTGGAGTTGCAGCTGACTGCTCTCAAAACGTGCAAACCAAAGTACCTTTCCACGCGAGGTGCTTGTCTGAGTAAAAGGTTTAAAATGCTACTGCTTTCAGTATTGCTTAGTGCCCCTAACATGTCTGGTGTGCCTTATGCCTTACTTTTAGATGAAGATTTTATGAACTGTTTACAAGATGTTTTACAGCAGGACCAGGTATACTGTATGCAGTGGTCTTCTGCAGTACTTTGGTAAAATTCCATTTCCTTTTTAAACCCAGTGTCTGTCACACAAACTGACTTCTCATCGCAGTGGTCTCCTTTTAAAGAGTCAAACTCTGAATACTTTAGAGTGAGATTGTGGAATGCTGCTTTGTTTTCGCTCCCATTTAACCCTTTATTCTGTACCAGATACGAACGTGCATGTTCAGGAAAATTATTGCACTAAATTTTTGTGTAGCTGTAGTTAAGTGCCAAACTCATGGCAACCTCGACGGAAGGAATAGAATTCTACGCTACTTAGTACTGCAGTATGTCCTATGGGCTTTAAGAGTTTAGGATTTTTGCAAATTAGTAACCTACTAAAAGGTAGCTGCATATTCGTAGAGCTTCCTTTGCGTTCCAGCGTGTTTTGTACTTCCAGAAGAGCTTTGCTACATACAAACCGATACATGGGTAACGGACCTGTGACTTGGTCAATTATAGCCGAATTTCCTGTTCAGGTCTGTTGGAGCATCCTTTGTATTGAATCACTGTGCAAGATCACATTTCTTTTAGTGTTTGCTGTTAGAGACAGAACTCTGTACCCTCAGACTCCGCATCCTGGTTAATGGGACACTGTCAACTATTTTTTCCTTTAATACTCTAAAGTGCCTAGCACACTTTTGACGCTATATAAAAAATACCTTCTTAGAAGTTGCATTCATAGGTTGTTTTTTTGTGTAGTGCTGCACTAGCCAGCATGGCTGTTTTTTGGCTTGCTCTTCTGTGCACAGTTACCATGACTCTCAGCAGGAATGGTCTCATCTCTGGGATTTTTTTTCTTTTACTAGAGTCCCACAGATACCTTTTGGTGTCATGTGCAATTGGTCTATAAAAATGTATCGCTTATCCCTAGATCGGTGAATCTTAAAGAATTGTCTTCAAATGACCAGAAGACTTTTTACATTGTGTCAAAATGTGGACCTGAACTGGTTGAAAGTGTCCCGCCTCAACAGTATACTTCGCAGTGAAATGCCCTCCAAGAGTGCTGTCCCGGATTTCTGTCTGTCTGGGAGATATGCAGTGGTCTTGTTCATTGAAAAGAAATGCCTTACTCATCCGTGGCTATTTCAAGCAGAGAAACTTAAATTTCACACTTCCAAAAGCATATCTATTTTGGGATTTGCTGTTGTTTCAAAGAGAGAAGTTAGGTACTTATCAGATTACATAGCCAAGAAAATGCAAATACGTAATAAGCTTCCATCCCTCTGTCAAAATGCAGGCTAACAATATAAATCTCTTTTTTTTTTAACCTCTACACAACAGCGGTGGAAATGCATGTCACTTCAGCACTAAGGCAAGTCGCACTATTGACTAATGAGGGAATCCCTAACTCCTGGCTTCCTAAATGGTTCCCTAGACGATTGTATATGAAATACATATCAGTGCTGTAATTTTAATTCCCTTACTGAACGCGGTCCCAGTTGGTGAATCTTAAAAATGGCTTAATCAGACTAGGCTTGCTCAGATATCAATATTATTTGAATTTGCTGTGAAACTTGCAGGTTCCTAGGTGATAAGGTGCAACCATTTGTAGTTACAAACAAATCTTTAGGACACCAGAGTAAAACAGCCCGATACTTTTATTTTGATTTGAAACTATTAGCCATAAAGCAGAGCATATGGATGGCTCTTCTTGGCTTTTGATGGCAGTATGCAATTTGTATTGTATGTGTCTTTTAATATATATGTATATATATATGAACTCAGTCTGTCCAAAGTATATGTTATACTTGTTTTTAGATTATGGTGCAACTGACTATATTGATATATTATTTATTGAGTGAGGAGTCACCGTCTTACTGGTGATAAATCTTGCATATTATACAGGAGTGCAATGTATATTCCTTTAGATTGCTGAGGCTTGATTGCTGTGATAACAAAAAAAAAAAGCCCTGAAATGTATTTATGAATGGCCCCAACATACAGAGTCAGTACTTTATGGAAATACTGTTGTGCTTGCCTGGGGGCAAGTAAAATAAAGCCGTAGGCAGATAATTATGTGATTTTCCAAAATGGGAAACTATTGGAAAGAGAGACTACCTTTGCTGTATTTAATATTTCACTTACCTAACCGATATTTACTGTCACTGCAGTGTTTATATTAAGGGCCTGAGCAAGTCAAGTTTGAATTACCCATTGGGGAGTAAGCAACTTCCAAATTATTAGATGTCTGACGAGTATTTCGGTCAGGGTTTAAATTACTCCATCTAAGGAATCAGTATTACGGAAAACTGTATGTTTCCAAGCAACAAAGTTAAGATACCTTTGAAGTATAAAGAGTAGCCAAAGCTTTTGGTAGCCAACTCAGACAAATACAGGCCTATTCCAGGAGGCAAATGTCCTAAGTATGAAAGTTGTGTAAACCCAGTCAATCAGGGAATCATGGTCTCTGTCTAACACCATTACTTTCCAAGGAATTGGTCTCCGATGCCATTTGAAAACAGCAGTGTTGGGGGTGGGGGGGCAGAGGGGGAGGGTTAGCTGTGCAGTGAGCGAATTCCTGCCTCGATAGGAGCTCTGGTCTTTGCTGGAGCAGCCTTAGCTCTTTGCTCCCTGCCAGTCTCAGCTGAGTTTCAGTCGAATACACTATACTGAGCAATTTGAAATGCTGCGTTACAGCATAGAGTTTATATGGGCTATCTTTATGTAAACGCTTACCTGTTTTAATTTCATCTGGAAACTTAATGGGAACGGATCCCTTCCTGTTGTAACTCTCCACGTTTGCTAACGGAGCTGATACAGGCAAATTGGAATGCAGTGTCCCCTGTCTTCAGTTTTTATATGCAACCCTAGGAATTGATGTAGTCGGGTGCACAGTACTTCTGCAGCGGTTGGTGTCGGCTGCACTGGCATTATACATCTGAACACTCAACTCTAAGGACCAGGCATGACTTTTGCAAGCACAGTTCCTGACATTTGTATCTGGTCCCCCTTTTAAATTGTTTTAAGAAATTTTGTATATGGAGGATAAAGTGCTTATATATTTATTAAAAATCCTTTATCTTATTTGAAATTATTATTTGGTGAAGAAGGGTTTTCTTTTGGGGGAGGGCTTGTGGGAGGGGGAAGGTAACTTTTAAGCTGTCACTTATAAATGAAGCCCTTATTAATCATACAGAAAGGTACTGTTCGTAACTAATGGGATGTCTCTGTTTTATGCTTTGTACATGACAAGTCCATGTGTTACATTTTGTTTCTATCAAAATATTTAGGCATCTGTCTTTCAACCAAAACGTAAAATAAAAAAAAACTGTGATTTTATTTGTTGCAATACATTTGAAATTTCAAAGGGTACTTTGGGGCTCAAAATTAGGATTTCTAAGTCAGTATGTGCATTTCACGTAATAAAGCTGTTAATGGTGAGCAAAGTATTATATACTAACTAGATTTTTTCCACATCTGTATAGTATATTCTATGTATTTTGTGGTATTGAGATTATAGAAAGTTTAGTGTCTGAAACATGCGTTTAATGTGTATTTTTAAACAAATTTATGGCAATTAAAATATTTGGAGAAAAGGGTATCACATTTCAATTTGTAAAGATCTTTTTAACTACTGTGTCATTAAAATGCTTTGTACAATGCAAAACTGTAACTGGAGAAACTAAGTTTAATAAATATCAAATAGATTTTCTGTATTAAACTTCATAAACGCTGTGTTCGTGTCTGTTGAACAGGCTGTCTCCTCCCCAGTATTGCATTTTAAAGCAGTTTTCGTCTTTTTTTAAATGCTCTCTGTGTAACAAAGGAAAATAACATTCAGTAATTGTGTGTCCCAGACCTGTAGATGTTTGTCTAATCAAAAGTGGCTTTGTTTTCCTCAGCCCTCTGAGTTTTAAGATGGATCTGATTTTGATAAATTTATATTGAAATAAGAAGATCCTTCAGTGGAAGAGGTCAGTTTAGGACTTTACTTGGGCACTTTTGATTAGAAGTAATTAAAAGTAAATACGTTTTCTAGTTATCACCAGATATATTTGGCGTATTGAATCTGCTAGCAGTATTATTATCAGTTTGTTTGCTCCCTCTTTCCAACAGGCCTTTATTTGAAGTACTGATAAGAGTTCAGCTGTTGAGACTGAAATGAGATGGAAGCGTGATCTACTTTAAGCACTTGCCAGGTTGAAGGATAAATGTCTAAAGTCCAGTTTGAAATAAGCACTCCTACTTGAAATGCCTGATGTGCACTCACCATACACTTTGCTCACAGGATACAAGGAAAAACCCAGGTTGTTTACTGAATATAAACTTTTAATCCACACCTTAAAAAAATAGATATTAACAGTTATAAAAAAACAAAACAAACGTGAGATGCAGGGTCCTTTTATTGAGCTTGGCCAGAGAGTCATCCTCAGGCGTGTGCTGCAGAGGTACAGCCTTGGTTACCAAATGCTCTCCAGCTCTTTGAAGTCCTTTTACCAGTTCTTATGGCAGAAATGTCGAATATACTTGTTGCTGATTCACTGTTGTAGCTTTTGAACGGTCAATAAATATTTCACAAGTAGAGCGGAGCATTGTTAGCAGTAACAGTGATGGGTGTTCTTCATTACGACAGGTCACTCGGAGGCCGATCTAAGGAAGCAGCGGTTTTTCCTGGAAAACAAACCATCATCAGGCACTGACAGCTGTGTAGGGCTCCAACAGGTCTGTCTGTCCTTAGCAGTGCTCAGCTATTACACCAGTGCTGGTATGCAGCTTAACGGGATTCAGTTTGTCTCGATTCATCTTATGTTCTTCGCTTTGCATGGTAACTCCAAAGTATGTTATTACCCAGGGCGATACGGCCAGGCTCTAGTGTAGAAATTATACACAACAAAAACACCTTTCTGCCTATTTATCTTCCTGTAGCTGCTGTTATAGTTCATCCACGTTAATTGCTAGAACCAAATGATGCATTTCAGATGCATGCAGAACAGGAACCCGACTGTCATTTCCTACGGTATCTGTAGAAGATGGATCTATTCTACCCATTTTCCATTTGCTTTCTGGTGTAAGTACAGTAAGTGCCACGCAAAATCAGCTTTCAGGCACTAAGTAGTAATTTTAACTAATCGATTTTTATATGTATTTAAATAACTTATGTTTGCTGTAGTATTTTAGCTTTCAAATGATGAGCTTAAGTAATCGCTTTAAAGTGATTACTATTTTAAAGATGGATTAATATTTAAGGCCTCTAAATAGTAACCTAGAAGCTGTCCAGGATTCTATGGCTGGTTGCCTCTTTTTTTTTTTTTAAAGATGGTTATTCTGGGTTGCAATGAAACTACAAAGGCATGTCATCAAGGGCATTTGGACTCTGTTCTGTTTGTACTGCTTACAAAAAAGGTCTAAATCTATTGCTCCATCCATACCCCTCCTATCTTTTTTTTTTTTTTTTTTATGCACAGAATTAATCCCATGTCTTATTTGAATGAGAATAAGTGGGAACTTCCTCTACATAATATAATATCAAGTCTTCCTGAGCCTTAATATTGATTAGGGTTAGTTACCTGCATAGCATTGTAATGCATTCGCTGTTATCCCTGCATGAGGCTCCAATGGGTCTCAGGGAGACTCCTCTCCAGAAGGGTGTCATCCGCCTTTGTCTTGTTAGGTGAGGCTGTGGCTGGTGCAAGGAAGCACAGTGCATCTGAAACAGAGTGGTGGCACAGCTGTCAGGAGCACGCCGCAGCTGTAGGCAGTTGGTCATTTTGATGCTGGGGTCAATTATATAAATTTTAAGTGAAGGACTGTAAGTCTTGCTTTCTGGTCGTAGAGTGCTCTGTTAAAGTACAATTGCTTATATCCTAGCCCTAAAGAAATAGTTACAAAAATCAACATTTTTAATTGTCTTGAGAGGGAAGGCAGAATTATTTGCTAAATTACATCTCAGAGTAACCCAGTATTCCCTCTAAGCAGTTATTTACTTCTTCGGGATGTTGAGTCTGCTAAAAGAGCTCTACTTTTACTTCTGGCTCTGGCAGTTAGAGTTATTCGTGTACCTCCTAACACTTTGGTTAACTGCCTGGCTGTTTGTGCTAGCATTTTAAATAGTTCTCTCTACTTACCTGGCTGAGCAGCAGTGAGCAGAATAAGAAGATTGCCATGACTTTCAGACAGTGCATCTTCACAGTATGGGCTGCTGCTTCGCCTGTAGGAGCAGCTGTGGGCGGAGGAGGTTGGAAGAGCCCTGAATAGAACTTGCCAAGCTTCAGCCAGATTTTTATAGACTTCATTCTCTTATCGTTGCATCAGCTGTCAGTCATTACAGGAACAAAGTTCATTTCAGAGCAAGAGGGAATTACAAAGTTAGCATCTACTGAAGCGATCTGGTTCAAGGCCTGTCTATCTAGCTAATGATTTACTTCCCTTCCACTTGTACTTTGTCTGGTCAGCTTACCAGATTTGCCAACTGTTCCTTTTTTAAAACCTATCTAACACGTTACCAGAACTCCATCCTGCACTTGCAAGCAAAAGGGTGGGTGGCCCAAAGCAGCGTGGTAAAGATCAAAAGCCTTATTGTAACAACCTTATTTAACTTCTCTGACATTCACAGTATGTGCAGCTCTGAGTTTGCCAGCTGGCAGGTAAGTATTGTCCTACCGAGTTTATTTGGAACAGCAAATCATACTTTTGGTTCTGCTTCTCGTTCTTGGTACGTGAAGGAATCAGAAGCAAGTTACTTCTAACCTTTCTTGCCATGAACGTCGTGCTTAAAAAGGGGATGCCATACTTTCCATATGGGTTTTGGAGTGTAAAAATGGTGTCATTCCTGATAAATCGTAGACCTCTTCTTTCAAGGATCCCAGCCTGTAGTTAATCTAGATCGCTAACCCTAAAAGCAGAAGAGATGGCTGTGAGGATTTTCTGGAGTTGAGTTGCTCCATGTAGCAAGACCACGGTTTCTTCAGATGAGCCATCTCTGCTGTGGTCTGCCTCTGTATCTGACAGCGTAACTCGTGAGTGCTCTACTAGAAGGTGCCAACAGCAGCTCCCACTGCTGTGGACGGGCAGATCACGGGTCAGAGCACTCTTACTCTTCTCTGTGGTGAAATGAGAAGAGGCTGCAGCAGCCTGGAGGAAATGTTTCAAAAGAACTATACGTTACCTTTCATCTTGCCCAAAGTCTCCGTTCAGACACACACTTCTCCCACTTGGTCTCCCACTGGGGAGTGGGAGAAGTGTTTCTAAGATCACTGCTCTGTCGATGCACCTTGCCAGTACTCCTCCTCCTCCTCGTCTATGGTATTTTAGCATCTGGCTCCCAGATCTGTCCGCATGCTCTGTATCTGTCAGGGAAACGATTTATGAGATTGCAGAGCAGCACTACCAGTTTAGCCATGGCAGGCGCTGCGTGGAGGCCTGGGGGCACCCTGTTTTGAAAGTTACTTCAAGTAGGAAGATAGCGTATAAAATAATTAGTCGTTTTAGCTAAATTATAAATCTAAATATGGATGCAATAGACTACATTTTCTGTGATTGCTTAATATGGAAGTATAAGTGCCAGCGTGGAAGGCAAGTTACTGAGATTAAGATAATGCCTGCCATGTTGTCAGGTTCCTGCTTACGGATGATTACCCCTTAGCCCAAATTTCACTGGGATTAAATAAAACCCCTTTACAGCATATCACCTGCAAGCTATTATTGGAAGATTTGTTCCTTTCCTGGGTTTCCTCTTACTCTTTTCCTGTTTGTCTCGCTTCCTTGTGGGAAGGAATCAAAACCCTTCTTCATTTCACCTTCCTTGGTTTCACACAGGGAAAGAAATTAAACAGTAAACAATTGCAGATCAAATAGCAGAACTTGAATGTTTCTTTTACATCTGGCTGTGAATTTCTCAATTGTTTTTTTCCCATTAAGTCCTTTCCTTACCTGTATGTGAGTTCTAATTTCTGCTGTCTCTCTTGGCACTGTAGTAGAACAGAGACAAGAAAAGAAACTGTGGTAGTCTTGACTGCACATTTGGAGCGCAGGATGTGAAATGACAGCTCAGCTCTGACAGCCGTGCCCTCAGTAAGTCATTGTTCCTCAGCTTTTTTGGCTAGCTAAGATCAGTACTTTGTGATGATACGTCAAAACTGTTGTGTGTCCTAGGTTACTAGCTGTGTCAGCTTGTAGTTGCAGATCCCTTTGAAGCAGCAATCTGTTTATTCTGTGCAAGAAAAGAAAAAAATCGGACTGCTTGTTTCCATGTATGCAAATCCAGTGCAGTCTGCTTGTCTACTGCTGGCTAGTCAGAAGCCACAGCAAAAATGCAAGTTTAAACAACACCGAAAAAAACATTGCTGCGTTGCCACTTGTAATATTTAGCAAAGGGACAATAGGAATAATTGCGTGACTAAGATGGTAGCCTCCTATTTGCCAGTAGGAAGCCACAGCCCCCTTGAACATTTAGCGAAGGGGGAACAGAAACAAATGAGATTGGGAAACTTCCAAACACGGCGTTTGGACGCTGAAACACCCCTGAGCCCAACGCCCCGATGCCACGCAGCGGGCAGGAGCCATCGCTGCTGGCGGCGTGCGGAAACGCCGGGTGCTGCATCCCTGCCCCGCAGGATGGACCCGGGGGCAGCTCGGGGCTGGCGCTGGAGCCCCGGGGCCGAGGCCAGCTCGGGGGGGTTGCTACAGGCGCTGCCAGCCGTGGGAGCAGGCAGCGAGCAGCCCCCGTCCTGCTGGCGTTGCGGCAGGGGACGGCGGGCAGCCGGGGACTGGCAGCGGTGCTCGCGGGGCTGCAGCGCCGTGGGTAAACTCGGCGGCAGCGGCTGAACGTGCCCCGGTGTTTACAGGAGTCTGGCAGCTGGCTAGGCCATAGTTCAGCTGTCTGTGAATGGGGGCAGAGACCTCACCGCAGAGGCTGCGAGGAGCTGCTCACCCTCTAGAGTTCCTGAGAGGAAAGGGATTGAGGAAGTACTTACTGAAGCTACCGCTGTACCAAGCCTACGTGTCCTGTTATTTAGGCTACAAAGCGGCTGCCCTTGCTCTTGGGGGGTAAGTAGGATGCAAATAAGAGTTCTGAGGAAAGCCTGCCTCTGGACATCTTTGCCACCTCCCAGTTGTAGTAGGCAGTTCACTGCTCCCGTCTTGCTTAAGTACCGGTGAACCAAAACATAGGCTGAAGC
The DNA here is from genome assembly GCA_011074415.1 of Stictonetta naevosa. Classification (NCBI taxonomy): domain Eukaryota; kingdom Metazoa; phylum Chordata; class Aves; order Anseriformes; family Anatidae; genus Stictonetta; species Stictonetta naevosa. Next base: position 17,813,266 of record CM021709.1, on the reverse strand, counting down.
ACAGAATGCTTGTGGTGCAACAGGAGCACTTGTACTACTCCTGGTTATGCCAGCCTCTGACTGTGCTCCAGTACAAAACAATAAAGCATTTGCCTACCAGATTTGCATGCCCCCAGCTTCCTGAAGTGAGACTGAGCATCTTTGTCTGCCAGACGGCTCAGCCCTGAGCCCACAAAGCAACTACCCCAGGAACGTCACTCTCCCTCTGCAGATAAGATAAATCCTCAGTACCAGCTACGGGCCTAGCACAACAGGGAGATAAATGAGTTACTTTGCTTGGAGCATGAGCTTGAGACAATCAGCTCAAGACTAAGGGAAAAAAAAAGATAAAGAACTGAGCCAAACAGTCCGGACGTTGGAGAGCAAAGGGTGTCATACTTGGAGCTACGAGGTGAATTTCCTAGGCACGGATTTAAAGCAAACGGTAGCAATAAAGCTCCTGAGGTCACCCTCAGGTGTCAAAATAATCTTTTTTTCTCCTTGTAGTTCCCAAGAAGAAGCTTCTAATTCGGCCTGTTACCACTAACCAGACATCAGAATTGCAGTTTATCATCTGATTAACGTTAATGAAGATGATAACCAGGTAGGTCTATGTGGGGCAGAGTCCACGTTCAGCTCCAAGCCATCAGCCAGCTCAGGCAGTTTTGGGCAATATCAGATGGGATATTTGTTTTTTTCATGGGTATCGAGGTTGGAATATTTTCTATTTCAAGAGGAAAAAGTGTCTGGTGAGGGAAAGATAAAGGGATCAATGGGCTTACCCCCGAGCTGTTATTTCTAACCAAGGATAGCTGAAGACAGCCCTTGCTGCACTAACTACACTGAGAAGTGTTTCAAAGAAACAGGAGGCAAAGAGGCTGGAAATAGAGTAAAATAAAAAGTAAAATAAAAAGTAAAATAAAAAGTAGTTTGAGCACAGAGTACTTTAATCTGATCATCCCTCTGTACAGAGTGAACCGGAGAGACATTTCATGCGCCTCACCTCAACATTTAAAGCCATGGACTTCACGCAAAGTCATGAGACAAAGTTAAAGTTTATTAGACAACACTTTATCTCCCCGTCATCCTAATCACATGAACGCGCTTAGCAACAGGATGCCGATAACAGGGTGCTGTAACATCTCCTCGTGGCTCTGGCTACTTGTCGTTCTCGTAGTCGGCGGGGTTCTTCCTCTTCAGCCTCTCGAACTCCTGCATGCCCCAGGAGTACAGGAGGTAGGCGCCCACGAAGGCTGCAAAGACAGGAGAGCGCTGAGGAGCCGCACAGCGAGTGGGGAGCAAAGCTGCGCCAGGCTGGCTCACAGCAACACCTGGTACAAACCCTTCCTGTTCTCCCCATCCTTCCCCAGTCCCCCCTTGACCTCCCCACTTCGCCTTCCACATCCCCCAATCTTTCCCATTCCCCCCCAGCCTCCTCCAGTCTCCCCCATTACCCCCCAGCCTCCCCGGCTTCCCTGGTCCCCCTCAGCCTCCCCTAGCCTCTCCCATTCCCCTCCAGCCTCTCCCATTCTCCCCCAGCCTCCCCTCCCCAGTCCCTACGGCCTCCCCCAATCCCCCCCATTTCCTCCGGTCCCCCTCAGCCTCCCCCAGTCCCCCGGCCCCATTCCCTACAGCCTCCCCCGGCCTTCCCCATTCCCTCCCATTCCCCCCCCAGCCCCCTTAACCCCCCCTAAACCTCCCCCAGCCCCTCCATTTCCCCCTCAGCCTCTCCCCAACCCCCCCCCCCATACTCACGGGGCACCACCTTGAAGACCTGCGAGCT
>CM021709.1:17800734-17811104 GCA_011074415.1 Stictonetta naevosa | reverse complement strand
ACACAATAAAAAACAGTAAATGACGTTGACACAATAGAAAACACTAAGTGATGTTGCCACAATTTTATAAATGAGACAAAATAATAATGTGAAGTGACACAGTTTTAAACGCAGAAGTGTTCGGTGAGGCTGAATTCCCCCCAGTTTGAAAGGGGTTAGTGGGAGCAATGCTCACTAGGCAGGGAAGCTTTTTTACACCAAGCAAACACAATGTTGACCTGGGCTGGGATTTTATTTGACACCAAGGTTTTTGCCTTGAGCTCTTGGTGTTTTCCAGCCGCACCTCCGACCAGAGCCAAAGCAAGCACTATTTTTAGGTAGCAGCCCCAGTCAGAAGCCTCCTTTGGTGGAAGTTACGTGACTGCTCGCCAGGCAGCATTGCGCCTCTGCAGGGTGCTCCAGGCTCACAGAAGCACCACAGCAGCACCGACTGGTTCACACCTAGGAGGTGAAGCACTGTCCGTGTCCTGTCACAGCGCTGGGAAGTCACTCATGGCCCCTTGGGTTCAGGCCTTTCTCTGCCAGGCTGAGTTCCCAAGCCCTTGGGTACCGCACAGGTCAGGCTCCAACGTTAGGGGCCAGTAGCAAGTTAGGGACTTTATGCATCAATACATTTTCAAGCCCTTTTAAAGGCTAGACTTAGCAATTTAAAGAAAAACAAAAACCACACAAGACAGTGCTACACCTCATCCTTCTGTTAAAAATGCACATCAAAGCTGTCTTTTGTGTGAGCCTCATCTAAAGTTTTCTTAGCTTGGGTCCCCAACCCAAAACAAGTGTTTTGAACAAAAATCTTGTAACTAGAAAAATCTAAGAGAAAACATGTTAATCTTGGTGAAGATTTTGTTTAAAAACACACAGAATTAAGGTGCCGTTACCTACACTCCTTCTGTGAGAGGAAATGAAGCTATGACCCTACATCTTCACATCTCATATCAGACTACTAGACTTTTACCAGCATTTAAATAAACTAATTTAATAACCTCCTAAAAGCCTTTAAATGACAGTTGAACATTTCCACGTATCTCAGAAACATGTGGTAGTATAGTTTTACAGGTGGAATCCCATACCCTAACACCATGACAATCTTGTATATTGTTCTAAAAAACAGAAAAAGGGTTTTTTAAAAAAAAACAAACAAAAAACCCCAGCATATCTGTAAGCTGTTACATGTTTGTGCTCAAATAGTTCAGTGATTTTTTTTTTTTCTACAAACTAGTAGATATCTCTCCTTAAATTCTTACCACCCATTGCTGAGGAAGCTTGAAGAGCATGACAGAAGAAAAGCAAGGAACAGCCTGGTAACTTTTTTTTTTTAAAAAAACAGAACTGCAGGGAAAAGTTGTCTTCTTGCTAGGGGAATTACAAAAATGTGTTAGGGAATAAGAGTGAAAAACTAAAGAAAGTAATTTTAATATTAGAGTCTTTCCTCTTTCCATAGACACTTGTCAGAAATGTCATTACAAAAGATTTCATTATGTAGAGGAAGACTAGCAGGCACTGAACTTAAGTTGTATGCATGATAGGCATTTATTTCCTTTTTTTTTTTTAATCTATAACAAAACAGCTTAAAATAGGCACCTGGTAGTTGAAACCTCTTTCATCTTTTAAATGCAAAATTATTCCAATAAAAAGATATTTACATTTAATTTCACATTCTAGAAAAGCTGAGTGGCTACAAAAATAAGTGCTATTATGTAAACACCTACTAATCACATGCTAAATCCTGACCAATTTTAAAGAGCTGTTAGACAAATCTACAGGTATTCTGATAATTCAAAATACCCAAGCTAAGTGTAAAACAAATTAGGATTCACCCACTACCGACAAGTGCACTTAGTAGCTATCATATCTTCATATTCTTTGTAGACTATGGAGCCGTCGGGCTCTATCGTTAGCACGCTCAGTGGGCTGTACTCAGCAGGAACACAAGAGGGCTTCGGAACAGATGAGTCCAATTTCTCATATATTAAGTTCTGCACCATCGTATGCACAGGAGAGCCATAACGGTGCCCCACTACCCGTGGACAATCCCCTTTGCAATACTGAGGGCTGTATCTATGTGGTGCTATTATCCATTTGTCCCATTTTAGCTGGCTAAAACTTAGACGGAAGCTGTGAAGCTCACACTCATTTTGAGGAAACAGAAATTGTTTGAAATATTCACTCAAGTTATAAGGTGGAGTTGCTGGAGCTTCATTCAGATTCTCATCTCTTCGACGTCGAGAGGCCCTTTTACCTTGTGGATTCTCTCTTCCTTCATCATCTCTAATATCAGCCAGCAGACTGTTCCTTTGCCTGGGCCGCACTGGGTTTTTCCTTCTACGCCTAAGTGAGTTCCACCTGTGATAAGCTTGCTCACTGGTATCATTTAAGTAAAGGAGAAGAGAAGGGGGAACCAGAGCCATATTAATGAAACTGTCCTGTTCAGTGCCATGTTGTGGATCACCCATCAGACAAGTGAAGTTCACAGCCATATGAATATTCCTCCTGTTAGTAGCAATTAGAGGCTGGAGAAAAGAAGTCACATCAATCTCCACCCACTTGCGTTTTCTAACTTCAAAGTGCAGGCTAAAAGCTACAGTGTGAGAAACACTGGGACATACTTGGCGAGAAGAATCATGCTCCTTAACAGACAAATGGCACATGCATGTAAAGGAAGAAGAAGTGGGAACAGATGTGTCAAATGAATAGAGCAAGACAGACTTGAGTAAGTGCTCTAGAGCAGTAACACGATCCAGGTTGAAGAGCAAATCCCCCGAGTGAAGGTCTCCTGAGAAGGGAAACAAAATTTTGCACAGTTACTGTATCTTAATTTGCCATTAAGACATACATACTGAAGTTGGTTCAGATTCAGGCTACTACTTCAATTATTACTGTATTGAGGATGCCTAATCATGTGATTAACTGCTAATTGACAGTATATTTATAAAGCAGTAGACTATACCATGCCAGGAAATTTTAGCCATAAACATTGATTTATTTTTTCTATAGTGAATACCTTTTAGCCAATCCTCAACCTCAAAGTGTATAAGCATGATGTTTGTGTTTTAGGTTATCTGGCTCTCCAAGCAGAGGAATTCAAGTCAGGAGAACTCAGATGACTCGTCACCAGTCACGTAAGTAGAATTAAAAGCCAAGGATTGTTGCTCTGACTAGACCGCATTAAAAAAAAAAATCCTAAGTCATATGTGTGCTCAGCCATCCTAGTTTTCAGACCTGCCCCTGCTTTACAAGGGGTTCTACTCTTCACACATCTGGTTATAATTCTTTCCTAGGAAAAGCACAAGGCAAGGAGTTCTTTACAAAGAACTTACACAGTGTAAGAGAAGAGCCATCAGGGTTAAAACAGCAACAGCTCTAATGGAGTAAGGTATTTTTCTGCTATATTGCAAGCACAGAACATGCCAAAATAAACCCCAACCAGCTGAACCTTTGAAGTTCAGGTCACTGCTCACCTACCTTTCATCAGGTCCCTGTGGCTGTGCTTACATTCAGAACACGGGGTGAAAAGTCGAACAGTGTTGTAGAGGTGGCTTTTGTTGGCCTTGGGGATTCCCTCCTTGGTAGCAGACATCTTGTAGAGCCTCTTCATGTACCGGAGGGCTCTGGAGTCTGGCTGTAGCCTCGGGGCCTTGCTTTCCCAGCTCTGGCGTCCCTGGTCAGACAACACCTTGAGAAGGGGTGGCAGGAGGGCATATCCACGTCTCACACCTTTTGGCAGCCTCAGCAATGGATTTAGCTTGCTGGTGGCATCCTCAGGAGCTAGCAATAACCCAGAGATCCTGTCAGATACTGCACGGTCCCTGGAGCGGGGGGAACACTGGATGCTAGAAGAAAGCCAGTGAATATAGCAATAGAAACAAACACAGATTCTCCAGGTACCCTCCATACTTTTTAGGGCTGCAGCCAAAAAAAACACCTCCCTTAAAATATTCAAGAAAAAAAGAGGCTGTGAGCGTGAGCCCTTTTATATGTTGCAGCTGTGGCATGGGAGGGAGGTTTCTTTCTCATTAGAAACCAAAGAGGAAGGCCTGCAGCTGGCTGCGGAACCCACATGCTTGTTTGCATTCAGGCTGGAGTCGCTGCACGTGAGAGCATTTTGTAAACAAAATCCTTACTCTCGGAGTAAACCTTTTTCACGTGGTCAATTGCGATACAGGAGTTCGTTTATCAGCCTCCAGAGGGAGCCGGGGAGACAAGCTGGGACTGGCTAGTCCAACCGAATGCGTTATTTGCACAAATTCGGATATTTGTGAGTTAAACGTTAAGGAAATGTCGGTAATAACGCCAATTATCATCGCTAAATATATCTAAAATGCTAAATATTATTGCCATTAGCAATAATAAGGTAACCAAAAAGAGTGAAACTGGTTTCCATTTGCTGTGAATGTATTTCTCAAATCTTGCTTCCCTGTGGCTGGTAACATCCACCTGAGAGAGAGAGAACTGTGGCTGTCGTACCCTCGGGTTCGCTCTCATTCCAGCACACGTTTACCTCCAGGCTTGGCTGAGGCATGTGAAAAAGCAGAGTGGTTTTTTCAGTCAGTACCAGCTGTCTGTGGAGCGTGCTGCAGGAGACTCCAACTGGAGTAATACTGGTTGCTTCAGGAACGTTGGGAACACAACTAAAGGGATGGGGTTTGTTTCATTTAATCAGGAAAATGCAAAAGAAAAAAAGAAAATGTGTTTCATGGCATTTGTTTTTAGAGCTACGCTATCAATAATCCAGTGACATGTCACCCGTAATCTGACTTTCACATCTCAAGGCTTAAGTAAGGAGTACTTGTTCAGAGAATGCTTAATTAACTTACAGAAATGTCAGTCTGGCATTCTTGATTTGGAGTGGAAGGTAAATTCAGATAACAATCTATCCTGTGAAACAATATCACCTTTTCTGTTAGATTTGTTAAAGCTGTTTTGATTACGATAAGAGGGGGACACCGTCACGTCTAAGGTCAGCTATGTTTAAACTGCTTTGGATGAGGTGATCGGTGTTTTTGTTCATTTTAAAAATACATCCTTGCACCAGACAGGCTGATCTGCTCCTCCCTTGTGGCTGTGAATTAGTCCCACCTCACGTTACGTTCAGACAAATGTAACTAGTTTCTGCTGTTCCGTGACAATTTAAGCTGCTTTCTAACACTGCTCTTTGCTACAAACCACGTGTGCATTCCTGCTCTCTCCTTTGCTGATTTTGATCTTATCACATCGTGTGGGGAGTCCATTCAGGGAGCTGACATGCTTGGAAAATAATCCAACGAGAAGTGAATGTGTGCTTTACCTTACTGAAATCACTGGACAACCTGAGAACAACTAAGCCTATCTTGAACAATTCAAGGCTCAGCAGGACGAGTGGTACTTCTGAATGCTAAAGGCGTAGCAAATCCTTCACTATTATTATGTATGGTGGGTGCCAAAATAATATTGCATATTTTTATATATACACTGCATTGGAAAGAGTGTTCTTGAACATGCAGCTTTAGAAATTTTTATTTAAGTAAACTGAGAAGTTAATGAAACAGGTGAAAGGTCACAGAAATTTGTAACTGAGGATTTAAACCTAGCCCTGACCAGAAATATTTTGCTCTTTTGAAAGGTTCAGTGGCCTGATCATAAAACTCATCCAGATTTATTAGTTCTTTTGTTGGAAATCGAAGCAGAGAGCAAAGTCAAATGCATCCAACTTGAACTGATGTCTCATTGGAGAGGCTCCTTCATGGAGCACAATGACAGGGAGAAATCTAAAGCAGACTGCTCGTGCTCCAGGGGCCAGGGCTGGGAGCTGCTGGGGCCATCAGCCCAACTGCCTCTCATCCTCGGGTTAAGGGTAACGTTAATTGGTGTCCTGGGATGCTTTGGGGGTAGGAAGAGGTTAGATCTCTTTTACCTCCAATCATCCTGGTATCTCCCTGGTTTGCCATTGATTTTTTGCTCTGAAACCCAGTTCCCCTGGGCAGGTGGCTGTGGGCTGACCCAGAGCCTGGAGACCTGCAGCGGGGTCGGGAGCTGCGGGGATGAAAGAGGGAAGGGCGAGTGAGCCCCTTCAGCTGCACGTGCTGCCAAAGCCAGCTCATCATCGAGTCTGGGGGGTTTAATGGGCTTAGGTTTCTCAGCACTGGGACATGTTTCCTGAAGTGTTACGAACTGCAGGTACGTGTGGGTGAAGGCTTCACATCCTTACACCCGTGGGCAGTTGAAATGCATGGGCATGGTCATTTGAGATATCAAAGGTTCTTGTTTAGTAAAACAATGTCCAAGGAGATTAGTTTCAGAATATTTACTTAAAATTGCTATTGTTTGTTCTCGTGTTCTACGTATCTGAAACATTTATTCAGTCTGTTACTAATCATTAGACTGTTGCAGCAGAAACTGTTTTTCCCTTTTTCTTCCTTGGGAAACACTGAGTACCCACTCTGTACTGTCCTAAACTAGCAACAATCTTTAAATTCCTATAAAACAGAGCTGAAGAACTTGTGGCTTTACCCTGTAGCTAGGTAATTATATTTGTTTCTTACCACGTGGGAGCACAAGCATTAATGACAGGTGTAGCTGCTGTGCCCTGATATACAAAGTGTTTCCATTTTGGCTCACCGAGCTGATTCAGCACACTTCGAAATACAAGAAGCATCAGGTGCTCTCTGCAGGGTCAGTTAATAAAGCTGCAGAAACTCAGCTAACCACCCATACACAGTAATGCTGAGCTGTACGTCTGCTGTACAGATGTGAGCTGCAGCAATTTCTAACAATTCAGAAAGAAGAAATGTTTCCTGTTACTTCTAATCGCCTCTTCCTGCCATAAACCAAAAAGACCAAACAAATTATTTTAATGAGCTGACGCGTGTATCTGTGTCATTGTTCAACGAAACAGAATTAGGGCTAAAAAATATGTACCGCTGACTTTATGACTATAGTATAAAACAGATTTCTTTTAATTACTGATGATAGCAGCCTCTGCTCAAGTCTGCTCATTTTTATTTCCTAGACGAGAACATCAGCGATTCCTTAAGCTGATGCTAGCCAGAAGACTGTGCTGTTTGCCACCCTGTGCCTGCCATTTGAGCTGTTTTTAACAGCCACGGTGGATGAGATTTTTCACAGTCGTTGTCATAATTGTCCTACGGAAGACTCATTTTCCTAGCTGAAAGGTCAGCCTTCCCAGAGAGCTTTGGAAAATAAGTGAAGCCTACTCGAGGATGTAGGTGAAATCTATGTAAACCATGGCTCTGATGGATAGTTTATGAATTCCTTTTTTTTTTAATGCCGGCTATTTCTCCTACCGCCTATGCAGCTTTGCACGTATGCCGTTCCTGCTGCCGTCCCTTTGTGCGGCACTTTCCAGCGGCCGGAGGTGGCACGGCTGTGCTGGCCGTGTGGCGTACACCGAGGCGAGTGACCTTGTGGGCGCTTTGTGCAGCGAGAATTAATAAATGTTCTTGACAGGGCAATCAGTTAGCCGGTCCATTTGGTGCATGAGTTCGGTGGCTTAATAGGCAGCAGTGTGAGAAAAGTTTTACTTCGTCCTGTTGTGAACACAAATGATTAGCACAGAGCAGCCCGGCGGCCTCACCCAGCCGCTGAAAACCAGCCCCGTTTGTCCTCCACTGTCAGGCTGCTGGTGGCCGTTCGGGTACCGGTGTCTTACCTCGGTCAAACCTCTTCAGATCTGCAGCGGTGAAGGTACATGCTTGTGGAGTGCTTTCCTAGAGCTCTTCTGTGTCGAGAGTTTAGTTTACAAGTCCTTCACACCCTGCTTTCTGTCATCCACGTGACGACTGGTGAAGGATGTAGATACGCGGTGCTAGGATATGTCACCCACAGTTCACCTGCCAAGCAAATATCCCGTGGAAACCTGCAGGTTTCTCCTCGTAATCAGATATTCTTTAAAAAAATAATGGGAGCTCAGTGTCTGTGGAGAAACAACGGCTGCAGAGCGCAGCTACCACAGATAGCAGTGCAAGCCTCCTGAGGGACCCTCCGTCAGGGGACACCTCCCCTTACATCCCTCCTGGGCTGCAAAGCGTCTGGTAGGGATACAGCCCGACCAGAGGGGTTACGGCTCTGGGGTGCACGGCCGGCAGAGAGGGAAAACTCATTCAAAGAGGAACTCATCGCACATGGGCCTTTGAAAGGAGCTGTGGGAATTTGTATGCACCCCTACAAATACGACTGACCACGTGGCAGCTGAATGAAGTAGTCTTTCAATATAATTAAGCTTTTATTGAAATAAACCATCTGAAGTTCATTAACAGAACTGCTGTTAGTTTGCACGTACTAGTGCTGTTCCAGGCAGGAGCCGCACGTGTACCCGTAACATGGCTCCAAGCTTTATTTTCACAATACATTTAACGCAGCCTGAGGGTTGCTGCTATCAAGCATGGCTTTGCTGCCTTCTCCTCCTTGCCTTTTGGCTGCACATTCTTGCTTTTTCCCTTGTGCCGCTGGAACAGACATGCGAGCTGAATGCCTCCTTCCCCGGCTGCGTGCTCTGAAGTTGTGCGGCCGCTCAAAACGCATCCTTTGTTAAGGCAGAAGCTGCGAGGTGGTGACTCCGCTGCGTTCGTCAGGGTCTCACAGCCTGGCTTTGCTGCCATGTAGGACTCTACAACGCCATGTAGTCAGGTACGCATAAAGTGCTATAGAAGTCTAGAAAGTTTTTGTGAAAAAAACATATGTGGTTAGAATGAGCTCTTCTTTTTTTCCTGCTCTTCATAAACATGCAGATAGGACTGCACATGTTATTCCCCTCCTCCTTGTTTTTAGAAAAAAAAAAAAAAAAAGAAGAAGAAGAAGAAACGGAAAAACTCAGAAGTTGGGACCTTACACTTGATATTCTTCCTCTTGCCTCGTGTACTGGTGTGGACAGCTGAGATCTTCAAGGTCCTTAGAACAGAGCAGTCCACGTCCAGCTTGGTGTACCCTGGGCTCTGTGTTATTGTCGGCTGTTACCAGTTACCTCTCCCGAGATATTTGCCTGCCTGCCAAGTTCTCGAGTACAAGCTGAAGGGGGGGGGAACCTCAGAGGCCAACACCAGCAGAAGCCCCTGGTGCCCCCGTGGCCCTGCCGTGCAGCCTGGGAGGCGCCGAGTGCCAGCTGGGGCTCCCCGGAGGCTCTCGGATCGCCTCTCGGCTCCGGAGCAAGTGCCGGGGGGGGGAGCTCGGGGCTCGGCCCCGCTCCCAGGCGTGGCCTCGGGGCTCTGCCTCCCTGCCTCGGCACCGGAGCCCCCGGCGGTCGCCGCCTCCTGCCCGCCCCGGGACGCGGCTGCGGCTCCTCCGGGCTCGGGCTGCAGCCGGGACCCCCCGGTCCCTCCCCGGGACCCTCCCCCGGACCCCTCCGGGACCCCCGAAGCGCCCGGTGCTGGCCGCTGGCCCCGCAGCCCGGCTGGGGGCGATGAGCAGGGTGGCAGGGCAGCAGCCTGCCCTAGGTAGGTGGCTGGGGGGGGGGGACCCTCGGGTGTCCGAGGGGTGCCAGAGGGTGCCCCGTGGGCCGCCGAGAACAGACGGGATTGAAAAACGATTTTATCTAACGCGGCGTTATTTCGGTGGTAAAACGGATCCTTTCATAGGTTCCGATACGCGGGGTTACAGGGCTGAAGGAGTTGTGGGGTGTAACAATGTGCCTTATTTATGCTGCCTGCCGCAGGAGGTTTCTAAACCTTTCTGTTAAAGACCTGAGCCGCATAATTATTTCCTGCAGAAATCACGGGGGCAGTAATTGCCTGGACCCTTCTTTTCCTGTTGTGCTCAGACCTGCTAATAGGATTCTTCCCTCGGAAAGAAAGGTCTCCTTAGCAGCCCTCGCTGCCCGCAGTGCAGCAGTGGCAGGTAGGAGCGAGAGCGTTTCAGGGGAGAGCATTCCGAGGAATGCCACGCGTAACTCCGTAGCGCTCTGTGCTCAAAATGTTCCCGAAGTGACGTGTTTGAGACGGAGAAGCATCTCCGAATGGTACGTACCGGAGTTGGAGATTTAATGGGAAAACATTAAAACTTGTAAAAACTTCAGCGTGCATTCGGAAGCAGAAATCCGAGATGAATTAATAAGGGGCAGGGGGGTGTAACCGAGGGAGAAAAGTACTTTCAAGTGCATGTGGGGGAGTTACAGAAGATTTTCCAGCCATTTACGAGTGGCGAGAGAAAATGCAAATTTAGGTTTTTATGAATTTGCCTGAGAGGGCTTTGTACGCTCCGGTGCTGCCTCCTGTTTGGCTCTGTTTAGCGTTAAGGTGCAAGTCCAAACACGCAGAGGGGCAGATTCCTGCTGGCAGCCCTGTGTGGGCCTGCCAGGGTCCCGCTGCTGGGAACCACGGATGGGTGCCCACGGGTGGCACGGGGCAGTCCTGGGGGCACGGGGCGGACCTGGGGGCACGGGG
>CM021709.1:17763654-17800634 GCA_011074415.1 Stictonetta naevosa | reverse complement strand
CCTGGGGGCACGGGGCAGTCCTGGGGGCACGGGGCAGTCCTGGGGGCACGGGGCAGTCCTGGGGGCACGGGGCAGTCCTGGGGGCACGCTGCCCCCCAGCCCAGCCACCACCCGAGGGTCTGCCCGGCTGGCTCGGCGCTTCCAAGTTTAGTGTGCTCATTTCCTCATTTTGATTTGGTCTGACAATTTGCACCCCGGTTGCTTGCTTCATCCAGGCTTTGGGGAAAAAGTGGGTAAAATGAATCCTCTGTCGCTAAGAACAAGTTTAGGGGAGACAATGCCGTCTTGCCTATTTTCGGCAGTTCTGACCCGTCCCTGAACAAGTTCATTTCCCACGCCTTGGAGAAGGGAACTAATTTTTGTTTTGCATGAATTTGCATCAGGGATGTGCCTTTTGTTGTTCTCTCTGAAAACCTTCCCAAGTCTAGCCAATTAATAAGTCTCCAAAAAATGCACACGCTTTGATTTTAGTAACTTTAGTCTGAAGATTGCCCTCAACCCACTGGAATCTCCAAGAGCTTCCAGCCGTGGCTGGGCTGGCCGTGCCAGTCCCGAAGCATAAGTGAACCCGCTGCCTTCGTCCTGTGGCTGTGGAGCCACGCTGTCACCCTCCTGGCTGGTTCCAGTTGGCCTCGGCCAACTGGGAGCTGCAAACTGGTGCTGGCTGAGCGCAGTGTGAGGGCCTGCCAGGAGCCTGCTGGCGTAACCCAGTGAAACGGGGGCTGGAAAAGTATTGCAGGGTGGGGCAGGCACAAGTGCACTGGGAGTTCTGCGACTGCTCTCTTAATATAATTTTACACATGGATAATGCTTGTACAGATGACTAAAAGCAAAGAGGAGGGGAAAAAAGAACTAATCACAGGTAGTTCCCCTTTGCTTATGAAGTTTTCTTAATCTTAGCTATTAAAATCAAGTTTTAATTTCTTTAGAAATTGTTTGCAAAGGAAAAGCTGTGTTAGAAATTTGTTCCAACCTGACATCAATGTTGTCTCGTCAACTTTATTCAGTCTTTTAAAAATACATTCCAGTTCCTGTTACCTGCATCTCCGTCTTTTGGCACTGGGATGCCAGTCACCGTTCGTGCAGGTATGTGGAGGAGTCCTCTGGAGATGCAGGTTTCCACGCTGACGCTGGAAGTGCTGGCCCAGCACGAGGCCAGCTCTGGAGCCGACTGCTTTGCCCACTCAGACAAGAGAGGCAAATGTGAGCTTGCTTTAAAAGAGGGAGGTGTTTATCTCAAGGGTATGCAGAAGATGAATTGCTTTGGGGTATTTTCTGCCCATTTCTTTGGGTCTGATTTAGGTCTGACTCAAAACACTGATATCAAAGTAAAGGTGCCGTTTACTCCAGAGGGCCTTTAAACTGTTTGAAGAGTTACAGTGGAAGTTAGTGTTTTTGTGTCAGACTACATACATTTTAAGACGTGAATAAATGTATTTAAATACTCCATAGTCTGACAAACAAGTTTTCAGGTGATTTGGAAGATTCTTTACTCTCAGGAGGGCGGTGATTTCCTGGGTCAAAGTGTTTGTTGGCTTTGGCATTGAATACTGCTAAGAGAGAAGGAATGTTTGGCAGTACGGCCTGCAGGTGAAGTCCGGCACACCGGCAGTGAGGGTGATGCTCCTGACTCGGTGGGGTTTGTGTTCCCGAGGGTGTACAAAGCACACCAAGCCAGGATGGAAACCAGACAATTAGGAAATTATGCCCGAATACCGTCCTGTGCATCACCACGAGTGCTACAGAATTTACATTTTCCATTCTGTGTGCACACGGGTGTAGACGATATGTCTGACAACGAGATATTTATGGTTGTTTCATGTGCAAATTAACGGAGTGCCTGTGCTTGCTCTCAGAGCTATCCATCCTTACAGAAATATGACCATGGCCTTCCTGCCAGAAGAGAGCTAAGTTCAGGGAGGTGTTGGGTGTGAGGTGATGTGTGCTTCTGGCTCCTGATGCTGGTACACTAAGTGACCCGTGCCGCTGGCTACGTTAGCCTGGGGATCTGCGCGAACTTCTGCTCGCCCCCAGAACCTCTGGTGCTGCCCCTGGCAGCTCTCAGCCTACAGAGCAGTAGGAGTGGAAGAAGAGGTCCAAACCCGAATGCTTCCAGACTGCAGCACAGCAGTATGTAAAGTGCTCGAACTTGGAAAGTCTTCATACAGTGAACGTATGGAAATGTGGAAGTGAGTGAATGTAAATAATCCATGTAAATAAGCAACTGTAAATTATCAAAGACTTAAAAATGCAGACTTCTCAACAGCAGACGAGGTCAAATCCAAGTTAAGCCAACCAGGCGCTTTCTCCCTGTCCCCCTCCACACCAGCTTTCCAGCTCACCTCCTTCAGCAGGCGTTTCATTTGTATTTTTTTCTGCCTTCTGAGATGCCCAGTGACAGTTCTGGGGCTGCTTTGACCAAGCCTTTACATGTCTTGGGGACAAGTCTTTCACACTCTGACAGTTTGAGGACCTGCAACGTACTCAGCTTTCTAAGCTGAGCCTTCCCTTTTCCAGGCTGAGTTCTTGTAGTGTGTATTAGCTTTTAGTAGTGACCAGTTTGGGGACTTATAAACATAAACTGTAGGCTGTTTAGTGAGACGTTTCCTCATTGCTGAGTCAAGAAAACTTAATACTTGTTTTTGTTAGTTACATTCAATTCTGCATCTCGGTCTTTCAGATTTTGTCCTTCTCTGTCTGAAGAGCCCCAGCTCTCTTTCTGGCTCTTGCTCCGTCTCCCTGTCTGTCTTCCAGCTCTTCCTTGCCACTCTTAATTCCCAGTGCCAAAACAAGTCCAGGCTGCCCAAGTTTGCATGTGATTGCCCGCATGCAAATTTTAATATGTCAAACTTCCACTGAATTTATGCAAAGTGATTGTTCAGGGATTTAAATTTGTTCACAAATTAAGAATATTTAGATTTCACAGATATATCATAACCAGTATCTGATGCAGTTGTTTGTTGCCAGATGTTGCCTGGACTCTAAACCACAAGACCCAGTGCTTCATAAGAAGGATTATCAGCTTTTTTTTTTTTTTTACCTTTTGAAGTCAGTATGTTACTCTGAGCCTTGTCTTAAACAGCTGGAAAACTTCATCGGACAATTCCACCCCCTAAGAAAAAAACCTCACCCCCAAACCCGTGGACATATCTCCAGCTGGAATAGTCCAGTCAAACGGATAAACATTTGTCTTAGTAAGTACCCGTAGCAGGAAACACGAGGCAATGCTGATATACATGGGACCTTTCTAGAATATACAAACCTGTCTATTTTTCATCCCAAATGCACAATGACATCTCTCCTCTTTAGGAGTTAATTCTCACTGCAGCATTCCATTGCGTGGAGCTATGTAAGATTATTTCTCGTATCATGGACTTTCCTGCACCTGTCCCTACATTTGCTGTACAGACTCCTAGTTTCAGGGCAGGATTATGATCAGAATTTGAAAACAACAGCTTTTTGCTACTCATCTGTCCAGGAGTAATAATATATTGTACTGTACAGTGAGTCTATATCTAATACAATTTCAATTTCAATCCTGTTTTGAAGCAAATGTTTCATGTTAATTAATTTGTATACTAAAAAATATGAATCAGCTTTTTTGGGTCCTTTTTTCTGGGGGGAAAAAAAAAGCTACTAATATACAAGTACAAATAACTGTTTACTTTAAAATTGCCAGCAAACTTTCCAGATGTTGCAAAACAAGTGGGTTAGATAGAAGTCATGCAGCTTGAGCTGAGTTTTGTAATAATCTTGGAGCCCATAAAATGGAAGAGCGTGACCTGACAATTTGTTGTACGTCTATGAACAGTCACCATTAATCTCTGGATTTTCGCAGTTCTGTATTTGAAATAATCACATCGTGTTAGATATTTGTTGCTAAAACTGAATGTTCTGGCATCTAGTATCACAGGCCATTTATACAAGACTGTTTGTTGAAGACTGAAGAATGACTCAGCTTCATAACAGATATTGCAGAAAACCAAGCGTTAGCGATTTAATGCTTCCTGTATATTACCGACGTTATCAAAGCTGTCCTGGGAACTGACCAGCGACTGAGATTTCCAATCTGCCCTGCTCAGTTCTTCACACAACCAAACCCTGTAAGGAAATGTTTCCAGTACCACTGGGTCCGATTTAGATCTGCACAAGTCTCGAATGCGGCGCCCGCCCCGCTTTGGCACGTTCGGAACAGCGGCGCTGTGATGCCCCGGGGTCTCAGCTTGCTGATATTCCCTGCTACCTCAAAGGCTGATGGGGAATTTCAATCCATAGCAGCTTGGCTTGTGCCACGAATGCCTGTTCCGTCGGGTCTGAAAGGAGGTTGTCCGCACTGATTCCCCGCAGCGGCAATAGGCGCATATTCCACATTGCTGGGGGATTTATACATTGCAGGGCCCTTGCAGCCTAAGATGAGCACATACTATTTGTGTTTTTGTCTAATCCAGGCATACCATCGTCTTTCTGCTTGTGGCAAGTGTTCAGTTTGCACCTGTCCATGCCTCCCCCCTCCTGTCCCTTCACCCATCCCTGCTGCTGAAGTCTTTGTAGAAGTTGATCTAAGGCAACGTAACTGCAGGGCCCGGAGGGGTACGAGTGCTGTCTTCTGCTGCTTTAGGTGCCTCCAGCGCTGCCAGGAGACCTCAGGAGGAGCTAACTGCCCAGGGCAGTCCCCTGCCTTCAGGTGCTGATAGGGTTGACACATTGGCAGTTCCTTGTTGGTGTTGCATACTCCCAGTACCTCAAAATGAAACCTTTAATTTTGGGTGGAATGGAACGTTTTATTTGGCACAAAACAAAAATTTGTACTTTTTTTAAACAAACAAACAAACAAACTTATTTTGCTATAAATTGAAGCATTTTTTACTGAGCTGATTTACTTGCAAAGTGAAGTTATCTCTATCAGGACAACTCCAGAAAGATGCTCCCATCAGATGAGGATGACAAGGCTCACGTCTCTGACACCTGCGCTGCCGTGAACGTTGGAGCTTCCAGTCGCAATCTCATGAGAATCCCCTGCGAACCTTGGCTGAGCTAAGTTGCTTTAACTGTAGAGTTTGACTTTCCATAAGCAGCATCTGTTCCTGCGGAAGCTCAGCTACTGCTTCTGCCACGTGGTGGTTTCCAGCGAAGGCCGAGCAGTCCCACAAAGCAGACGGATGCAGAACGTAATCGAGCTGAGAGTCACAGGGGTGACGATGACTCCAAGTCGTGACTGTCCCTCCCTGCCCTTCCTCTCGCACCAGCTGCTCTCGTTTTCCACACTGCAGATCTCGAGCACTAGAACGCAGAGGACGTATGGAAGTCCTGCTACCAATACCTGTAAGGGAACACTTAAATCCACAATAAGGCCCACGGTAAACGCCATGGGCTTGAGAATTGCTTCTGCGGTATTTCTAAGGTATCTGAGTCAAAGGTGTCTGAGGTGGCCCTTCAGTAGGGTCAGGAGAGCCTATTCTTGCATGGTAAGGGAAGATGAGCTTGCACGTGTAACCTTAGGTCTCTGGGGCTTAAGGACCTGAGACCGTAACCCGAGCTGACCTTTGGAAATGCACCCACAAAGCCTGCGTGTAGCATGATTATCCAGCACAGGAAATCTGGTCTAGTGAATAGAGCAGGAGACTGGAGAATAGAAGATTTATCCTCTTCCCACTTCTGCCAGTAAATTACTGCAGGAATGTGGGTAAATCACTGTAGCCTCAGATCTGTCCATTGAATAGCTGTCTTTGGCTCTGCATCTGAGAAGTGCTGAGTTCAAAACACCTTTGTGTATACTTACACATATTGCGAGTAACTTTGCATAAATTATATAAAAGAGACTGAGAAAATAAGAGGGATTTGCTCATATCAAATGGAAAATAAACCCATTTCTGGTTAGTGGGGTTTTTTAGTGGATTGTCAGTCATTAGGCGAAGACTAGTAGAATGTTGTGCTGGGTAGCTAGGAAAATTGCTCCTTGAATATATAAAATGAGATTTAAAATGCAGAAATCAGTTGTATCTTCTTGGATATCAGCTTGTAGGAATTTCCAGAGCAGACACATTCTGTGCTTCTTGCATTCCTGTTAATGACTTCTTATAACTTTACCATATGAAAGACATCTTGAAACTTGTTCCTCTTTTTTTTTTTTTTCCATAGTGAAAACTCTCAAAAAAGTTGTGAAATTTGCATTGTGCATAGCTTGCAGAATAAGGTCCTTATGAGCAAAAGGTGTTGAGTGGAAAAGCAAATGCATGCTTCCTAAAATACAAATCTGAAATTTAAAATGGATTTGTACGTCATTCTGTCATCCCCACGACTTCTGAAGTTCAGGGAGCCTACAGAACTTAAATGATTAACCGGTGTTTCCAGACCGCTGGCCAAATGAATCCTTACCAAATAGGAAGGTATGTGGGCAGTCAAAAGATTAACGAACCAGGTTTGTTTGGAGACCTCTGAATCTCTTCTTTGAGTTTGATTATTAGAATAATACTGCTTTTCCTTCTGGAACTATGTGCTCAGGTTGCTTTGCAAGACAGACGGCTTTCTTTAAAAGCTGGCTTCAAGAGGCGTTAGTTCGGATCCTGCTGGTTTCATGCATCCATAAGCACCAACGCAGTAAATGAAAGCATGTGGGAAAGAAATACCTGTTATCAGTCGTTATCCTGAACTGAACTGTACTTAATGCCCCGGACCTTCATGTTCTGAGTCTCTGTTGACCCTCTGCAATTTTTCCCTTAAAAAAATGCAAGCTGCTGGATTAAACCGCCGGCAGAGTCCGTGCTGCCTTAGCCGTGGGTTTGTTATGTGAGAGTGGCAAAGCTGCCCCAAGCTTAATCATGTAATGCTCCTTTTCTTTATGACATCTAATGGCTACATTATTTATTTAGCCTCCCCATAACAAAGACACCATTGTCCTTGAGCATTGTGAGAGAAAGCAGAGAGCCTGCCTCTGCCATGAAACTGTATGAGCAGCCCACCAGAATTCCTCCTTATTCATTTATTTTCCTCAGTGCAGAGAGAGGAGCACATACCTGATGCCAAAAGCAGGCAGCAGCTGGTATTTCTGCTCTTCTGCGGGACCCTTGTCCCAGGGGACCCGTAATATCCCTCTCTATTTACTCCTCTCACATTTTACAATGCCTGAAAGATGAACAAATGGATCACGATCGCTTGGGAATTGTTTGTTCTCATCCTGCACTGCTCCTTCATGCTTGGTTACAAGTGTGACTCCTGAACAATATTTTTAAATGTAGTGACAAGTCTCATCCAAATTCTACTTCAGTAATTACCTGTGAAAAAAGAAAGCAGAGCTTCTGAGCAGTGAGACACTTCCTGAACAAAATGTCCTGTATCTTTTTTGAACGCCCTTTCACTTAGCAGTATAAAGGATTGCAGTCTGTGGAGTTCAGAAAGCATTTTGCCAGTGATGGCTGGAGTCAATATCAGACCCAAAGTGGATTTGCAGTGAGCTGTGCTTCCTGGCTGCGTGTCGGACGCGCGTTTGTATCTTCGATAGCCTTCCTCTAGTACAGGTGGTCCCAGGGCAGAGGGACAGGCCCGAACACCCGGAGCCCTGCTTGTGTGCAAGGGAGCTCCTTGGCAGGGCACTCAGCACGAACCGCCGTGGGGTGGGTTTGTGTCTCGCAAGAGGCTCGTTATCAAGAGCAATGCTTCACTGCACAAATAAATCTGTTACGGTGTTTGTACAGGACACAGTGGCACTAATAATACTAAGGTAAAACAAAAATAGAGCTCTTTTGAAACGTATACAAATTAATCAATAGATGTTACTATGTTTAGTGCCATCTTACACAAAATGAGGTTGAGACATTAGGAGGAAGTCGTCAATGTAATGGCAAACTTAATGTGTTTCTCTTCGGGGGATGTTAAATCCCAGCTTCTTAAATCCAGCCTTTGCTAGCGGAGAGCTGCTGGCACGCACAGCATTTACCTCGGTAACTTCTGCACTTGAACCATTTGAAGAGTTTCCAACGTGTGGCCCAGGGATCACCGGTAACCCGTGAGCCGTGCTAAACGAAGCTCAGCTGCTTTGAGAAACCAGATCGAACAGTAAAACTGAAACCATAGCATGTTCACCCAGGCTGGTGCGGCACATTGCTTGGGACACCGAAGCGTCCCCGATTTGTCTGATGCAGTGTATGGTGTTCGCTAAAGACTCTTCTGTGGGTTCAGAGAGTTCGGCCACCAGCCGTATAGCATCTAAACGTGCCTAGAAGATAGTTGCGGTTGGGAAACTTGTTCAGCTTAATATTGTTTTATTTTTTTCTGAGGATGCTTTCAAATATGAGTTGATTGTTCTAACCTGAAGATCCACAGTTATGTATTTCACCAGGGACAAATCCTGTAACCTGACTTGCTCAGAAATCCTAGTGGAGGATTATGTGACTGTAAGCGTGGCTCTGCTTTCCCAGTGCAAAGCATTTGGCAGCAGTACTGATTTAAGGTAATTCTTGGCATCTGTGCTTGCTTTTTCCCCAGAGCACAGCTGCTTGTTTCTGCTCGACACCACGGCAGAAGCCCCACGCGTTGCAACCGCCTCTGTTGCTGCAAAGGGGGAAACCAGCCTCAAAAGGAGCAAGAGCAGAGGAAGCTTCTGTAAGTTGCTTTGGCTGCAGAACATTTTCTATGTAATCAGGGTCTGAAGGAACATGGGGATGTCTGTCTTTGATCCAGGGCACATCTTTGGGACTTAAAATAATGGTATTGGCTTTGTATTGCATTTTGTCTATAAACTGCTACCAAAAACATTACCTACATATTGGGAAATGCTGGAAAACTATTGATTGTGCTTGCTGTAACATCATGCAGAAGGATGAACTCCCATAGGAATTACTGTGTTATGGTAAAAAAATAATGAGTGTTTGTCTATAACGACCCTGTCCCAGGCTTCTGCCCTGCTAACCAGTGTGGTTACTCGGTAGTGCAGCTACACCTGTGAAGCCTGGGAGTGATGAGGGCTCTCAGGGATATTGTTTTGCCTGTTAGGCTGCTGTTATTTGCATGCTATGGGTGGATAAAACCCAAGATTTCTATTTTTCCTTTCTATATTTGCTGCCATTGACCTAGTTTTTGAAGCCAGTAGCCCTGAGCAGCCATCTGTATCCGAGCTGATGCCAAGTAATGAAAATAACGTCGCAAGGTAATCGCCCACTGAGCGATCGGAGGGTTCCACGGGGGTGCGTGCTGTCTGTGTTTGCACCGCTCCCCCCGTTGGGTTTTGCTTCCCAACACCATCGCTAGTGGCGATGACTGAGCAGCCGGTGTGCTTGTGGCTGAGCCAGGTACGAGCAAGGTTTCACTTGTTCCTGATGCATTGCAATGTTTTTAATTGCCGGGAGCAGCTGTAAGTTCTCTCTTTTTGGGGTCTCTCCGTTGCAAATCGCTCAGCCCTCGTTAGCCGCTGGGCATATTGCTGAGCAGGGCTGTGGTTAGCCCTCGGCTCTCCCGAGCACCTTCTTGCTTCCCGTGCTAAGCGGCCGCACCGCTCTGCCCCAGCAGTGACTGAATTTGAGGACAGGGCAAAGGGCAGCTATTCTGCCCAAATCTCCAGCGCTTCAGCTGAGTTGCTCTGAACTATTGCTGACGCCCTGCCATGCGGAGCCGTTCGGCACTGCTGGGTTAAGAGGAAAGCTGCGTTTGTTCCTGGGAGCCTCTCAGTTCGTAATGGATTTACCCCCGCAGCAGTGTGGCAACAAGAGGTGTTTATCCCCACTTTACATGTGAGAGATGCCTGGCGATGCGTTTCATTCAAAGGTGTTTGAGCTTGGCATATCTTTGATGTCTGTGAAGCTCTTGTCCAGAGTGATCGGGAGAAGTGTGGGCTCTGGGCTGTGTCCAGAAAAGTTTCAGGCACCTTCTCGACCCCGATGCATTCTAACGTCTTAAAGATACCTCGTTCTGGTTCAAGGGCCAGAGCTTACAAAGCTCCATGGCAAATCCAGGAGCTGAACCAAACTCTCTGGAGTTGATTGCTTAGCTGCTGAGTTTCGCTGTCCTCACCGTGCTGGGAGATGCAGGAATTAATGCCTTAACCTTTCAAGGCATGGGATGATAAAACAATGGCTCTGGCTTTCTGTATTTTCTCTTTTCCCTGCGGTACGTTTGAACCTCTGTTACCCACGTAGGGCTAAGCTCGGATTTCTGTCTGCAGCGCTCTGACAACCAGCCATCCCCGACAGAGCTGCACAAAGCTTCCTGTCCCGAAGGAAGCACACAAACCACGAGCAGTGGCTCCAGTTGTTCCCCAACAAGAGCTCTGTGACCTGGGAGGAGTTGCCCACTTCTGGTTTTCCTCCCAGGCGGGCAACACGTAGCGCAGCATTTACTTCTCATTTCTCGGGCCATTTGAAGCGGTCCCCTCACCTCCTGTTTCAGAACACATCAGATACTGAGTGAGAGCACTATTACCTGCGATGCCTAAACACCGAGCTAGTTACTGAGTAACTCGCAGGAGCCCTCTCTGCGCTCAGTTGCAGCTCACACACCGTGCTGTGCTGTAAGGCTGAGGGTGGCCCGCTGGGGTACAGGATTTAGGAGGACTCAGGTTGTTGCTTGCAGAAACTCTCAGACACGGGCTGAGCAAACAGCGAGCTGTGTTCTGACAGCTCCCGTGTCCTGCTGTGCCCGGGGGACCTGGGGGCTGAGTCTGGATCCTGCTGGAGAACATTTTGCTGCTTCTCACTAACTAAAAACTGAATCTAGCCACAAGCAAGTAGATTATTATTTTTTTTTTTTGTAGGAAGCTTGGAAGAAACTCCCATTTTTTCCCTGGGAGATGATGCATAAGAGCAAATGGGAGAGTTGTTGCCTGGATGACATTAACCAGTTGGCAGCTTTGTTTGAGGAAAAAATAGTGACATAAAAAAGGCTTATTTTTTAAGCCCAGCTGGAAACTAGTCAGAATTCATCTCACCAGATAAGGATGTTATAAAATACAGTATCAGATTCCAGCAAATGTATTTGGAGGCAGGAAGGAATTTACTGCAGAGGCTTGAGGTGATTCAGAGTCACACAAAGTAGATGAAAGCCTCAGTCTCTGCCTTCTGTGCCATTTCACAAACAAAGCATTTCAAAAATAAAAGTTTTTTAAAAAAATCCTAAACCTGCGGCACATAAAACAGCCTCAGTGCTTCCTTGATCTGCCTTGATGTTTATCATACAGCCCTTTTTCTCTGCTCCTCTGAAAGCAGCACGTAATTCTTTAAGAAAATTAAATCTCCCTGCTTCCAGAGGGAATAATTGGCCGTAGTCTCGTGGCACTCCTCGGCTGCCGTGGAGCCGAGCTCCTGGGCTCGGCTCTGGGCTGGGTGACAAACGCCTGCTGGGGACAGCAGGAGCCCGCTCCGGCAGTGACATCCTAGGGCAGACGGAGCAGTGCTGGCTCCGGGAGGGCGAGGGCTCTGCCTGCTGCGGCCTCAGCAGCCTCTGCGTGGAATTTTTTGGTTCTGCCCCCGTGGGAGCCGCGGCCACGGCCCAAAGGCTCGGGCAGAACAAGCGCGGCTGTTAATAATTGACCGGTGAGATAATGAAATAGCCGTGCCTGCTGTTTGCTGTTCTTTCTTTTCCACTGTGACTGCCACACTCTGCACGATGGAATGTGATAAACCAAAGGGCGATTTCCACAGGCGAGGCAGGGGAATCGTGCGTGGACGCGGCTTTGGAGCCTGTGATGTGCCGGGGGCTGCCTGCTGCCTCTGAGGCATCCCGGCCACGTGGCGGCCAGGTAAGTGACAGGGGAAATCGCCCCTTCGACACTCTGCAAGCTAATTGATTAATTGCTTCTTAATCTACAGATAAGTGCGTGTGTTTGGGGAGGGAGTGAGGTTCTGCGAAACAGAGTGCAGACCTTGGCGGGCCCCAGGGCGTGTGTCTGTGTTGTGCTGGCTTGCTGTCCCCGGGCTCTCTGCACAAGCAGATGTCCTTTCATCCGGACAGTGCCCACGGCAGCGTGTCCCGGAGCAGCTGGGGGGTGCAGATCCAGGGACCCGGCTTAACGCAGCGTTTGTACGATGTCCGTACGTGGTTTGAGCACTGCCAGATGCACCTGGACATGCCCACGGCCAGGGGTGCCTGAGGGACCCCTGAAGGACTAACTCAGGTCTCGGGTTGCTTCCTGAGCAGCATCTGCTGCCGGAGCCCATCAGCTCCCATCCGAAGGCATCTTTCCCATAGCAGTCAGCAGGGAAACAGATGAAGGAGCAGGAACTGTCCTGGAAAATATTAAAAGCACGCTTTGCGATGTTGAACCTGGGCTCCAGAGCAGCCTCGGGGCCGTGTGATTACACACAGCCTCCTGAGCACCAGGGCTCAGCCCGCGCATCTCGGAGTGAAGGAGATGGGACTCTCACAGGGTGCTGCTCGCTCCTCGGGAGTGCACGTTCTGCGTGTTTGCCGAATAAAGGACGTCTGGGTCTGCGTTAAATGCTCTGAGCATTGCCTTTTTTCCCAGAATGAGCTCAATATGTGCTTTCCGCAATCCATTTCCTAATCACCTCCTGTCGATTTTGTGGCATGTGTCTGCAAACCGTTCGCAAAGGTGAGCGAGCGTTTAATGTCTGCCTGGGATCCCGAGTAACGCGCGTTCCACCATCAAACCGGTGCTAATGTAACTAAGAGGTACTCCCAGATCAGCTTCAGCTCCTGGTAGTTCCTCGTGGTTTGTTATGGGAACCAGCGATAACAGTGCTTAGTGTGAGCAGGAATAAATGCTTGTGCGGTTTGTCCACACGAAAGATATGGGAAAATACTTGAATGCAAAATGTTTGCCAAAGGAACGGGCCAGTCTACTGTACTATATTTCCTTCATATACTCTGTGTTTTTCTTTTATTCCAGTGGAATGCTCTGTAGTAACTGGCCAATACACTTCGGTCTGCCTCGGCCCAAAGGCAGGCACAGTTACGGCTGACATCTGGATAAAGGAGACTGAAAGCAGGCATCTTCTGCAAGGGAAAAGTGGCTGTTTCTTACATCTAAATAAGAGAGTTTAAAAGCTAACAGTTTTTTAAAATCAAATTAATTCATCATACTAGATTTGTATACAAGAAAATGGAAGTGCTAATACTGTTGGCTAATTATATTTCATACTGGCAGTGTGCTGTGAAAGAACGGGACAGCTGCGTGCTTTATCGAGGCCAGCAAGTTCCCACAGAAGTTACCTTGTGGGTAGCAGAAGTGCTTAGGAGGCAAGATGCTGGGTTCCCTTCCCAGAGCAGGACTTCGTAACCATTTTGTGGCGAGGCAAAAGGTAGCACAGCGGTGACGGTGTACGATTGCATCTGCAGAATAAACTCTGCCGCACAAGGAGGAAACTGCCTCGGGCAGACTGAGAACAAACCCACCCGGCCTCAGGGCCGTTCTGCTCCGTGTCGCCGAAGCTGCCGACCATTTGCCCAAAATGTGGCTTTCTGCTCTTGGTTGTCTTAGACGTGTTGGGAGTGTGTGTGAGGGGCGTGAGAGCTCTGTACGCAGTTTGAATTCTCTTTTGTGTTTTCTAGGATGTAAATAATCTATCCCGTAACGAACTTGCACGTGTATAAAAATCAACAGAATCATTAGATTTTTTTGTTCTTAAACGTTGAGCTCATTAGAGCCTCTAGTTCTTTGATGCTCTTGAATCTCTTTGAGTCTGCTCTTGGATGATAAATTCGTGGGATTAAATGACTCGATCAAGCTACAAGGAAAAAAAGAAGGAAGATTGCGGTGAAGTAAGAGAGGACGGAATGGGAAAGACTGGAAAGACACTCACGTGTTTGGGCTGAAGCAGCGATTTCCGACAAAAGCCTTTTTTTGTGAAGTGCTTTCTGAGGCAGAAACAAAGAAAGTGTTCGATGTTTAGTAGATTAGGGAGTGATGACAATGGAAGCCAGGAGACATTTTTGAGGCTGAGTAAAGAAAGACAGTGAATCTGAGGACAGCGGGGAAGTACACGGGGGGTGACTGCTCTGATGAGAAGGTGAGGCTCTGCTGGGCACCCAGACAAGGTCTCTCTCTTCCCGGGCTGTGAAGGATGGCTAAACCTGACCTTCCTCGTTAAATCCTTGGTCAGAGATCAGGCCGTGGCTCCCAGGCCCAAGATAATTTTATTTGGGCTGCAGTCTTTTTCAGCCGAGCAGTCGTGTTAGAGGACAGATGTGTCGGCCGCGAGGTGCCCTCGCCTTGCAGATGCCTGCAGGGCAGGCGTGTGACGGACCGGCTCCTGGCCCTGCAGTTTCCGTGCCCATCAGCAGGAGCCCGGTCCTTCCGTGGAGGGCTGGGCAGAGCTGCCCGAGGGCATTTAGGAAGATGTATTCACACAAAATGAAGGGATATTGAAACGCATTATTATTTTCATCTTCCTTGAAATTGCTCGGGACGTTTTCATTGCTCCAGAAAGCCAGAGGTCTGTGTCTGTGGTTTCACTTGAAATGTTTACATTCCTCAAACTGTGGTGAAATTTATTAATGTGCACAGGAGTCATAAACCTCCTCTAAATCCCACTTAGGCTCTGTCTCAATAATGTCTGACACTTTGACTTTCTTTGGCTCCCAGTAGCAGGGAAAGCGTCCCACTGGGCCCGTATAAGCCAGCCCTGCAAGTCTGTCCGGGGGTTTTGACATACGGCATCCTTGGCAGCCGCTAGACAGCTACCTGCACGGTCGTGGAAACTGCACTAAATCAGGAATCCGTTTTTTAGAGACTTCAGACATGTTGGAAGAAAAATACGAGTTAGCAGAAGGTGTATTTTGCAGTCATCCAAAGGGGGTGCCGTCTGCTGTTTTCTCTTACGGTGCTCTCCTGTGAGACAAGTTTGAAACCTAAAGTTGAAAGTTCTTTTTCTAATTTATAAGCTAGGAAGGCAACAAAGCTGAGAGAGAGACTTTCAGAGATGCTGGCACAAGGACAGTCATCCAGACACGCTTCCCTGGATGCGGCGTCCTTCTCCTTCCCTCACCCTTTATCACGTGAAAGCGGTGGAATTTGAAGACTTCAGACTTCTGTCTGGAATTTCTGCAAGTTTCACAGTGCGGTCAAAGGAACGATTCTTGCTAAGACGTGACGTGTCTGGAGAGAAGAGAGATGGGCACTGGCACTGCGTAGGTCACCGTGTCGTGCGTGGCTTTCTGCCCCAGCGGGGATGTGGGAGCCGTGAGTGCAGCTGCAGAGCAGCACCCTGGTGCCCCCCGGGACGGCCGCGGAGCTGCCAGCTGGAGCAAGGGTACCACAGATGTGTTCCGGTAGCAATGACATCTCGTGGCCCGTGAAACGGACGGGTCAGGTGCTGCGGTCTGCGCCAGTGATTGGAATCTGAAGAATTTGGGCTAATATTTACACGGAGTGTTTGCCCTCTGATAGGCAGCGGGTCGTTCACAAACATGAACATGACATAATGTCGGTGGGTTGCTCTCCGAGCTCGCTTTGCGGTTCACACACTTACCTGTTTTGTTCTCCAGGGAACAGCTGCATGTTGTAGTTTGATACAGGTTAGTAGCTGTGGGGCTCTTGCTTTTATTTCCTTGGAACCATTTGTCTAAAAAGGGGCAGTTTTACAGAAATTGCCTTAGTAAACTTTATTGGAAGTGAACAAACGAGCATGGCTGCAACAATGCTATTTTTTCCCTACTATAATCACGGTAGAAACTTGGAACAAATCTTGTTTTGATACATCAGACGTCATTATCTGGGCCCAGAGAGCGCCCAGCCTAGTGCCCGCAGCATCCTCTGGGTTTTGTTCGGCCTCAGCCCCCGGCCTGCTGTGCAGCCGTAGCTGATTGCTTTCCCTGTTGAGATCCTGATTCTCTTTCATGCTTTTGTTCACCTCATCTCCTTGTCAAATCTACAGAGCAACAACTTCACGTTCTGTATTTGCAGGCTGCTTTGCACAGAGGGCTGTGCTCCGTGTACAGGTTCCTGGGCAGAACTGCAGTAAATACAATAGATAATGGATGGAAGTCAAGCCTTTTAAAAACCAAACAAAAACCAAACCAAAACAAAAAAGCACCTTTGTTTGGATCTTAATAGGTGCTAGGGGCTTTATTACTTCCTTGGGCACCTGGAATGACACACAGTTAGCGCACCTTCCTTCATCTTCCAGTGTCCTTTGTTTCGAAACACTCAATTCAACTTTTTGCTTTTGGAGGGTTACAGTGAAAATACTGAGAGCTTGTCAGAATGTTCGCTCTGTTACAGGCTTGCCAGGGCATTTCTAAGACCCAAAGCAGTGTGGTCCATGAGGGTGCCCTACCACCTTCCAGCCGAGGGGAACAATAACGTCATTGTTTGGCAGTTGAGTTTTAAGTAAATTCTTCTTTCCCTTCTGCATGTGAAAAGGAGGCAGATTTCACATAGCTCTCTAAACACATTGAGGTCCATGATTTTTGTTTCCAGAGCTCAGGAAACACCTTCCCAAATAGGCGTGACGAATAGGATGGTGGGTTTTCCCTAAGATGTGTTTCATTATCATGTTGTTTGAGTTTAAGTGGGGACTTCTGGAGCTCAGTACATCACGTCAGTCCTTATTATTTCTATCGCTTCAAGGATGTGACAGTGCAGACTTGTACTCAGACCGAGCAGAGATCAGAGCCATGGCAAGAACGGGAGCAGAGGGACCAGAGCGGAGAAAAATGTTCTCTGGCTTATCTGGCACCTCTCCGCTGCCCAGGAGGAAAGGCTGCAGGTAGCTCAGACGGGAGGCTGCCACCGAGGGAACGTCCTGTGAGCTGCCATCTCCTCCTGCGTCCTGCTGCAGGCACGACTCGGTGCTTGCTGCTGCTTTTTCCCAGCCAGGTGGTCACACCTTGAGCCTCTAAGGTACAGAAGTAGTTCCCTGTTATTTCTGGTGTCGCCATAAAACCCTGAGACACAAATTCTTCTCCTTGTTGCTGCGCTCACTGTAAATCGCAAGCAGAGGTAGCTGGAAGTAACGAGGGGGACAGGTTCTTAAAACACTGCTGTAGCAAACCACGAGAGCTCTGTCACTGCTGCATGTAAAACCGCAGTGCAAGTGCTGTATAAATCCTACACGTAGCTGTGGAAAGTCAGAGCCAACTTCTGGCTGTAGATCAGGGCAGCTCCGTTAGCTCCAGTGGACCGGTGCCAGCACGTCCCAGACAAAGCCTTGGCTCGGCCCATTAATAGCAGTCGTGGGGGAATCGAGCCGCTTGGAGAAGGCCCACTGGAATAAAATTCTGATTAAAAAACGGAGATAAAAATGTCAGAGGAATCTGCCTTCTGGTTCTCTCATGGCATGTGGCTCCCACAGGGTTTCATCCTGTGAGGCTCCCAGCACCTCCAGGTACACCCAGGCTTGCAGAGCTCACCGAGCATTCACTCTCTCATCTGCTTTTCTTTCGTGATAGGTTCAGAACATTCAAGGTTTTCCTTAGGCCAGATTCTAAGGTTTTTATTTCCATGAACTCTTCAGTACACCGATGAAAAGCATGGGAAGCTTTGTCATCAGCCACTGATGCCTTGTGTTTCCTGTGAGACAAATTTCACGGCTGCATTTTAGATCATCCCTAGGGAGAGAGAAGTCTTCTCCAAGTGTCCAGGAGTTGATTTCGTACTGAAATCTCTGAAGGACCCCAGCAGAAGTTCCCACTTTGCGGTGGTACGCTCCTTTCATTTCTCAGAAACTAGGTAATTTATTTACTGTGCCCCACGAGTCCAAGTTCCCTTTAGAGATTAACTTGTGTATTTTGGCTTCCATCCACCTCTTCCCTTGGCTCAAAATGAATGATACCAGGACTGTCTTCGAAACGAGGCAGGAATGTGAAGTTTTTTGATTAAACGGCGGCATCACCGCTGGAATCTCCCCGCCAGCTTTACGAGGCCCCGCTGCGGAAGCGTGTTGTTGGGAACGGCAGGCGAACCTGTGGGGACTTCCACCTTTTTCAAGAAAACAGACGCGGTATTTAGCTGGTAGGATTTGGAGACAGTCTGCGTTTCTTCAGAAGGTGTGTCGCTGTAAGGTAAGTGCAGCCGTGCAGCTGCAAAGCCTCGTGCTGGTCAGGGGAGGGCCACGTCCGTCCGAAGGAGAGCCAGGCGCTGACCCAGGGCTGCGAACGTTTCTGGAAGCACAACCGAAAGTCACCTTGAAGCTTCATCCCGCCAGCTGTGTGCTGTAGTTAAGTACCTCCAGGATTAGGCAGCCCTGAGCTGGGGCTTTCAACCTCTTAGGTTTCTTTCTAGACAGATCCAGAAACTAGCTTTGAATCTAGCCCTTGATGCTTTGTAATTGTAGTGAGAGGACATCCCCTAATTGTGTACGTCGTCGTTTAGATTTAACGAAGAACTCTTATTATTAAAGACTGAGTTCCTCCGTTCGTGACAGAGGAATTGATCATTCCAATATCCTGATAATTACTGAAGCCACCTAGCTATTCTGAACGCTGTTTTCAGGTTCTCATTGCCAACATGTGTGACGCTGACTGCCGGGTCTCCCAAAGTGCAGCTGGGGTCCTCCTGCTGAGCCTTTTTCACATCTCTGTTTTTTTGTTTGCTTTATTTTAGGATCCTCTAAATATTATTGGAATGTGGCTGCGGTGAAAAATGTACTTTTTCAACAGCTCAGTTGTGGACATCTAATCGGACCGTTTCCTGGAAAGGCTTCGACATGGCTCTGTCTGGGAATGAGATAGAAAGATGGACTCATGGGCAAGGCGGCCGAATTGGAGAGCTGGTGGAGCCTGCGGCCTCCCCTGATGGCAGTCGTTTGTCACCAGTGACGTCCCTTGGCAGCGCAGACCAGCTCCTGCACCTCCCTGGAAGAGCAGACTCTGCTTACAGCTCTTTCTCAGGGGGATCAAACGTTCCAGAGTACCCCACCCCATCGTGTTATGGTGGACACTGCTCTTTGCCTCCCGAGCAGGTACCGTACATGGACTCAGAGTATGTCAGGGGGATTTATAATCTCAGCGCAGCAAACTCTGATCTCAGATGGCTGCAGCCACACAAGGCACCAGACCCGGGCATCCGTGGCACCTCTCACAGTGCTGGGCTCGCGGGGGGCTGTGGAAGCACTCCTTCCCCCGGGGCTTCCAGCCAGGGACCGCCGCCTCCGGCTGCACCGCCACCCTCTCCTCCTGTGCGACTGGACAGCTTGAGGGTCGCCAGACACCTTGAGAACACGAGAGGGAGACGTCACTCGGGAAGTCTCAGCGAGGGCAGTGAAATCCCTGAGCCAGACGCAGCGGCAGCTGGGAGAAAGACTGTGGAACACAAAGGTTGGTGGTCTGCTGGTTCTGCAGACGGGGTATCTGTATCAAAAGGTCAGGGGTTAAGGACAGAAGAAAATGCAGAGAGGAGCCCAGCCCAAAAACCTGCGAAGAGAAGTCATCCCCATGTTTTCAGCAGGCCGTCTTCATTCATTTTTCAAGAATATTTAAGGACTGACTCTGTGGCTACTGTCTCTAAAATTTTTGCTGCTTATAATTCAGCTTATGCTCATAAAATTCCTGTCGAGATGAACTCCAGGCCCTATCCTCCGGGGCATGCCAACCCTCGCACTGTTAATGATACACAAGAAGACAAACAGTATCCCTGCCGCCTGCGCCAGCCAAGTTTCAGAGAAGCGGATCTGCGAAGCATGGTGCCAGAACCCAGCCAGTGGAAAGGGTCCTTGCTCTGCACTCAGTGCCCGCTCCGTGCCGAGCTGCGTTCAGACCTGGGTCGGGATGCGTTTGAGGACATTTGTGACTTTAAATATATGGAGCATGCTCTAACTAAAAATGCATCCAGGAAGCTGAACAGTTGTACAGATGAAAATCAGTGCTATAACTACAAAGGAGAGCTCGGGAGTGGTGCTGGGGAACCGCTCCTGAATCCCCAAGCCAAAACACAGAAACCATCGGTGTCCTGCAGCCACCACGCTGCAGAGTCAGCGGATACCGACCAAACAGCTTTGCTCAGACCAAAGGAGGATTCCACATCACAATTTTTAAATGAAGTCAGGAAAGAAAAACAAGCCAATAACAGCAGTGCTGAGCTTAGCGTGCATCTAGAGCAAGAGGAAGCTCCTGCTCCCTATCAGAAATATCAGCCTGAACTTCAAAAACAGCTCTCAAGAGAGCTGCGGGACGACCTTGCTGGTGAACAAATAAGCAGACAGATGACTCCCATGCTTTACTACCTCTCTGGGGGAAAAGCCACCAACATCCTGCACCACCACAAGCTCGCCCAGTGTCGAGAGGGCTCAAGGAGCTCACCGGAGGAATTTCCAACAAGCAGCCACGCTCCCTCGGTGAGGAGTGGAGAGATACAGAGGGAAAGCGGCCAGCTCCAGCCAGCCTGCCAGCACCACCAGTGTGCTGCTGACGGTCTGAATGAGACTGCAGGTGTCGTTCTCGGGAGTCCTGCTGCATCCATGGATGAGAGTTTCAAGAATGACTACAGAGAGAAACTTAAAGTGGCTCAGAAAAAGGTTCTGAGGGAAACCTCCTTTAAAAGAAAAGACTTGCAGATGAGTTTGCCCGTTAGACTAAGACAGAAGCCCTCCAAGAGGCCTTCAATCGAACACCTGAGATCTTTCTCATTATCCGGTGCAAATGAGGAAGCCAAACTCGCTCCTTGTTCCCCCTCTCATCTAGAATCCTTAGAAAGTTTCACCAGAGATGGAGAAATGAATAGGCCACAAAGGGGTCAAACAGGGGGAAGGAAAAGGGAAACAAAAGAGGAAAAGAAACTGTGTTATTCTGAGCCTGAGAAACTCGATCAGCTCGCAGACAAGGAAGTCCCATGGAACCAGGTCAGGGGGGAAAGGACTGAGCCGGGCACAGAGGCAGCCAGGAGAAAGACCCTGGAAAACAGGGGGAGGGCTCTTTCCAGCTCAAGTATCTCCCGGACAGAACTGAAACAAATCCAGCACACCGCACTTGTTGAATACATGGAACGAAAGATTAGCCAAAGACCAGGAGGCACGCAGCACGTCCCGCTGCATAAGCCGCCCCTGCAGAAGAGGCCGTCGCTTCCTCAGTGGCCTCCTGGCAAGGCTCCCAACCCCAACGGGAGCAGGAAGATGCAAAGCGATGAGGTTTTCTGCCAAGTGTTCTCTGAAGAACCACCACCAGATGTTTTCCTCCCCCCGAGTGTGGCCAGCAGATGCAGCCCCGGATCTGCCGCTGCTGGGCCGGTGCCCTCGGAGCCCAGCCCGTGTCCTGCAGCCAGTGGGAGCCGTGGCTCTGAGCAGGCACCGGCCAAAAGCCTCCCCGGGGCCGGTGCTCCTGCTGCTGCCCCGGCTGCCGAGAGGCCTGAGTCAACGCCTCCTGCTGCCCAGGTGAGAAGGGCTGGGACGGGCTGCCCTGAGAGAGAGCACGGCGGGCTGTTCGCGTGAAAGCCCTCTGAACAGCAGGAATGGGGACGAAGGCTTGGTTTTTAACACGTGGTAGAGAGATGAAAGAAGTCGTGGCAAGGCACGCTTGCTTAATCTGCAGGAAATGTGATGTAGTGGTTGGAAAGCAGAGCGAATGCTCTGTTTTCGCAGCATGCCGGAGAATTAATTAGGGGAGGTTTTAAAGAAGTGCCACCAATTTTGATGCATTAATGATAGCAATTTGTTACTCTCAAAAGCATTATGTAAGGCAGCATTACAAGCAGCAGACAAACAACGTGCTCTTAGTCTGAAGAGCTGCAGCGATTGCGTAAGGGTGGGAACAGCAACGGCCGACTGAGCAGCGTGCTCGGTCCGGGCAGAAGCGCTTGTTATCGTTCAACAAGTGTGCAGTTTTAAAGAGGGCAGAGGGGAAGGCTTCTAGCTAAAGCTTACCCTTTGAGAAGTTCCTGAAATCCCGAAATGACT
This sequence comes from Stictonetta naevosa, assembly GCA_011074415.1. NCBI lineage: Eukaryota > Metazoa > Chordata > Aves > Anseriformes > Anatidae > Stictonetta > Stictonetta naevosa. The sequence continues at coordinate 17,778,861 of CM021709.1, read as the reverse complement.
GAAAACCACCTAGAGACCTGCCCCTTGCGTTGCTTCTGCTGTGCTCTGCAGTCATAGCCCGGGAATTCTGGAACCTTTTTGGCTCCTGAATTTGAAGGACAGAGGCTGCCAATATTGTTGCAAAAGGAAATAATAATAATAAAATGGTCAGAAAATAAATATTCTATTTTACTGCTGAAATTACCCAGCTGAAGAGACTCCCACCAACACTGGCCACCTTCTGAGTTGTGGGGGTCGGTGAGAGTAGAGCCTGTGCTTAGTTGCTAGCCGTTAGTTGGTTTTCTAGGAAAAAACAGGTGGATGCTACCTAGAAAGAGTACAATGGCATCTGCAGTAATAAAAAGAGTTGGAGGAACTTTAAACACCCCCTGCCCTCCAAGCAAACAAAACCCAACAAAACACCGCCTTGCTAAACCAGCCGCCTGTACCGGTGCCGTTCTCGTTTCCAGGAGGCGGACAGATGTGCCAGCGGTGCCAGCGGGGCCGTGTCACCGCCTCAGCCTCTTGAGAGCTGCCTCGGCACCCCCAGGTAAGGCTCCGCGGGGCTCGGGGGCTGCCCATCGCCGGGGGCTGCTGCTCCCCTTGGTCTCTGCCGTGGGGAGCCGGAGCGCACCGCGCCGTGCGCCCGGGGAGCTCCTCCGGCCACCGGGAGCGCAGCTCCCCCGTGCGACCTCCGCCGAAAACAGCAGCTGGGGGGGCTGGGGTAGGTCCAGCCTTAAGGCTTTAATGAATAGAGGAAGCTGGAAAGATGATGACAGTTACTTGTAGCTGCTTAAACAGCCTGCAAAAGCAGCTATTGCAGGGGAAGTGTCTCAAATATAAAGGAACTTCTGGCTTTGTTCTTACAGTTTCCATGATCCTGTGGGAGGTGGATGCCAGAATCACGAACAAGGCAATGACACAACTGGACACTCTTGTCAGGACGCCGAGGAACTAGCTCCTGAAACTTCTATTCCCAGCCCAAGAAGCGGCACCAAGGAAGATGCCCAAGTGGAAAAGGAATGCCGAGCTGGATCTCCAAATGGCAGTGCTTTAACAAAGTGCCCAGAGCAGCAGCTAAAGGCAAGCGATGCTGCAGCGCCTCAGGAGAAAGCAACATGCTGCCACGTGTCGCTGGCTCAGTCTCACCAAGGAGACAAAAACGCACCCAGAGGCTTGTTTGCAAAGGAAGCAGCCGTGCTCAACAGCCAGGAAGATATTCTGCAGGAGAGAGAGAGAAATCTGTCCAAAAGGAGACTGTGGTCTGCTGAGGACCAGCGATACGAAGAGCTTGCGATGGAGATCGTTGCCAAAGACAGGTCTCTGGTTGATATTCTCATGCCTTACCCGGTGAGAAAAACTGCTCTGGACCTGATGGAGGGTCTTTTTCCTGTTGACATTTCCATGCTGGATAAATCACACAGAAGAAAGGCAGATGTACAGCACGTGCCGGGGAACGAGTAAGTAGACCAAAACAATTAACTACTATTTTAAGGTCTTATGGTGCATGAATATTATGTTTAAACTAGTGCTAAGAAGGCTCAGGGATTTTTTACACTTGTTCCGTTACCAAAGTATTTCAGTTTTCTGATTTACATGTCAAGAAATGAGAAAGAGGCTATGAGTGCATGATGGAAGGAACCTGGAGTAAACCACACCACGATAGCTGCATGCAAACAAACAAGCTGTGTGCATGGAAAGCATGAGAAATAAGCAGGCTGTGCATGAGTAGGTGGGCATTTGTGGTATGGCAAATTTAACCCAATTCTGCCAGGGTAAATGTGCTGCTGTTCAGCCAGGCCGCGTGGTTCCCACACCACGCCGTTTACAGATTTTGCAGATCAAGGTGTTCAGCAGATTTGTCCACTCCCGAGCCTGTGGGAGGGGGAGCCGGGGTTGCACATAAGGCCAGGAGCTGGCCCGGAGGTCCCTGCTGCTGAAGGTGGCAGGAGGCACCTTGGTGGCTATGCTGGTGTGTTGTCAGCAACGTGCTGACCTTGGTGCATCAAAGCCAGTAAGAGACCTTACTGAAAGGGACTGATAATCCCAGGCTACATTTTTTTTTTTCTCTGCATCTTTTAAAATATTAGAGGAGTACCTGCTGTGAGATGAGAGTAAGGTGATTTGGAAGTAGAGTTGCATAAAACCAAGGACATAATCAGAGAATCACCGAGGTTGGAAAAGATCTCTAAGATCAGCTGGTCCAACCTTCAGCCTAGCACTGCCGAGTCCCCAGTGCACCATTCACTAAAGCACTGCATTTACATGTTTCCTGAAGACCTCTAAGGATGGTGGCTCCACGACTTCCCTGGGCAGCCTGTTCCAATATTGCACAACTTTTTCAGTGATTAAATTTCTCCTAATATCCAACCTAAACCTACCCTGGTGCAACTTAAGGTCATTTCCTCTGGTGCAATAAGGTCTCCCCTGAGCCTCCTCTTCTCCAGGCTAAATGACCCCAGCTCCCTCAGCGCCCCTCAGGCTTGTTCTCCAGACCCTTCACCAGCCTCATTGCCCTTCTTTGGACACGATGTTCATGAACAGAACTCTAAGTGTGTGTCACAGGTGTTTATTTCCTGTACAAATAGCAGGAACAGCAATGGAGATGTACCAGAAGAATGTTCTGAACCTGAACTCAACGCCAAGCAAAGGAGTGACAGTCCCACTTGTAAGGGAAACCAGGCCGCGAACCGGAGCAGAGAAGACACAAAGGACCTAGATGACATCACGTGTAAGAAGGTAGGTAGATGGCCATCAAAGGAACCGTTGTTTCTTCACCACCACCACGTTATTGATGTCACATTCATGTACTGTGGGTGCTCCTATTCATGACGTTTATCCCAGTGACAATGTTTCACCTATAACTTCAAATCATTTTTTTCCAGTAGTAAATTTCCTAGTGAATTGGCAAATTGATCACGAGCAGTGGTGCATAAATTCTGCCTGGCTTTACTCGGATCTCTCCTTCCACACACTCACCTTCAGCAGCTCGTTGGGGATGGCTTGTGTCTGAAATGAGCCCGCAGGTCGGTTCTCCCTTTCCTTGCACAGCCAGCTCCTGTGCAGCAGCTGGCTCAAATCTGGTTTCAGTAGCTGTAAAATTCATTACAGCTGGCAGCATAAATAAGAAATGGCTTTTACTCTGAGAGAGCTGGCAGCAGTTTCTGTATGTTACAAGGGTCTGTTAATTTCCATGCATGCAGCGAGTGAAGGCAGCATGGGCATAGCTGGACTCTGGTTCTAGGGAGAGACTCAAGGCATCTCGGAAGGGGAACATGTAGCTTTGAAGAATTAAATTATTTTTTTCCCTGTAGAAACTTGGCCATAACCGCTCTCAGGTAATTATAGTCTGCCTTGCTGAAGTTCCTGCTGCTGTGTATGTGGTGACATTTTTCGTTGCCTGCTGCTTAACTGTGCTGCTAGTTATGGTGACCTTGGTTGATTTCCAAAAAAAGCTGATATCGCTCTCCCACTCTGATCTCGGGGCCTCTTCCCACAGTAACACTGCTGTATTGGAGAGCCTTTTCCGCTTGCTTTGCTACTAGGCACTTTTGCTCCCTGGCATCCACTGAAAAAATCCCTTTTTCTGTGCATATTATAAATGATATTCCAGCCAGTGTTTGTGTGGTAATAGAGCTGTGGCTTCATGGTCACGTCTTAGACAAAGCCATGTGTATACACGTTGCAATCTTTGTAGTTTATTTCTGACTCTGCTAGGAAGCTCTCAGAGCTGGGAATTATATCAGCAGTTAAGGCGATTACCAGTAATTTGCTTTTCAGAGTTTGAGAATTAAGTATCCCTAGGATGATCTCTCTTTTTTTTTTTTTTTCTTTTCCAGAGCTTGAAATTATTTTAAGTCTTAAATTATGCAAAGATGAAAAGAGAAGAATCCCTTCTTTATGAATGACACGACTTCTCTTCGGCAATAAGCCTCTTGTGATTTTTTTTTTTTCCCTTTGCAGCTGGAACTCATCTCCAGCCTGCGCTCCAAGCTGCAGGCGTTGGGGGAGGACAGGGAGCTCGTCCTCTCAGAAGCCAGCGAGTGCGCCGCGCGTGGCAAGGAGCTGGAGGCCACGGTGCACGACGTCTGCAAGCCCAACGAGTTTGAGCGCTACCTGATGTTCATCGGTGACCTGGAGAAGGTGGTGAGCCTGCTGCTCTGCTTGTCCAGCCGCCTCGCCCGGGTCCAAAACGCCATGAGGAAGATCGACGGCAATACAGATGCCGAGGAGAAGGTGGGTGATGAGAGCACGGGGTGTTCAATTTGTTCAGTTTGTGTCTTTCGAGGTGGGGCTGTGCTCTGACAGCTCTGAGCAGGCGGGGTTGTACCCGACCTGAACCAGCCGCTGCGTTTGGTACCGGGCAGTGAGGGGCTGGGTCTCCGCAGCCCAGCACGGGCAGTTTGGTGCCGGAGAGCCCCCGTGCACGTGCAGCACCACCTCTGCTCTCGCAGCAGGGCGGTGGCATGGCAGGAGCAGCAGGACCCGGGGGCTGAGCTTTTGAACCCGCGACCGTTCCCTCTGCAGCAGATCACAAGCCATGCTTCAGAGGTGGTTGTTTTCCCACCGGTAACTGCAGCGTGGTAATTACAGCTGTGAAACCTTATTTCACTTAAAGGGCACGTCTGAGCTATAGGGAGCAAACTAGGAATTGGCTCATGTCACTGGGAAGTTTTTCAAGTCTGAAATATGCTTTTTTCCTAGAGAGGACAAGCTGAGTTTATCCTAGGAATGTCAGTTTCCTGCTGTCCTTACTGCTTTCAGACATGCTTTCATCAAAGCGGTACCTGCTGCCATTTTTTGTTCAGAAATTAGAAAGCATGGTGGTACTGCTGGGATCCCTGGAGCTGGGCTGCTGCTGACCTTTCGTGCATGTTGTAGAGGTTTGTTGTAGTTTGAACACAGGGGCACTAAGAATCCTCCCGTGCAGAGTGCTGTGCAGGACCTACCTGCTCTTTGCTGAACAATTCTGGGCAGCATTTCACACCTAACAGACTCTGTGCTTTGTGGTTGGCAGGGGGCTGCCATTTCCTTAGTGTTCTGTTTGTCCTCTTCATGTAAATACATTAAAATAATATATTATTTTGGAATAACATCTCAGTAAGGATTTGTTTACGTGCCAGTATTTTTTGCAAGTATCTCCCAGTCTCTGCAAGTGCCCCAGCAGTCACCATCTTTGACTCCAGTTGCCACCCTCAGGATGCAGGTGGTGGCACTTGCTCTGTGCTATTTATGGTCTTGGTCCTGAAACCAGAGATTTTCCATCCGGGCTATCCCTGTGAAAATCATTACAGCTGAAAGAGAATCTGCTGAAATGTGAAAGGTGTTAAAAGCCCATAGGACAGGCAAAGTTTGATGCTTGTGGATTTGGGAAAAAGAAACCTTTGAACAGTTACTGTATACATCACAGTTATTTTATTACCCGTGCATTTTAATAGAAGAAACACGATATTTTTCGTATGACATTGGCACTCTGGCCACGCACAACTCAGAAAATACAAAGATGTGGGCTTAAAAACACTGCTAATTGAAAGAAGATGGATGCAGGATACTCTAAAATTAGCAGAATGTTAAGTACATTGATTTTTGTCCTGAGGGCAGCATGGAAGAAGTGAGCCTTGATGGCATTTACTGGGTGTCTTTACCTTGCAAGCCACAAGAACGAGTAATTTAATCTAGAACAAACTCATGTGGAACACAAAGCCCACAAGAGGAAGTAATTAAACTAAATCGACTGTGGCTTCCAAATTACGATCCAGAGTCTGCCAGGAATGATGAGTTTTCACAGTGTGCTGCTTTGTTTTTTCATCCCGTTAGCAATCGCTGAACGAACGGCACAAGCTCTTGTCTAGACAGCGGGAAGATGCAAAAGACCTGAAAGAAAACCTGGACCGCAGGGGCAGAGTGGTCTCTGGCATCCTTGCCAAATACCTGACGGAGCAGCAGCTCCAGGACTACAGGCGCTTTGTGCAGGAGAAGACCTCCTTGCTGATCGAACAGAAGGACCTCGAAGAGCAGATCAAATTTTTCGAAGAACAGTTAGAAAATCTCGAGAAGAGCATCCCCCTCTAATACCCTAACGGACCGTCCGTTTTTGTACCTGGTAATTTGTGACGTTTCCCTGGGAATCCGTGCACGCTGACCGCTCTGGGCTCACGCTGATGGCCTGTGTGATGCTGTGAGTGCCCCAGGACCGACAAGTGCTTAGAGGCACACTCTAGGCACACTTTTCCCCTTGGACAGGCCAAGTGACAAAATCCTGCAGTGTGTAGCAGGCTGCGTTTTGGGAATGACTGCTAGGATGTCTTATTCCTCTAAATTTGTCGTGTATTTCCCCTTGTCTGTCCGTCTGTTTCCAGATTGACATAACTGCAATAAAAGAGCAGCACAAGTCTGCACCTCGTGGGTGGGTGAGTGTTTGAAACGGAAACGATGCGGGTGTGCAAACCTGAACTGCGATTGAACAAAACCCTAGGGCACGCTACGGATCGTTTCGGTGAAACTCCTGCGCTTGTTCCTACTGCTTATGGACGTGACACAGTAAAAATACATCGCGATGGAAGAAAATAGTAATTTTCTTAGTAGCTGCCTTCCACAAGTACCTCCTGGCTCTGCGCTGCCCAGGTGGGCTGTTCAGTAGCAGGTCTTATGAGGGCAGAAAAAAACGCCGGTAGGTGTTGAAACCATCTTAAAAGAACATTTCTGGGAACGTTAAACTCTGAACTTATTCCTGCACGCTGTGTTTGCAAAGTCCTCGCTATGCTTTTGAAGTGTTTATTTTTCAAGCAACGCCTTTGGGGCTGGTTTTAAGTAGCTTTCAATTGTCAGCGTGCACAAGGAGTGCTGAACGGCTGCAGCAAGAGGTGGGTGGGAAGAGCGGAGGAAATAATTCGGTTTCAATGAGGCTTTATATAATTCCCTTGGCAAAAATCTTTTAAACTAACGTTGTGTTTTGAGTCAAACCAGAGATGTTGCTGTATTTAAATTTGAGTGATTTTTTTTAAAGTGTTCGGTGAGAGGAATATTCGGTGTGAGCTGCACACCTCGATCATGAATGAGGCAGCTAGGAATCTAACTCAGGTTTCTTCCATGGCCAAAACAGATTTTCCTTGTTCCCCGATGCCAGGCGTTACCAAGAAATGTTTTACCAGCGCTGCCTCTGAGGCGGCCAGCTGCTCTCCCTCTGCCTTCAGAACGAACGGACGTGCTGTAAGGTGCTTCACAGGGCCCAACAAATAAGGGTTGGCTCTGTGGCTGTGGGACTTCGGTCTGCACACTTACACAGACGTACCGGTATCGACAGCCCTGCTCACGGTACGGAGAGACAACAGCGTGATGTACCCTGAGTAAGGCTGCAGGGGTGGCTGCAGAGGTACGTCTACAGCGCTCACCAAGTGCCAGAAAATGTATTTGTAGGAAAGGGTGCAAGGGGATGGTTTAGAACACAGCAGTTTTGTCCTGCGGGTCTGACCAAAATGGATTGTGCTGAATGTTGGATGCGCTGTTTTACCGGACACAAGTAACTCCAGCGAGCAGTGCCCCGGCTGTTCAGCTGGATGGCCATTTGACTTCAGTTTAGCTCATCACAATAAAAAGTTTGGAGTCTCTCGGGTGGTTGAAGAGTGGGGCAGTGTGTCAGTGCCAGCTGACACCGCTACAAAATCCACAGTCTCTCCTAGACTGATAAAAATGTGTGGTTCCTCTCCTAGCTGAGGATAACCAACTAGTCAGAAATAAATTGAAGCTGGTACATGCCTTGAGGTGAAAGGATGGGTCTGCACCCTTTAGTTCCTCTTGTCTTTTTGGTCCTTGGTGTCATGGAGAAGACTTCTGTTACTCCTACCACTCTGGCATCCACAGGTATGTTTCAAAAAGCAAAAATTAGGAATAACTTCTACTCTGTTTTGCAAGAAGTCATGTATCTGTGCTCCTTGTTACTTTTTCTAAACTGTGAATTTCAGGCAAAGTGACAATGATACAGCGAGGAAATCGAAACCTCTTTGCTGGCAAGCAGAAACAACACTTCCAAGGCACCAGCAGGTCTGGATGTCAGGTGGGTGCTGATTTTGATGCTGATCCTTTGTTATGGGTTTGTTTCCAGCCACCAAGCCCAAGGCAGCGGTGCCAGCTCGTGCTGGAGGTTAGCCGTGTGCAGCACTCCTGGAACACCTACGTGCTACGATGTGGGCTTGTGAAACCACCGTCTGGGCAAACACAAATGATGATTTAACCTGATCTTAAGAGCTTTGCAGAGCATCCTTCCTAATGCATAGGAGCAGCCCCAGGTACTTCTGATAATGGTCAAAGGCTGCAGTGGCTCAAAATCACGTCCGTTACCTGCGAGAGAGAACTTTTATTGCCTAGAGCCAGTGAGATGAGCGCATATAGCAGGTGTGGGGTAGAGCAAGTGGCCAGTGGAAGGAGAACATGCCTTCTGCTCGTTTGGCGGCGCCTTGGCAGCGAATGCGGGAATTCTGGAGGTAGAGGCTCGCTTAGGATTTGGTTTAACACCCACTGCAACGTGTGGGAGTCACTGCTGGATCGGGAGCTGCTGTTTCAGCCTCTCAGGCACTAAATTGAAAGGATTTTATTATTTTTGTTTTTTTAAACCCTGGCCTCGTTCTCTTCACGGGGGCGTTTTGCTGTTGGACTTGTGCGTGCGGAGCTAATTAAGGAAGGGAGGGGTGCAGGGGTTAATGCAAATGTACTGCAGAAGATGTATCTGGTGCTTGTGAGAGCTGCGTTTAATAACTAGGAGGATGCTCTCTCTGCTTTGGGAATTCATGGCAACCATCTGAATAAAATTTTAAAAATAAATTCAGAGCAGCGTTGCAAGGCTAATCTTCTGCACCCTAAGGGAGCCCACGTAGACGTGGAAGGATAATCAGGCAGTGGGAGTCGTGTCACCTCTGGGTTTAACAAAACGCACTCAAGAAGCAGCTCATGAATTTCCCTGTTCAACAGCGAGAGGCATTAAAGGTTGTGTGAGATTCTAAAATGTCACATGAGCCTCGCAGCTGAGTCATCTCATGGATAAATCCACGGAGAGAAAGTACGGGCTGAGCTGGTAGGCTTGGTGTGGAGAATAAGAGAGACTGCTGAAATCGCGTGCAAACAGCCAGGGGTCTTTGTGACGGCCTTCAGCCCACGGGAAGAGCACAGGAGCATCCCACGGCACCTCACCACGTAACCACGTGTGAAGCAATCCCTCGTGACGTCCCTGCCTGCTGGCAGCTCCTGACGGTGAGGCCCCAGCACCCGTTGCGGGGGTCCAGCTGGCTGCCCCCTCCTGCCCGTGAGGCCGGTGCCACAGCGTGGTGCCAGCAGCAAATGGGGCCGAGACATTCCCAGCAACGGGCAGAGGCGCATGGGCAGAGAGCTGCTTGGAGGGAGCGATCCCACCAGAAGCTGTTGATACGAATTTACTAAAAAACGTTCTGAGGTGCGATTTGGTGGGTTTGGGTGCGCCTTTTGTTGCTTTTCTGGTCCCTGACTTCACGAGGACCGGGAGGCAGGCAGCCACTGGTGGTGGTGGGATCCAGGGCTGCACACACCATCACTGTCCTCAGTTATTCCTCGGCGAGGGAACGTGAGCTGAAAGGTAGGAAAGGGGCAGCACGACGGGCTGTAGCTCTTCCTGCTGGGGACGCAGAGCAGCCCCTGGCTGTTAATGCTGTTTTTCTGGTGGCAGGAGACAAAAATTTAGACACTGCAGCCAGTGACAGAAGCTGAGCCCAGTGTAAGGGCTAGATGTGCTTGACGGTTTGCTTTGTCTTATAAATTAGTGCAATAAGCCTTGGCCCTGGAATGGAAAGCGAACGTTCCTCATCGCGATGCAGAGCTTTGGATCTGTGTCGTCCTGCTCTGCCCCTGCGGCCCCACCACACCAAAGTGCTGATCGTGCCCGTGCTACGTGCAGGCCAAGTCGGTGGTGTTAATCTCTTCATTAATTTATAGGGTCCCACATTAGAACAAATTAGTGGAATGAGCAAACCCAGCCGTGTTGCCATTTTACTTTGATTAATATGCAAATTAGGAAGCAAATGCACCCAAGGAATGTAGGTCATGGTGGAAATGTGCAGAGCACAAGGAGGGGAGAGCAACGAGGAGCTCAGGGGGACTGTCTCACGGCCCTCACCTCCCCTCGGTTCATTTTGCAACTCCTGCTGGGTCTGTTGGCAGTTATCAAGTGACTCTCCTGCTGGACGGTGGTTTGGTGATAAAGCCAAGACCTTGTAAAGGCTCCTTTGCAGGGCAGGGTCAGCATTTCCCATGGATTTCATGCAACAGCTGTTTGTATTCAGTTCTGGTGGGAAGAGAACTGAGACAGAAGAAATCTACCTGAACCTCCCACAACTGCATTGCCCCATTCTGATCAAGCAGCCCTAGTCTGGAGGACAATGTCTGGCCTTTCGCACAGAACCACAGCGTGGAGCTTGTTTGTGAACCTCTTCAGGGCAGAATGTTGAGCTGAGACTGCTCAGGACCTGTTGTGCTGGTGAATGGGCAGAGTTACGTTACAAAAATGACCTGAGTCAGGGTCAGACAAACATTAGCTTTGGTGATCCCTGCTGCTAAAGTAAAACCTCCACCAGTTTCGTTTGTGTAGCCACTTCACTGAGGGTGGCGCATTCACAGGTTGCCAGTGACTCTGCTTGTGTTGCCGACAGGTCTAAAAAATTACCTTGATTTTGATTTAAATACCAGTAACTGTGTGCTTTACAGAAGTGAGCAGGGAGGTTATCTCCATATTACAGCTGGAAAAGACAGGACAGGTGGGCAGACTGGTCACCAAGGCAAAACAACCCCCAGCTCCTGAATCCTGGTCCTGCGTTGTGGCTGCACCCACCCTCTCCAGCTTTAATCGCTGCCAGCCCTCTCCCACCCTGTACGCCATTTCCACGCAGCACAACCAGAGCCCAGGGGTAAAAGTTTTTTTTTGTTTGTTTGTTTTTATCCTTTCCTGCAATCAGCTTTGATGGTGCAGGAGGCAGCCCCCGGCTCTGGGCTGGGCCACAAGCTCAGGTTTGCCTGGCTGGCGTGCTGTCCCCTCGCAGCGCTGCTGCTGGCGTGCTCACAGAAGCCTCCTGGTTAAACTTTACAGCTGTCATTCGTTCATGTCAAAGTCCTGTCGTGTTCAGCAGGGTTTGGGCTTCAAGGAGTGAAATGTGAGAAGAAGCTGTTAAGCTGAGGGATTCATGAAGCAGTACTATGCTTGTCTCTGCCAAGAGACTCCCACGATTTGCTAAAAATCCCGTACCGTGTCCCCCCACCGTGTAAGCAGCAGCACACGAAACCGAAACCAGGAAAGCTGAAGGACTGGTTTTACTTCAAACTGAAGGCAAGTCGTGTTTTTGTAAAAAAGGACTGGTTTTACTTCAAACGGAAGGAAATCTGTGTTTCTGTAAAATAGCAGCGGTGCGGTGCGTTCTCGGCACCTCTGTTTGTTTGCACCCGAAGGCATGCAGCACCGGGCGCACTAATCGCAGCCTCCCTACGCACTATCTTTTCCTTAACGTGCTCAGCAGGGAGGAGTGAGCTGAGTCACGGCACAGCCTCGTGGGCAGAGCCTGGCCCACCCCACCTGCGTGGCACTGCCAGCCTCGGCACCCCCCCGGCATCGCAGCCCTTGGCCAAGCACCTCCCGGGACCACGGTGAGGACGAGGGCTCTGCCAGCACTGCTGGGGGCTGTCATGGCACGCCAGTTAATGGTGGTGAGGCCTCCGAGGAGAGAGGCACAGAACTTCCTTGATGGGACGTGTTGCAACAAAGCCTTATCGCAGACGTGACTTCTTCTTTCTGCCCTGACGCAGCAGCACAGGAGCTTTGAAACCTTCTCCCTGCTTTCTGAAGGTGAAGTCATAACCACAGTGTGCAGTGGTTTGGGTTTGGTTCTTTTTTTGGAACAGAAGCACTCCATCCTCATACCTTGCCTCTGCCTCAGGTTGTTTTTACTCAAAATTAGCACTAAATATTCAGCCACATGACATGACTACGTGCTTCACTATACCTATTCATAACAAACCTCCAAATAAGACTGAGTCAATCCGGAGACAGCTTCCAACTCGCACCGAGGCAGCCTCAGTTCTGTGGGCACCTCAGAGGTAAGGCAAGCATACGCACGCTTCTGTGGTTTCAAGAACAACAGCAGAAAGGTGTTTAATGTCACTAAACTGAGAAAGGATTTTTAAAACAGAGCGACAGACGTTTTTCCTGGAGCTCTGCGAGCTGACCCCGCAGCACAAACCGCAGTTTCAGACGACCGCACCGGTCACACCAACAGCTATGGAGCAAACAGAACTTTTTTTTTAACCCTACTCCAGACATAGAAGTCATGAGGTGCCTGGTCACTAACATTTGCGTAACAACTTAATTAGTTCAATACGGAAGCAGACCGGTGCAGAATAATCCCATTCTCTCCCGGGAGCAGCTGGCTCGGTCCCTTCTGCGCTCAGTGGCTGCAACCAGCCCCAGGGACCGCGGGGCCAACGCTCCATTGAACGAAGGCAGCGCCTCCACCCCAGCGCGGTCCTACGGCGTTCTCTGCTGAGTGTTTGGGAGAAGCCAATTACGGACAAAGAGAGCAAGTACGAGGCGTAACTCAAGGCTGGAAACAAAAATCAAAACCCACATTCCTGAAGTCACTGACTCGGAAAGAAAGGCAAAGCACGCAAACAAGTGTCTGGGTACAGAAACCCAAACACCTGGCTGGGACCGAGAAGCACAGCAAGCACAGGACTGCCTTTGTCACCTGTGTCACCTCTGAGTTATGCAGCTTTCTTGTTAGGTTTTAGATGAAAAATGAGGCAGTTTTAGCAGACTGCGCAAAGCAACCAAACAGTTTCTCTTCTTAGCTCTGCATCTTCATTTCAGATTAACTTTAGCCAAATAATTTAAAAAATAGTAACAATCTCATGGCAAATACGTTGCTCGCAGTTAGCATGCTTTTTGGAGCTACATGTAGTTCTCTCTATATAAAACAATTATGTTTATAATACAAAAGAAAAGTGAGTTTTAGATCAGTAATTCATGCTGTTGAGATATACACTAAGAGGTCATGCAGACATTTTATCATGAAACACCCAGCGGAACAAAGCCCAATCTTCTTATAAATATTTTTTGTAAGTAGTCCCAAAATCAAAGTTCAGATTTTAAATAAAAAGAATCAGACGTACAAGCCCAACTCTGTTTCCACTTGGCTACTGATACACTGCACAGGATCTGAGTCCTGGTTTTCCACTTCAGTTCTTTGCTATCAAACATCAAAAAGGTTTTCATTCAGATTAAGCGATAGAACTACAGTCAGTTTAAGCATTCACAGTTTTGAGACATGGTTAGTACCACCTGGTCAAAAAGTCCTTCAGGAAGAGGAAAAAAAATAAAAGCTAGCCTAGGCTTCACACTGAGGTAGACAGGTCAGAGTGACTGAGCAATGAGGGTGTTTTCTTTTCTAACCTCTTAATCTAATAAAATGCTTCAGGCAACAATTAAGACATGTTAGTATTTCTGGTAGTGAGAAATTTCATTTTGAAAAAACACTATTTGAAAATACACAATTTTAAAATAGAAATATTCCTCCTCTGTTACCAAAACATTCAGAAACATCATAGAAAACTATGCATCTTTCCTCCAATGCAAGCCTGCTAGATAACAAGCCGTGTTAAAGCAGCCGGCTACCAGGCTGCTGTTCACAGTGTAAAATATGCAGTTCTTTACCTCAATTAGGCTCTTCAGCTGAGGAACAAAGACCAAGAAAGCTGCACCTTAAGCGTTTTAACCTGTCTACACACAGAGTCTGTGGTCTTCACTAATTCATCAGCACGGTACACGAACTGTCTGTAACATTCCCTGCGCAGTTTCCTTTCCTCAGGCTTCTGAGAACTGGGTTTCACCTGGCGGCCTTTGAGCCAGACTCTGTTGCTGGCTCACTTGAACTTACTTCTAAGAAGATGCGGACAGAAGGAATCCAATTTACTTCTTCAAGAGAAGACCAAGGCCCCCAGTCACAGCATTGAACAATTCCGATCCCCAGAAGGCAGAGACTAGTGGCCAAAGAACAGCTCAGAGACCGGCCGGCGTTTCACAACGACCTCCTCTTGCTCCTCCTCCTCTACCACCTCAGAGAGGGAACAATACGAAGGGAAGCTCCCTCTGGTCTTTGGCTTCCTCCTCGGGCCTGTCGTGGCAGCCAGGAGCTTGTTCAGGGATGAAGGCTTCCTTAAGCCTTTGGTAAGGTCATAGAAAGCCATGTCATCGGATATGACCCCCAGGAAAGTGCTGGTGGAGCTCAAGATGGAAGCAGCAATCTTGGTGCTTTTCTTCATGGGCAGGGAGGATCCCCCAGTGGTTTCAAGGCTGGGGTCCCCCAGCAAGCGCCTGATGGCAACGGAGGCCCCATCCCTCAAGCACTGGTGCGGCTTCTTCCCGCTGTAGTCCCTCAGGTCGGTCTTGGCGTGGTAGCTGCGGACCAGCATGCTGATGACCGTCTCCTGGCCGTGCATGGCGGCGAGGTGGAGCGCCGTGTAGCCGCCGTGCGACCTGGCGTCCACATCGACGTGGGTCCCCTCCTTCTGTGCCACCTCGATGATGTTCCTCACCATGTCGCAGCTGCCATTCTTGGCGGCCCAGTGCAGGGCGGTGAAGCCCGAGATGAAGTCCCGCCGGGCCGCCAGGCTGGCATCGCCCAGCAGCAGCCCGTGGAGCTGCTGCGACCACTGCCCCTCGGCCGCCATCACCAGCCAGCGGTGCTCGGCCTCCTCCAGCGGCACCGCCGCCGGCTCCTCGCTGGCACGCGGGGTCTTGGGGACCCGCCGCAGGTTGGGCGAGCGGCACCCGGCCTCGTCCTCCTCCGGCGAGGGCGACAAGGTGGCTCTGGACTCCTTGGGCTGCTCTGGGGCAGCGGCTGGCGATGGCACGCAGCGCACGGGCAGCATGCAGGGCTTGGGGACCGGCTCCCGACGGGTCCCGGTCCCACCAGCGGGAAGAGGCACCCCGCCGCTCTGGAAGAGGCCACGGAGCTCAGACACGGCACGGGGTGACGACAGCACCTCAGGGGGCGATGGCTGCTCCTCGGGGGGCGAACGCAGCTCCTCGGGGGGCGACGGCTGCTCCTCGGGGGGTGAACGCAGCTCCTCGGGGGGCGACGGCTGCTCCTCAGGGGGCGAACTCAGCTCCTCGAGGGGCGAACTCAGCTCCTCGGGGGGCGAACTCAGCTCCTCGGGGGGCGA
>CM021709.1:17712607-17763644 GCA_011074415.1 Stictonetta naevosa | reverse complement strand
GGCGAACTCAGCTCCTCGGGGGGCGAACTCAGCTCCTCGGGGGGCGACGGCGAGAGCCGCCCCTGAGGCGGGGGCCCGCCGCCGTCCATCGGGACGCCCCCGGGCGGCGGGGCGGGCCGCAGGTGCCGGCGCAGGACGACGAACTTGCCGCCGTCGCGCTCCTTCACCACGGCCACGGCGTTCACCGAGCGCTTGAAGAGCTCCCGCCGCTCCGCCCGCTCCGCCGCGTCCCCGGCGGCCTCCAGCAGCGGGCGGAAGGCTCCCACCAGCTCGGCGTTGCGCACCCGGCCGCCGCGCTCCCGCAGGAAGCCCAGCACGGCGGCGGGGCTGAGGGCGAGCTCCGCCATCCCGCCAACGCCGCCACAGGTGGACGAGCCTCCGCCGCCGGCACAGCTCCACCGACGGCCCCCGAGGCGCAGGGAGGCCGCCCTAGGCTGGGAGGAAGCTGCCCGGGGTCCGTCGGATTCAGGCACCTGCGGCCGCTCCCGCTGAGGTGACCGGGCCGCCCCGCCCGCCTTCCTCCTCCTCCTCCTCCTCCTCCTCCGGCAGAGGGGAGCGGCGCGGCCCCGCTGTCTCCTCCCCGCGGGGCGGTGCTGGGCTGCGGGCACCGCCCGGCTCCGAGGCCCCAGCGGCAGGTGAGGGGCCCGGCCCTGAGGGGGCTCCTCGGCCCCCTGCCGCCCTCCTCCTGCGCCTCCCGGCGGGACTGAGCCGCGGCTCCGGGGGGATTTCAGTTTTCTGTGGCCCCGGGGCTCCTGGGGCTGGGCAGGAGGCAGCCCTCGGGCCTTCCCCGCGGGCTGTGCCTGAGGAGAGCCGGGTCGGTACGGGCCCCCCTCAGCCTGCTGCGTAGGCAGAGCACACGCTTTGTTGATGTATTCCTCTTCCAGCTTTCCAAAATGGTCGTTTTTGTTTCAATATCAGCAAACTGGTGCAGCTCTAGATAGCAGCCACCCTGCAGGGTCAGCTCTGTGGTCCCCAGAACCCTCCCTTGTTCAGCTGGCTCAGCCGCGAGTCCTTTGGGTCAATGTCTCTGACTGAAAATAAGTCCAAGATAGGTGGATGGGTCAGCGTTTTGAAATAAGTTCGGTTATACATGATGCTATATATCATATCCTCTATGTTTATCTCTTACCCGTGTCGTATCTGCACCATCCACTCGTGTCCATGTGTATCTATAAGTGCCGAAGCCTTCTCAGCATGCCTGCACCTATTCATGTGCATCCGAGAGAGGAGACACCTTCTCTTTTCATAGAGAGAAGCTGTGTAACTGCGCTGCCATATCAATTACTTCTGCTTAAGCACTTCTTTTAACATAATTATTGTTCTCAATTCTACGGTAAAAAACCTCAGACGAATGTCTTTTCCCTGGGGAAGGAGTAGGACTGAAGACCTACTGGAGAGATGATGTTCAGCCTGCAAACTTGTTTTCTCCTCAGCTGTTGCAATTGAGATCACTAAATTGATTCCTGAATGACTGAACAGTTTGTCTAGGAAAACAGCAAGAGCGACTGAACACGGAATGAGCAGAGTCAGTGTGGCATGGAGACAGATAACAGTAACTGCACAAGGATGGATGAGATAAACAGAAAATAGATTTTTGTTTTCACCGTCTTGGGGCTTGAATAAAATGGAGTATCAGCCTGTGCTAAAGTCTCCATTTTGAAGGTAGTTCAAGGTGCAGCGATCTCCAGGCAGCGAACCTCTCTCTGTTCCCGTTGAGGCTGACCTCCTTTCTGCCTCTTTGCACCCATTGCTGGTGGTGGAAGAGCCTCTTCCTGCAGACTGCTCAGTCCCTCCTCGCTCCATCTTTGTGCAGATCTCTGAAAAGCTATTTTATCTCTTGCTAACAAGCTGGCGCCGAGCCAGTTCCTCAAAATCATTTTGCTGCTCTAATGTTCTTTCACATAATAGCGTGTAATCTTCATGCTGATTGTAGCAATTCAGTATTTCCATGTGAATCGCACACCTTTTATTACTGCCTTTAGATGTGGCGTATACAGTAACCTCGCCCTGTGCCGAGGGAGCTGCTAGTGCGTAGTGTTTTGGTGAATTAGCAATGCTTTCTAGCTTACGGCATCCCACAGTTCAGCCTTGCCTACTGTAGAGAGCTAATAATGAGCAAGCATCCAAAAATTAATTGCTATGCTTTGGTTTCAATGTTGATTTCTTTTCCTCACTAGAATCTGTTGCAGCCATAAGAAAATCCCAGCAGTCCATGACTTCTGCATTGCAAACTTTCAGCTGTACCCTAGGATTATAGTTCATGTCTGCAAATGAGCGAGAGGAGGAAGGAAAATAATTCAGAAGAATAGGCTTTTGTATAAAACATTTTCTTATGTTACAAATGTTTCAGGAGGAGTAGCTCTTATTGCTTGTGTTGGCTCAAGCACGGCAGGCTCTGTCCTAGGGCTGACTGCTACGCAGGGGACTGCACGGCTCCAGCAGTGTTTCTGTGGGTGCTTGCAGGGAGGTGCTGGGTACTGTGCTTGCGTGGAGGAAGGCATCAGCTCCCTGCACCCATGTATCCTTTGGGACCCACGAGGGTGCTGCCAGCTCCCCCTGTTTTATCACCACACCGAGAGGTTTCCTGCAGAGGGCCCTCTGTGCCCCAGGAAGCCTCTTGCTGTTGCCGAGGTGCCACCACCTCTATGGGGCCCGGAGGAGGGCTCTTGCTGAGGCTGTTCCTCCCTGCAGGTCCTGGCATTCCACGGGGCCCCAAAGTGAGAAGGCACATCCCCAGGAGGTTACTGAAGAGGAAGAGGGATGTCTACGAGTGCGCCTCGTGCCATGCCAAGCGCGAACTGGTTCCTCTCGTTTAAGTGCCTTGTTGCGAGGAGCTCTTTCTGCAGGTAATTTTCCAGTGACTCATCCAACCACCTGCCCCATGCACGCTCTCCTCGTTCTTTGTGGGCAGCCTGTGCCATATGGCTGTGCTCCTTTTCACAGTATTTCAGTCGGTGGGTGTTAGGTCTCTTTCCCAGCTTTCCTCTCTCCATCCTTTTTGCCAGTGTTGTCCCTTATCTGCTGATGTCTTTTGGCTGCCCACCTTTCAGGGTGAGTGCCAAGTCCAGGGGACCAGATCCCAGTGAGCTTCTCTTGTTTTACGCAGGGCTGGTCATACCCCGATCAGACTGTGCAGCAGAAATTAAGCTTTTTGAATGAATTGTATTAATTTACATAATAAATGAGTTCAGAGCATCATAGGCATTATGCTTATCAGTCATCTGGAATTTCCAGCCTTAAAAAAACATGAGAAGTTTTACCTTCTTTTCTGTGTCACCAAAAACTTATAAAGCAAATATTTTGTGTGGGGCTATTTACGGAATGCTGTGGGCTGCTTCTTAGGAGATTTCAAGCCAACTGTTACACGTCTTGATATTTCTAATTTACTGCCTGGGACGAAAACAACGCACAGAAACCCACGATTAAATCAATTTACTGCTACTTTTTTTAAACACAAATATTGCAGCTTGCTCATTCTGTGTCATAAGCCTTCGAGAGCTGGCCTCTGTTTTGCACTGAGAAGTGTTGCCTTTCCCAGGAATAAATTTCACAAACTTTCAAACTATTGACGCGACAATGTAGTAAATTGCATAGAGAGCCTGGGCTGTTTTGGCACCCTGTTGGGAGGAAGGTAAAGGTTACATGGCTGCAATTATTCACACCATGCAAACCCGGGAAATAAAGTGGGAGATCATGCAAAGTATCCAATATTCCATCCCTGGAGGTGTTCAAGGCCAGGTTGGATGGGGCTTTGAGCAACCTGGTCTGCTGGGAGGTGTCCCTGCCCGTGGCAGCGGGGTGGAATTAGACGGCCTTGTAGGTCCCTTCCAACCCACACCATTCTTTGTTTCTGTGATTCAGAGCAAAGTCGTTTCTATTGACACTTCAAAACTGAAGGAGATGGTATCCCAGGCCCTGCTCCTTCCCCCGTGGTATTCTCAGGGCCAGAAGGAAAGCGAGGTGCCACACTGGAAACAAAAGAGGAAGAAAAATGGAATATATGGGGATAGTCTCGGCTGGATGGCGTGCTGCTGCTGTGCAGAAAGGTGGGGCTTAGGTGGTATTGACTGTGGGTGGGATTCGTCCCCCAAGGCAAACTTATTTTCCTCTGAAATGAAATCGGCTCCCAGAACAAACAGAATGACAAAGCTCACGATTTTTCAGTTTTTTTGTTGATATTTTCACGTGAAACAAAGAGCATGCATTGTGAAGGGAAATAGCTCTTCCTTTGTTCCTTGGCAAAATGCAGCAACCTTCAATACAGAAACAGTTGAGCAAAAGCCTGCAAAGGGGTGGGAAGGGGGAGCGGGGAGTGGTACCTGCAAATGGTTATTTGCAGGTATTTTCTGACGAATGAGCGAAATTCAGCTGTAACTCTGAGACCTCAGTAACCACTTCAAAGGCTGTTTCTCAGCAGCAGCCGTTCGAATGCAGCTTTCTGTGCATCTCAGAGTTTGTCTTTATGAAGTACTGCTTGTTCCACACAGATGTTGAAAGGACCCATCCCAAACATCCCCCGTTTTTCAGGTGGTGCCTGTGAACTTGATGGGATTCTGACAGGGTAATGCAAACCCGGCATGAGGTGCAGTGTGGTAATACTGCCCTTCAGCATTAGGAAGCAGGGAAATTTGGGTCCATTTCCAGCCATTTCCCGGGAAATGGACCTACAGCTCCTGTTGACTTTACTTCAGCTGAGAAAGGTAGTGCTTTTGTAGAAAATCCTTGTAGGTCCCATACATTTTCAGTATAACCAATGAACGTTGAATGAAGTTCTTGGTGGTTGTGCTGCTAAAAGAGTAACCGTGAAACCATTTCATTTCTAAAATTACCCAGGAGGATGTAATTCAAGAGACAAATAGTTACCAAAATCTACTTCCTCTGGCCTGTGCTGAGAAATGTGAAGGAGTTTGTTTATCTGCACCACCTGGATCTGAAGATCAAGGAATTTCCTCAGCCCTGAAGGACGCAGCCCCCTTCAGAAGGCCTGGGACTTGCTACGGTATTCGTGTGGCAGGAGGATGATCAGTCACTCAGCGAGGCTGCATGTGAAGTAAAAAGGTCTGTGACAGCACTTCTTTAACTCCGCTGTCGTTGTCTGTACGCAGGTCACAACGTGAAGAAGAACAGCAGCACCTACTGATCTCCCCGCCGCCAGAACTGTGCTGCTGCCATGCCAGCGGTCATGCAGCAAGGGGCGTCTTCCTTCCCTCTCCCTGGGACGGAGGTGGGATGGACACATTCGTGCCTCTCCAGTCCGTTGTATGCTCTGCCTGGGTTCCTCACTCTGCCTGTAGAAAATCCCCAGTCCAACCTAACTTCACCGTGCATTTAGCAGGTACAATTATTCCACGGAGTTTAGAATCCTTGCAGGAGCACCCAGCCCCACTGCGGTATACCTTTAATGCCTGAGTCGTTAGGAACAATTTGCATAACAACCGATGTCCTAGCAGCTAAAGGAGCCACCAAAACCAATTCTCTTGAGACCGTTTTTATGCACCTGAAGCTTTTGAAATTATTTTTTTTTTGGAATAACAAGGTGTTTAAAAATAACTCTGAGGTTTTACACCATGCTTGCCTGTGACAGAGATCTGCCCCATGCTGGTGGCTTGCTACCAGACTAAGGCAGGGAGGACTGCAGGTATCGGCAACACAGCTGAATCTGAGAGCCAAGCAGCAGCAGAGTTGTCCCTTGATCTGTTGCAAGGTCTTGGAATTTCCTTTATGCCTTGAATTTTTGCATCTGGTGTTCAGCAGTGCCCCCTTTAGAAAAGTACAGCACTTTTGCAACCTGTCTTCAACTAGAACAAGGGTATGGATTAGTAGAATTGATTCGGATGTAGGCAAGAAGGACAAAAAAACGTTTCTTAACTGCACTAGATTTATCATATTTCAGAAAGCAGATCACTTGGATAACAAATCCTCAGAAATGCTTTGAATTGCTTCAAGGGAGAAAACAGCCTCTTCCTAATCTCCTATTCCTCTAAGCACTTGTGTTTGGTGACCCTTGCCCTCTCCCTTCAGTTATGTGCATCTAATTTTCATATCCTGTTTTATTCTTCCAGCATAAGCACACTCCCCTTCTGGGCTGAACAGCGCTTCCCAGAGCTCCTGCAGCGTGATTTAGGTGGATGCTAAGGAGTCTTGGGAAGACGTAGGGAAACGATCTTGCACACCTGCTGTAATGCCACAACTCAGTGCCTGCTAGGGCAGCGCGGTCTCATTTATTTATATTGTGGTGGGAGCAAGAGACCTTTGGAAAGACTGTAAATAGCTGGTAAGGGAGAAGATGGAAGTTAATATGGAGTGCGGGTCATAGAGTATCATAATGAAGCATAAGTTCTGTTTTAATTTGCTTGCTGAGGTTTGGTTGTCTTTGAATGCTTCCGTCCTGCTTTAGGGCACTGCAGGGACTGTGTTTTGTGGGTGATGAATGTAAAGGGACTGGGATATTGGCTATCTTTCCTTTGCCTTCTCTTGCCAAAAATGTTGAAATCTGGCAAACCTTCTGAAAATAAATGGAAAAAGGGCCTTAAGGAAGGTTGCTCACAGTTCCCTAATAATTGGGGTGGTGCTTGAAGCTTTAACTACATCATTATTAAGTAACAGCTGTATTTGTGGCCTTTGTGCAGGATCCTGGAACTCCTGCTTCAGGTGGTCTAGCAGCACCTGAATAGACGAGGAGGAATCCTGCGGACAGAGCTGTGCAGGTGAGCTCTTCCTTGTCCGGTCCCTGGGAGGCGGTTACATCCCTGCACCGCTGCTTCCTTCAGTGCTGCAGAGCCTCCTGTTCCCCCCAGGGGTACGCTCTGGCAAGGGCATGGGGGCTAAGCCGGTGGAAAGAGTGGGGAAAGCCTAGGGCAAAACCAGGACAGCAGATGGGTGAAGGCCTGGTGTAGTGACCAGCCGCGTGACAGCAAACATGTGGCGCTGATCCACTGCTCCTTGGTAAGTACACTGCAGCAGAGGGCACCAGAAAGCAAGAAAAATGCTGCTGTGTGCTAACGGCTTGTGACATACGAATGGCTCCGTGGTTTACAATGGTGCTGGTGCTGGCTTTGTGCTTCCTGCTGGAAGGAGCGATGAAGGAAGCCCGGCAGTCCCCTATTACGACTTTACCTCACTGTAACCAGCAGGCAGCGTAATGGCAACGAGCTCCCAGCATCCTGGCCCAGAGCCGCACCAGGACTGCGGCTTGGCCATTGCCCCAGGGGGTGACCCCTTCCTTCGGGGCTGTGGCGTGGTGGCATCTGCGGCCTTCTGGGAGGCTTGGGCGTACCCTGAGCCTGGTCGGTGCACACCTGCGTGTGTTACACCTGTGTGGTGTGTGTGTCACAGCCGGGTCGTGCCCATCCCGCAGGGAGCCTCCAGCCTCTTCCCTTGGCAGCTCCCTGGTGCCGGGGGCCGCTGTCTCGGCCCCTTCCCCTCAGGGAAGCTCGGCGGGCCGGCCCCGAGCCCTCAGCCGCGGCTTTCTCCCCGGTCCCAGCCCCGGATGAGGCTCGGGGCCCTCCAGGGCCTGCCCCAGCCCCGGGGCACAGCCCCCAGGCCCCGCGGTGCCCGCCGGAGGCCGCGGCCAGGCGCGGGGGCCGTGAGGGGGCGGCGGCGGCGGATCCCCCGCGGCTCCCCTCGGTCCCCCCGGCCCCGTCCCGCCCCGTCCCGCCCCGGCCGGCGGCGGGGCGTGCCCGGCGGTGGCCATATTGGAGCCATTCCGCCGCAGCCACCCGCGGCGGGCAGAGCCGCCGCAGCCCCGGCCATGGCCGCCACCGAGCTGGAGCGCTTCTCGGTGAGCCGGGGGTGGGGGGCCGGGGGTCGCCACGCGGCGCTGGGGGGGATCCGGGGGAACCGGGGCGGGCCGGGGGCTGCTCGCCGGGGCCGGAGAGCGGGGCCGCCGTGGGGATCCAGCCCGGCCCCGGCCGCCCTCCGCCGGGGTTTCGGGTCCCCGGTGCTGCGGCACCGCTGGCTCCGGGCACGGGCGGGTCGCTGCTGCCGCTGCTCTGTCCGCGAGCCGCTCCTTGCCGAGCTTCCCGAAGCCCCGCTTCTTTTTGCTGAGTCCTGGCCCCAAAGTTTCCGGCTCGAGGATGGATTTGCAGGGCTGTAGGCGACTGGAAACTTGCAGAGCGGGAAGTTGGTTGTGGGCTGGGGTCTAGGAAAGCCACTGCTGCCAGCCCCCGGGCAGGGGGATGGAGGCGAACTCGGTAGCAAGCCACGGGGACACCAGAACTGCCCTGTGGTGCAGCCCTTGCTGCGGCTGTGTCATGTGTAACTGCTGCTGGGAGCTTGCTGTGCCAGCTGGTGCCTGCTCGGATTTTCTGAGGTGCTACAAGAGCCTAAATGTTGCCGAGCCTGGGAGAAAATTGAATTTAATCTTGGGTTCTTTGGTGTGGGTACTTCACGGCTCGGTGTGCTTACGTCAATGCTCTGTCACTTTTTTCTTTTTTAACGAAAAGTTCCCGAAGATGCTTGGCTCCCATCTGAGCACCACAGTGAAATGGCTGCACTCCAGCATGAATTTAGTGCCCGGCTCCATTAGGAGAAAATCTGCTTACTTTGTGCAGGGAGCTAGGGTGGGTTTATAGGGATCTGCAGGCTGAGCACCTCTCTGCCTTTGGACTCGTTGCTGTTCTGCCCAGAACCCTGAACCTGGCAGAAGCAGGGAGAGCAGCATCTTGTTTCCATTTGATGTAGGGCAGAGGGCTGTCCCAGCTGCTCTCTTTCCTTCATCCTCTGTGCACGTCTCAGCACTGCTGCTCCCCCAGCAGACTCATGGTGCCTCAGGATGAAGGTGGTCCGAGCCGTTCTGCAGGGCTTACAGCTTTCTTGGTGTCACTTCATGGCGCTGTGCCTCTGAGCATAACGTCTGAATGGGAATGGTTTGCTGCTGCCAAGAACTGGTGATAAATTCATTTATTTTTTACCAGCTGTTTGTATCTGCAGTGGGAAATAATGTTGAGAAAGCCTCGGAAGGAGGTGTTTGGTGTACAGTAGTTCAGGCTATTCAGATTGGTGAGGCTATTTTAAGCGTCCAGCTGACACTGACATCCTGGAATGTAGTGACCCGTAGGTTTGGATAATGTGCTTTGAAAACTCCCCAGATGCGTGCTGCCCTTGTGCAGTCCTCCAGAATGCCTCTGTCTCCAGCACAGTAAAGTTCCCTTGAAGTGCTGCTGTTGGAAATGACCAACAAAAGCAAATGAAAGGAAGCTCGCCTATAGAAAGCTGCCTCAGAGGCAGCAGAATCACACCAGCGATGCCCAAGACAGCCTTTGTTTTTGTGAGCGTCCTGCTTGTGAGAGAGGTCGGCTTTGGCCCCTGGAGGCTGAAGTTTTCTGCTGGTCTGCCCCAAGAATGGGACTCACCATTGCTGTGGCTGGGGCTCGGTCTGCAGGCATCGGCTCTACGTACCTGATTATCTTCCTTGCAGTCTTCTCACCACACTCCGATTCACAAACAGCCCACTTTAAGCAGAAAGTAACGACTTCATGTAATCTGGGCTGTGTGTGTGAGAGCTTGGGTCAGTTGTGAAACGCTTTATGTATCGTCAAGCTCAGACCTTCTCCGTTGCCTCTTCTGGACAGAACCGAGCTAGCACACGTGGCAGCTGGAGCGGACACTGGCAGGATTAGCAAGGAAGTCGGTACGCCGAGCGGGTAACAGCCCAGCCACCCTGGGTGAGCGGAAGCCAAAAAGCGCATGAGATGCATCAGGGAACTGCAGGAGCGCTGGGGGAAGCTGGAAAAGCTGGGAGGAGGAGAAGTGAGGGAAAGGCACCTGAAGGTGCATAGGAGAATAAATGGGACGAGATGTGAGACCCAGACTGTGAGATGGTTTTGCAACCCCCCAGATCTGTTGGTTTCTGTTTTCAAGTAAAGCCCGTCGCTGCCCTGGACCAGTCCCTTAACGGCCTGAATGAAATGTCCGGCTGGGAGGCGCAGCCGTGCGCTCGCAGGCGCAGGGACGTGTGGAGGGGCAGGTGGCCTCAGCCTCCACGTTGGGCTGAGGATTAACGTGATGCCGTACGTGTTGAAGATGTCATGGCTGACTGGCGTGCGTGCTGTGCGTGGACAAGGGCTTTGTGACCGTAATGCCCAGTGAAGAGGGCCCGGGATGCGTGCACGCAGCCGTGGGCGAGCTGTGGTCGCAGGGCGGGTGTGTTCCTGCCGCCACGGGGTTCCTTCACGTTAGCGATCAGTCGCTCGGCTTTTATTGGCCACCTTACCGAGAAGTGTTAATTTATAGTAGATCTTGTCAGAAAAACCACTGCATTGCACAGAGGAGAGATGAATAACGTCTTCCTCACCGGAAAGACAATGAGATCTGTTTCTTGCAGCAAGCTGTCGAGCAGCTCGGGGACTGCTTGGCAGCGACGTGTGAGCGTTACCTGCTGGAGAAGCCGATTTACGCCCCTGCCTCGTGTCCTGCTCTGACTCTGTGGAGGGACGGGGAGCTTTGAGCTGCCTGAGCTGTGATAAACTTCATGCATTTCTGCTGCTGCTGTTTCCTGTAAGCTCCTGTGTTCAATTACTGACTGCAAGGCTTAAACCCCTCTGGTGCGTGAGGGGTCAGTGTTAGGTGAAGGACGGGTGTGAGGAGCGGGCTGAGGACAGCGCTGTGTGCTGTGGCTGTGGCAGGGTGGTTGCCAGAAGCCTTGTGGCTGCTGGCCCTAAACGTAGGCGTACGTCTTTTAATCAAGCTCTTGAGAGAAGTGCTTCTGTGACTCAGTTCCAGTGGAAATTGGGGTTTGCTTGGATTTGGGCATTCCCCCCTCCTTGCTTTTTGCCCAGCCAGTGGCACCATTTGGAAGTTCCGGAGTTAAATTTCCCGTATATGTTTATTTTTTTTCCCCCAGTTATTTTACCTTTAGCTCTATGAAGGGTTTTCCCTGGGAAAAATCCAGGTGCTCCCCCATGCAGCGCTGAACAGAAGCGACAGATTTTTCTCCGAGCTGCTGACGTGTGCCAGGAAGCGAGCCCAGCGGGAGCAGCCCTCTCCCTCCGTGCCCTGGCCGGCTCTTCTGCCTGCAGCGTGAGCTTTTCTGGGAAGGAGGGATGGGGAGCGGGCTTCCATTGGAGCAGGCGAATTGGTGGTTGCCTCTCCAATCCCTGCAGTCCCTCCCCGGGAGGCTCGCCTGTGCTTCTGCAGGAAGCCAGCCCCGACTGCTGCAACCACAGGCCCAATTAGCTCAACCACAGTCCGCTGCAGCTAAACACTTATTTTGAGGCTATGTGCTGGGAACAAATGTTGCCCAGAAAGATTTTTATAGTTTTTCCTTCCCCGCTGTGGTGAATCCAGAGCACCCCTTCCTCTTGCAGAAGAGATGCAACGTGTTGTTCTGCGTGGGAGCTGTGGAGCTGCTCCGAACCGCTCGTAATCGCAGCGAGCGCTGAGGCAGTGGGTGGAAGGACGTGAGCTGGCAAATGCTGGGGCCGTGTGTGCCCTCTGCATCGGCAAAACAAACGCAAGCCCGAAGAATAACTCTTTCAGGAGGCCGGCACGGCATCAGGACTCGTCGTCAGTGCTGTGGTGGCAGCTGTCAGCCAGTCCCCAGCGCTGCTGGAAGGCCACAAGCTGCCTAAATATTATCTTCTGTAGGAGAATGCCAGCGCTGTCGCCAGCTGCGGGGAGGGACGCAGCCCCGTCTCCGAGTGCCCCCGCTGTCCCCGCTCCGCTCGAGGCACCAGAGGCAGCGCCCGGTGCTTTTGGTGTTTGTCTGCAGGAGCGGCTGTCGTGCTCCTCTCAGCTTTGGCTCGGAGGCTGGGAGCGGAAGAAACGGCGTGATGCTGGTGTGGCTTCTCCCGGGTTGTGCAACGAAGCGGTGGAATTTGGGAGGCCACGGGAGAAGTGCAGGGCGCTTCCACCCCGCCCGTGCAGGGTGGGGGTGTGCTCACGAGATTAGCTCTGGTTACCAGCACCTGTCCTGAGCACCCTTCAGGCTGTGGCCGGGAGAAGCTGCCCTGCTGGTTTCAGGTTAGCTGCGGTCCTCAGAAATAACCCTGTCCTGTCCCGAACTTGTGATGAGCTGACGCCCAGCCTGCCTGTTCCTATCTGCCACGTACCCGGGGCTGCAGCGCGCTCTGAGGTTCGTTCCTGAAGGTCGGCGCTCAGATATTCACGGACTGTAAAAGTGCCGGAGGCAGTGGGTGGGTAGGGAAGCCCATCTCTGCTCCCAGGGGTGAGTTGTGCTGGGGAGGGCTCCTCAGGTACCTCCCTGGTCATCGCCCTCCGCCTGCGGCTGGCCGGGGCCCGTGGGGTCAGGGTTTGGAGGCACCGCTTTGTTTAGATGTGCGGATTCCTTTGTGAAGCCAAGAAGCGTCTGTCTCCCACACACACGAAATTCCTGAGATGTCAAACAGCTCGAGAGAGGTTCCCATGGAGCACCCTGCCTCAGGGCCAGCACGCAGCTCTTGCTCGCTCTGCCTCGCGCAGCCTCGAAACTGGATCACAGCGGGGAGCAGCGAGGCGAGAGCGCCTGTGCTGGATCCCTGTGGAGGATTTGGAGCTGCAGCTGCTTGAGGTGCTGCCCCAAGCCTGTGCCATCTCCACGTTACAAGCGCGAGGAAACACGCGGGGAATGTCTCCGGAGTCCTCGGGAGGTGAGGAGCGTGCCAGTCAGTTCCTGCTGCAGCCGGGGCCGGGACACGTCCTGCAGCTTTTGGGCAGGCTGCGCTGTGCAGAAGCGTTGCTCTCCTTCCCCTGCCTCTGCAGCAAAGGTGTTCCAGCTCCCGTTGGGGAACGCAGGTTATGTTGTGGTTTCACAGAGACTGAATGGCCCCTTCAGCCTATCTTTTGCCACATACCTTTTTCAGGTAGAGGTTTTCTTTTCTTTTTCCATGTCCTTGAGTCTTCAGGGGAGTCTTCTAACGCACCTGGAAGCTTCCTGGAGGCTGCATTAATAGGATACCCAGCAGGCAACGTGGTGGCTGTGGTTTAACCCGGAGCTGCGTGGCCGTGGGTTGTAAAACTTCTCTTCCTGCTGTCTTCCAGGCCGTGTCCCGAAGAGGCTTGTCCAGCGGCTGGGAGCGCTGCCTGGGAGGCGCAGTAGGCTGGTAGCGTAAGGCAAACGGGGGGGAAAAAGGAGACAGTGGTGACCCCAACTCTTGGGTTCCCATTAGAATGTCTCTGGTCACTTATCTAAAAATATAAAGAATAGTTTTTTATTTTTTTTGTAATTGGGCAATAAGTTCTGGAAATGTATGTGGGAATTAGGCGTGTTTATTTTCAGTGGTAACTAAAACAAATAATTGCGGTGGCTGATATCCAGCATGGCTCCTTCAGCAGCTGGGCAACTACACGGCGGGGATCCAGACCCTTTTCTCCTTGTTAACACACCCCTCGGACAGCCCCAGACCTTTTCCATGGCCCTGTGTAGGGGCAGGTGCTCCATTTCCCTCCTGGCTTTGTCCCGCATCTGTTCGTATTTCCCCTGGTTGAACCAGGAAAGATGTCTGCTCCTCTTCCTCACAAGGAGACGAACACGAGCTGGGAGCGCCGCTGGTGAGCACGGGAAGGTCTCCGGGTGGATATGGGGATGGGATTAGTCTTCTGTCAGACCTGGCTGATTGTGAAGTTCCGTGAAATCAGAAGCCTGAGTGCGTTGTGACTAGGTAACGTAGAAAAGAAAGGAGCTGGGGCAGCGTGATGTGCTCCTGTTCGTCTGCTTTTGGGGTCCTTTGTGAACAGGCCGGAGGAGAAGCTGGGTTTGTGTTCTGGACTCGGCTTGGCTTTGAATGGCTCGGGGGGGCTGGAATTCTCAGGCTGCTGGAAGGCTGAACTTTCTCATCCTTTGAGGTCATTCTAGAGGAAATGTCTCTCATTTTTCGTTCCACAGTCTCCTTTTTAACCAACTTTCCTCATTCTCAGAGGCTGTGTTCGTGTTTGCAAACCGCCGTGTGCGTAATGCCCCCAAAGCCTGTTTGGTCCTTTGTGAGCTCTCGTCCAGGGCTTCTGCGACAGGACAAGATGCAGGTTGAATCCTTCCCTAATTAAGAAAGCCCTCCCAGTAAATTAATTACTTCACAGATGTTTTAGGGAAACGGTTAAAAAACAGGCTATGGGAAGGAAGCACGTGGAGTTTTGCTTTTAGTAGAAAAAACGCGAGAGGAATTCCAGCCAGCAGCAGTCAGTTTGTTTGCAGAGAATTACACTGGCGTTGCCTTCGCAGGTTGTGGCTGTCATCTCGGGTGGTGTTGTGTAAGGGAACATGAGGAGCTCTGCGCTGCCTTCAAACCTAGCTCTGGAATCAGAGCTGGTGTTCTAAGCCTGTGCCAAGCCGTGTGGCTCTGTAGCTGTGGGGGGCACTTCTGTTTCACTTGTTGCAGGAAGGCAGGCTGCCCAGGATGAAGAGAGGCCGAAGGCAGTGCCTGCAGCTGGGCTGGCTGCTCGCGGGCGCTGAAGGCAGCACCATTACCTGGCTGGCTGCTGCCGTCAGGACGAGGTGCGCCTGGAAATCGAGGCTCTGTTCTGGCACCAGGAGCTTGGATACAGGAAAGGAGTCGAGGAGCTTGCCCGAGGAGTGCTTTCCTTAGAAGGAATTTTGCTTTCTGCTTCGAATTCCTCATTGCCTTCACGTGGGTAGGTGACCACAGCACGTGTTCAGCACGCTGCGCTTCTCCACGCGTACAGCAGTGCCTGGGGCCAGCCCAGGACACACGGGGTTCTTTGAAACACTGACACTGCTCCGGTGTGTGTGTGGTGGTTGTTTCGTTCTCTCCAGATGCTGAGCACTGCTGCTCACAGTGCCCTCCCTGCTCTCAGGGCTCGTGCATCTCTCCTGAGAACGGGACCAAAAGCTTGTAAGAAAAGCATCGCTTCGGGCAGGGTAACCTCTCGTTAGCCCTGAGGGGAGAGCCTCAGCTTTTGGGCCTCCTGTCTCTGCTGTTGTGTGGCTGTCATTTTACGGGGCACGTCTTGGTGGTGGCTCCATATCTGGCTTCTCCAGCGAGGTTTTTGCCCGCCTGGCGTGCAGCTGGGAGGAACCCGAATAAAGGCTTGAGTGTCTGGGAAAATTCTTGGCATTCTTAGCAGAGTGCTTTAAGGGGGGGCTGGCAATTGTTTTTGTCAGCGTGAGGTTTCCACTGGGGGACTGCACTGCGGCCTGGGAGCTCCTGGTTATGAGCACGCAGCAGCTGGAGGTAGAGGGTCGGCTCAGGTGTGGGTGTGCTGCGGCGTGCAGGGCATTGGGAAGGAGCAGGACATGAAGGTCCCTGGGCTTTCCCTGCCACCGATGGAGCGTCAGGCATCACGGTGCTGCGGCTTACGGTTCTTTAGGGCTGCCACAGCGAGGAAAACACTACTGCCCTCCCTGCACAGACCCAGCAAAGGCAGAGCTGCCCGCACCATCTGAGGTGTGTCCCGTTCGGCCAGCAGGATGGACTGGAGTGGAAGGTAGCGGAGAAACTGAGCCACAGCAGGCTGATGTTGTAAGACAAGTGGAAAATCAGCATAAACCCCCTATCTGAAGTTCTCTCCCCCCATCTCAAGTTCTCCCCCAGTTTTTCTTCCCCCCATTTCCCTGTCTCATTTCAAAGCCCTCCACAAAGGGGATCTGGAATCTTAAGCACGTGCTTAAGATCAGCTGAGCGCTGTCAGACTCGAGTCAGGTGCTTGCTCTCAGCAAATCTGCCCGAGGTTGGTGGTGTTGGTGGCAGCGACGTTAGCCGAAGAGGTGCCGAGGTCCCTGCCGATCGGCCGAGCTGCAGGTGTGCTCCCTTTCGTCTGCAGCACCACGGGCACCCCCAGGTCACGCTTGCCGCACGTGCGAGGGAGATGGTGTATTTAAATGTGTGATCTATTTCCAGTGCTGCTAGCACTGTGAAGGTGCTTTTCAGGTGTCAGATGCGGTGTTGCTGCCCCTCAGCTGCTGAGCTTGGCCAAAGAAACAACTCCTTGATGAAAACCCGGGTCTGTGCTGCTGGGCCTGCGCGTGCTGCTGTCTGCTGGTGGCAGGCGCCTTCTGTGCACAGAGCATTCGGGGCTGGGCTGGGATCATCTGGAAGGGGTGAGTGACTCGCCGGGTTTCTGCACTGATCCAGAAACCGGGCCGAGCCCCAGGGCGTGCCTGCTGGGACGGGGACGCGGGGTTTGGCTTCTGACACTGTTTGCCCAGAGGTCTGGAGGCAAGTGCTCGGCTGCTCGGTGACTCAGTTTACTTGCGGAATGTGGGTAAAGCCGCCAGCGCCCCGTGAAGAATCGTGCACTGAGGTGTGTTGGGGGGGGGGGAGGCTTGGGCATGGCACAGCTGTGGGGTCGTGCTGGAGACCGTAAATGTATGGGGCCGGAGGCAGAGCTGTCCCCGCTGGGTTCTGCAGCAGCTCCGGGGGCAGCTCCGCTCCGAGCGGGGCCAGGCTGTGCCAGCAGCTGCTTGGTGCCAGCGTTGGTGAGGCCAGCCTGCTCCACCTGGGTGTAACAACCGGCCAGGGCTGGGTCAGGCCTTTCTGTGCTCAGCTGTAACCGAGACTCCCTGCGCCAGGGCTCAATAACGGCCTGGCTCCGGGCATTTCAACAGGGAGACAAGGGAGCAGCATCCTACGAACCCCACTGGTATTTGGATTAAGTTCCTTGCCTTGGAAAATGTCAGTCATTTATCTGTCTTACTCATGTTTTGTTGGGCTACAGACATGGGAAAAGGCACCAAGACACGGGAAGGTGCCGGGTTACTTTATTCCTCGGGGTGAGAGCCAGGAGTTGCGCTCCGTTGATGTTTTAGCTGACAGACACTGGAGGTTTTAGTTTTCACGCTTGGTTTTCCTGAGCTGTGCACGAGCTGTGCACTAGCCTGCTGTGGCAGGGGCTAGGATTTACAACTCCCTCGTGCCAAATTCCTGCTTCAAGAAATAAGTAGTTTTATCACCACTTACGATTGTGTTCAGTTACGCTTTGGCTTACACGTGTGCCTTCACCTGCTCCCTTCAGGAGATCAGAGCTCCGGGGGCTGCCTCAGGCAGCAAACACGAGCGCGTGGTCACCAAAGAACGCTTCTCCTTGTGATGCTTCTCAATTTCCTTATTTAAAAAAAAAAAGATTTTATTTCTTAAACAGCCGATGTCAGAACAGTCTTTTATGCCCAAGTTCCAGCCTGCTCATGCTGCTCCTGGCGTGAAAGCAAGGAGAACGAGGGCAGCACATCCACGAGCAGTCAGCTCCTCCAGGAGGACGGCGTGCCGAGCGAGCGGCTCAGCGTGGAGCCGGTGACGTCCCCCGTGGATTGTGTGGGCAGCAGGAGAGCCACTGAGTCGCTGAAAAATGTAACGATGCAACGTGAAACTGGTGCTAATTTGGAGGTGAAGCAGGAAAACCGTGATCGGGTTTATTTTTATATTTCTGAAGAGTTGTTGGCACGTTGGTTGTCGCCGCAGGCTGCGCCCCTTCTTGTGTTTCTTTAATCACTGCCTCTTCCAGGGAGAGCCTGCTGTATACATGATCACTGCTCTGACACCTTGCAGGGACGTGGATTCAGAGCCCTAGAGATGGGTCTCTGGTTGTTTCTCCGCTGCCTCCTCTTGCCTCCCTTGTGGTAAGGGGCAGATGGCATCGTGTTCCAGGGATGTGGCTGGTGGCCAGCTGCCCGTGGCTCCGGGTAAAACCCTGGTAGCTCCCGTCATGGGATCCACTGGTGACCAGGAAGTGGTGTTCAGGGCTGTGGTGGGAAATCTGCGCTCAGAGCCATCACGAGCCCTTAATTACCACGCTGCAAAACGACCACGTGGGCTTCGGGAAGCTCGGCTGCCCCTCGGTTGTCTGCAGCCCCAGGACGGGCTCTGCCGCCCGGTCAGAAGCAGGAGAGCGACTCTCCCGGCCGTGAGATGAGGGACCTGGAGCTCGTCAGAGGCTGCAGAGCCTGGTGTGATGGGAGAGGGCAGGGCTGTGCCTCTGCGTGGCTCCTGCTGAGCTGAGCCCTCGTGGCTGTGCCACGTAACCCTTGTGCCACGCAACCCGCCTGCTTCTGCCCTGGCCTCCTGCCCCTGCTGCGGGCAGGGGAGGTGAGCGCACGGCTGGCCTGGCCCTCAGCAAACGGGGAGAAAGCCCCGCTGGAATTCTCGGCTTGTTTCAAAACACCTCAAAACAACAATTCGCACTGCTGCCTGACTGCTGCCCTCATTATGGCAGCGTTCGTGTTCCGGATTGATTGCGCACGCCGAGCCTTGCAGCCTGGTAGGCTGGCTGCGTCTGCTGGCAGGAATTCAATTCTGAGCGTGACCCTGCTGCTTTATTGGCAGGTGAGCCGTGTCGGGCTGTCCTGGAGCTGGGCTGGGCGAGCAGGAGCTGCCCGAAGGGGCCGGGGGTCCCGTCCCGGTGCTGCAGGAGGGGGCAGCGGGCGCTGCTGGGCCGGGTGGGCTCCGCTCCGCGCCAGGTGGGTGCACCGCACACCGAGCGAGCAGAGCTCTGCACAGAACAACTGCTCGTGTTCCCAGGGCTGCTGAGCTCGTGTGCTTCGTG
This sequence comes from Stictonetta naevosa, assembly GCA_011074415.1. Lineage (NCBI taxonomy): Eukaryota > Metazoa > Chordata > Aves > Anseriformes > Anatidae > Stictonetta > Stictonetta naevosa. Next base: position 17,745,215 of record CM021709.1, on the reverse strand, counting down.
GGCTGGATGGGAAGAACAATCAGAGAACCTCTTCCATTTTCTTTTCCTTACCCTGTTACTTTGCAGTCGCTGCTGCTGTTTGCCCTAACGCAGCAGCAGTAGCGCAGCGCCTCTGGAGCCTGAGTGACAGCCGAGCTGCGGGCAGAGCAAATGGGGTTTGGCTTTGGGATCGGCAGCGTCTTGGACTTGATCCAGCTTGTTACTGCTGCCTACAGAGATCAAAGGAAGCCGTGCGTGTCAAGGTCACCGGCAAAAACCCATCCCCGAAGTCTGGCTCGCTGGCGTGGTGACTTGGCGAGCTGCTGAGCCCATTGGGGTAAGCGCTCCCCTGTCCCACTGCAAGCAGCAACCAAACGCTGAAAAGAAGAGGAAAAGGCAGCCCGTGCAAACGCATTTGGGCTCTCTCCGGCCGAAGCGTGACCGAGTTCTCAGTGCTGCCGTGCCTCGCTGGAGCCTGCTTTAGGAGCTGGAGCGGCGCTGCCTGTTGCCTGGAAACCTTCCTGTGAGCCGCGGGCGCTCAGCACCGGCAGAGCATCGTGTGCCTCCTTTCCAAAACGGCATCGCAGGCTTCTGTCACAGTCCCCTTAGGAAGGGGGGGAAAAAAAGTCTCCAGCCCCTTTTCCAGCAGACACTTGCTCGTGTTGCCCTTTCTGCGGCCGTGCTGTTGCGGTGTGTCGGGAGCTGAACAGCAGAACTTGGAGGTTCCTGGCCCTACGGAGCCCTTCTCAATTCACTTAGCGTTTTCCTGAACGCTTGGCCACCACAAAACCTCAATTGCCACGTTGTCTCCTACAGGAAGCCTTTAAATGATTGCCGTTTCCACGTAGTTAATGAGCGCATCGATCCTGCGGGGATGGCACAGCACCGCTCACGGGAGGCCGCCCGCAGCTCGGCGGTGGCTGTCCAGGGAGTCCCGCGGGAGAGAGCTGGGCTAAAACCGTCTGAAAGCTGGTAACAAGCTCAGCAGCTCCTGTGCCTGGCACACCAACCTGCTTCGGCTGAGAGATAAAGGAGGCTTTGACTGGAGATGCGGTTGAAAGGTTCCTGATTTGTTTGGGAATCTCGTTGCAGACCCAGGGAGGTGCACATCGCTAATTAGGACACTTCTGTTTCCTCTTGAATCAATGTAAAGTCCGCCAGCCAGCCGGGGCTCTCCTCGGGCCGCGCTCTGCAGCCCCGTGCTCCGGGGGCTGGGACGTGGAGGCTGGGTTTGGTGGACAGACAGAACCCGGGCTGAGCGAAGGATGGACACATCTTCCCTCCCCATCTTTTCCTGTCTGCTGGTGGATAAGGTCCTTCTGACACACAAACGGTGTTTTTTCGGTTGGTTGGTGTTGTTTGGGGCTTTTTGGGCAGTGCGTTGGAGTGGCATTGACTGCAGGACCCGTGTAGTTCTTTGGTACTTCCGTGCGCGTGGTGGGCCATCCCTGGCTGGTTTCGTTGGGCATTGACTGTTTGTTTCTAAGCCAAGCTTCCCGTACAGGTGATCGGCTTCATCCCCCTCTGGGGGAGGGAGGAGACAGAAGGAGAAGCAAAGTGCATGTGGGGGAGGCAGGAACAGGAACAGCAGAGAAGCAGTGGAAAACTGTGCGGTCACAGATGGCAGAGCCAGAGGGTTCCTCGTCCTGCCTGCCCTGCGCTCCTGCAAGCGTGAGCAAACAAAACCACGCTGCTTATGGCAGCAGCGAAGGAAAAAGGATCAAGGAGTCGGGAAATGGAGAGCCCGTCTAGCTGAATTCCGTGCTGCAGGACTTAAGAAGATAAAAGGCGAGGAGGAGGGGGAGCAGCGAGCGATAAAACACAGCGGTGGGATTTCCCTCGTTAACCTCCCCCCAGCTGCGTGTAGCTGGGACTCGTGCTAATATTTACTTTGCTTCGTATCCTGGTAGCGTGGCTCTTTCTCTCTGAGGCAATTCCCCATTAAGAGCAATGCTGTTCCCTCGCCTTTCCTTTGTTGGTGGCTGGCAGAGGGTTTGAGATGAAGCACGGCAAAGCACAGGGTGCTGTGGGCAGCGTTAGGGTCTGTGCAGTGGCTCTTCCTTGGCCTTGGCGCTTCTTCTCGGGTCTCTGACTTGCTGTGTCACTGCAGCTCTGCTAACCTGTCTTTTTCTCCCTGCCAGAATGAAGAGAAGAGGAACCTTTCCCTGGGGGGCCATGTCGGCTTCGACAGTCTCCCGGATCAGCTGGTCAGCAAGTCCGTCACACAGGGCTTCAGCTTCAACATCCTCTGCGTGGGTGAGCACAGTCCTGCAGGGCCAGGGCCCAGCTGGTGGCCTCGGGAGGTTGGGGCCGTGTTTTAGGAGTCCTGCTGGGGGACAGCCTCAGCAGGGACTTTAACAAACTTAGGGAGAGTTTGGGGAAAGGCTTTAATATCAACTTGCTGCCTTCAGCGAGGGAACGGGGAAGGAAGCGTGTGGAGGGCTGTCCAGCTCTGCTCTGCAGCGGAGCTGCCAGCGCAGGCACAAAAAGAGGTCGGGAGGTGCAGTGGATGTGGCTGCAAGGAAACCAAGTGGCTGAGCCTTGGGGGTCAGACCAGAAGAGCTCCTGGAGGTGGTGAGGTGTTGATCTTTGCTGTAGTGGTTTGGCAATAGGAAGGGCTAAGGGATGACAGCACGTGGTGATGTTCAGTCGATGCTGCACAGGTGTCCCAGGACAGGCACGCTGCCTGTGACATGCCTGCAGGACTGTCCTGCACAGCTTGCAGGCACCGAGGCAGATCTCAGCAGCTCACAGAGTGCTGTGTGCAGCTTGCTTTGAGCTCGAAATGAAAAAAACTTCCAGCGGCTGCTCCCTGTTGTTTCTTTATCCAGCTACCCACCAGAAAGGGCTGCTTCTGTGTGTGGCCATGCCAGGCTGTGTGCTAGGATCAGTGGGTACGTGCACCTCTGCCTTTTTCTAGAATGTGCAGCACACTTTTTCCCCTGGTGCCCTGATCCACACTGTCTCTAAACTTTATCGTTGACGGGCCCAGATTTCACCCTGGCAGAATGGTGGAGACAGTCTCAGCCCTGCTAGCTAAAGCAGAACTGTGCTCAGGGAGCAGAGTAAGAGCTGCAAAGCTGACTGGTGTAGCTGCTGTGTGGATGGAGGGGGAAAGGGTTACAGCAGGACGGGCTTTAGTCCATTGCTACATTAACTGTACGTGTTGGACCAAGGATTAGGGTTGTGGAAGAAGGACAGGCTGCTTTAAGGCTTCCAGGCAGACCAAAGTTCAGCAGCACAGTGAAATCATGAAATCTTTATCCATTTTTTTTTCTGCTGTGAAAAGAGATTTTCTGTCTGATAGCAAGTGGTCCTCACAGGTCCAGAGCTGCTGCCTGTTTCTCTGCCCTGAAATAGGCACCCAGATTCCTTCCTGATAGGGGCCGCCTCTCCCCAAATGTACACTCCCCAGGAGACTTTAATGGTAAGCTAAAGCGTAGAGAGAAAGCAGTGAAGAAGCCTGAAATCTCACAGAAAGGAGTGAGAGGAAACCTCATTCATGGACTCACCCGTCCCTTCCGTGGTACCCCAGACACCCATCTCTTGGCACTGATTTGCGGGTCGCTGTGTTTGGGACAGCCAGCAGCGGAGCCAGGGAGTCCTCGTCAGCAGGAGCAGCCGAGCTGCAGGCAGTCTCCTTCAAAGACTCAAAAAACTCTGCTAGAGCTGTGCTCTCCAGCTTCTCTGCTGCAAAGTCAGCATCGATGGAGGGGAAACGTAGTGTGTTTTAGTTTGCTCTGTGGTCCTCAGTGGGGAGATGAGACCGAGGTGCTCTGTGTTAGCTGTGCGTTAAGGATGGGAGGCCTTCGAGAATGCAGCTGCCTTTGGACAGTTGTCTGGTCACCAGCAGGTTGCGGTAACCTTTCACAGCGTAACGTGGTTCTGCTCTGTAATTAATCCTCCTCGAAGTACCTGAGACCTGATAAATTCTCCTCCCTAGGTGAGACGGGCATTGGGAAGTCCACGCTGATGAATACTCTCTTCAACACCACGTTTGAGACGGAGGAAGCCAGCCACTACGAGAGCGCCGTTCGCTTGCGGCCGCGGACCTACGACCTGCAGGAGAGCAACGTCCACCTGAAACTAACCATCGTGGATGCGGTTGGATTCGGGGACCAGATAAATAAAGACGAAAGGCAGGTCTCGTGCCATCTGCTTGGCATTTCTGGGCTCGCCTCTGAGGCTTAGGCACAAACTGTACCTGTTCGTGGTGCAGCAGGGGAGGTGTCTGCGTTTCTGTTAACGTGGCAGCTCCCTGCAGTGCCCCTGGCTCTGGGGATTGATTGCAGAGCGAGCTGGGTGAGGAGCCAAAGAGACGGGGGAGGTCGCAGGAGGTGCTTCCAGCAGAGAACAGTGTCTTTCAGGAGCGTGAGCCGTTAACAAGCTGTCCTCAGCGCAGGGCTGGGAATTATCTGTTCTGGCTATTGCTGGTGGCTCTGGATCTGTCTCATTTAATTACACAGACATCTTGTTCAGGCCCCAGGTAGAGGCTTTCTGGGACTCCAAGGTCTCTCCATGGTCATCTGGCGTTGCTACAGCCAGATGGCTCAGCCCTGAGACCTGTGCAGAGTCTGATGTGGGGACGTAGCTGTCTTTTCGTGCTCCACTGTCGTTAGACTTCGCAGTGCAGCCTCGGGAGGTTCCAGCAACCTTTGGGTTATGAGGTCTGTGTGTAAGTGCCACTTTCCTTGTTGCAAGGCTGGATTATTGGAGTCTTGTAGCTGTTTTAAACAGCATCGTGAGGTACCTAGGAGAACTCCCGAAGTCTTCAGGCTGCTTAATTGTGAGCTCCAGTATCTGGGTTGCTAATGGTATGGTTTTAGTTACAGGCCGATCGTTGAGTACATTGATACGCAGTTTGAAAACTATTTGCAAGAAGAGCTGAAAATCCGCCGTTCCCTCTTCAACTACCACGACACGAGGATTCACGTCTGCCTGTACTTCATCACTCCCACCGGGCACTCGCTCAAGTCCTTGGACCTGGTGACGATGAAGAAGCTGGATAGCAAGGTAACGAGCTGGAGGCTGCGCTGTCCGTTTCTGGGAGCAGTGGTATTTCTGCCAATGTTAATTGTCATCTGGAAGGCTCTGTTCGAGTGCAGGACTCTTTCCTGCACATTAGCTGAGCGGTTTTTAGGGCTTTGGTAAAACTGAGTCTGCCCTGGTGTTGACTGAAATCGTGTTTGTTTTTTCACTGGCTTTCTTGAAAAATGGCGGGTGAAAAGCTTTTCAAGCAAGCTGCGTGGAGTCCGGAGCGTCCGTCAGTGTCATAACTTCACCCAGATTAGTTCATTTTTATCAAAGCCATCAGCTGACACTGCTGGAAGTGCCAAATGATCTGTTAGGAGATCACAGTATCTTATGGAAGTGTAAATGCGGAGAGAAACTCTCAAGGTCATCGGCATCCTGGAAGTGGGTTGTGAGAGGGTCTAGCTGGGGTCGTTTCTTTGTGCATAAATGATGCCTGAGGGCAGTGGGTTAACCGACCACTGGTATTCCTGCAGCTCACAGGAGCTGTCTGACACAGTTCTGGTTGTTCTAGCTGACTTCCAGGGAGCCGCAGGAAAGCTTCAGAGGTCACTAGTGACAGCAGCATCTCTTCCCATCTTAACAAGAACTTCCTGTCTTCAAGAGCAGCACTTAGCAGCGCGGTGGTTCCTCTCAGATGGCAGGCACTGATCGGCTCATACAGAGGGCAGATGAGGCAGCCGGGACCCGCAGGAACAGGGGATGCCCTGAATTGTATCTAGGGAACATGCTCTTCCCTGGCTCTTGTCCACGTGCAGCTCTATTGGACTTTCCTGGTGGGAAGAGTTCCCCGTGGCAGGGTCCCTGCTGCTTGCCCTCGCCTCCCGGGGCAGCTGGCCTACTTTTCCTTGGCCCCACTCCAGAGTAGGCACTGGCTTCCCATCCCAGTGGCCTGCTTGTAACCACGGGGGCTGTTACACTGACTGCTCCAGGAATCCGAAAACTTTCCTTTCATAAACTCTGGCTCTTGGCGTCGTGCCAGCATGACATGTTCCCAGAAATATGTTTGGAGGAAAGCTTTTGCACGATTCCCGTTGGTGCTGGTGGTCCCACAACGCTTCTCTCTTCCTTCCCTCCTGCAGCCCCTGCTTCTCCCATCTCCTGGCTGGCTTTAACGGGGTCCTTGCATAGTACCAGAATAAATCCTTTGTGCTCGTGCAGAGATGGGAACTTTGTGCACACACAAGCTTTTATATTTCTAAACTTCCACTGAAACAGTGGTCCCTGAAGTCGCTTTGCCCATTTGCTCCCATCTCCCTTCCTCCCACAGTAAGAACCTCCTGGATTTCGTGGTGTGGCCTCACACAAGGATGCACAATGAAACGAACAAGTAGAGCCACTGATCTCTGGTGCACGTCAGGGCTTTGGTGCATTTCTCCATCAGTGTCATCCCAGAACTTCAGTGTGCTTCCAGGCGCTCCTGGAGGACTGGGACCTGGCAGCCCGTGCCCTTACCAATATTCACGCGCTGTCTGTGCTGGGGGGCCAGCGTGTGTGTGCAGCTGGGGCACGCTGACACGTGTCTGCCTTGTGTGAGCACGCCTGGACCTGGCTTTCCTCTTGGGAAGCTTTGTGTGGCTGCTGGCCTTGGTCTTACAGTTGAACAGTGGGGAACACGGAGGCAAAAAGCGTAGGAGAGGCTTTGCTGTGTGCTCTGCTGGTCAGCGGCTGGGGCTGGGTCAGGAGGGCTGTGCAGGGACCTGGCTCAGCGACACCTTCCCTTCGGCACAGCAGTGGCGTGGCATGAGCTGTGGGACAGGCTTTGGAATGTGCTGGGTTTACAGGGAACCTTGCTTAAAGCATGAAATTTACAAAATCCCTTCTGGGTGAAGCTGTTTTGTAGACAGAATCTTGCATTGTACTGTGCTACCATATTTGTTTGGCTGAGCTCTGGGCCAGCTGTTGCGGGGGCATTTCGTTACAGCCAGAGAGCCAGAGGCACCTCCAGAGCTGGTGCCAGGGAGATGGGGAGCGGTGGGGCTGGTTGCTGGACAGAAACCGTGTGTGACCTGGCCAGGGGTTAGCTTCCCGTTGGGCTGAACCCGGGAAAAGGAGAGGGGAAATAAATTCTGTAAAGAAAATTGCATCTGTATCAGACAAAAAGGTGATTTATTGATTAATTATAAACACATCCCTGCCTGGAAGGTGATGGCCTGTGTGCTGCTGTGGGCGTCCTGGGGCTCCCTGTTTGCCGTCCCTGCAGGGTTTGCAGTCTGCGTGTGTTCTCACGAGCTGTGGCTAATTGCTTGCCCTTTGTGAGCTGACACGTCCTAGGTGGGTGACAGCGCCTTGGGCCAGTTTGTGGCTCTGCTGCGTGGCTTCTGAGGGGGCATCTGGCTGTTGTCTGCGTCGGGACTTGCATCTGGGAACGCTTCGGAGATAGGGAAAAACCCGGTTTTATTTCACAGGGTGGAAACGCATATGGTCTTACTATATTAGGAAAAATAATTTTCTGTCAACTTACTTATTTGGGCACATTCTTGTAGGTTTTATTTTTGGAGCTGAGAAGCTCTGTGGTCAGCGGGAGCCGGCGAGGAGGCGCACTCGGTGTGCGCGTGGAGCTCGCTATCTGGGCTGAAGCGCAGACTTCCTCTGGCCGTAAATTCCAGCCAAGATTGCCAGCACGTGGACTGACGTCCGTGCAGACACTGCGCCTGATTCAGTTGGATGACAATCCACTAATTAATTTAATGATTTTGATACTAGATTGTTAAGTGGAGAATAGCGCTCTTCCACCATGAGATATTAGCATGTCGCTCTGGGATTTTGCCTACAGCCCCAGGTAAAGATTCTGTAGAAGTAAAAGTGGAGGCAGAAACCTCCTGTGGTTCTGGCATTACTTTTTTACTGGTTTTTTAAAGCCTGTTCAAGAAGGAAAGGAGAGGTGACTTTCATCTCTAGCTAGCTGTGTATTGGTTTGCTTGGCACTAACGGTGAGCCATGGACTGTGGCCTTCGCATAGAAGCGATCGCCCTCCTAGAGCACCTTCTGCCCAGTCCTTTTGAGTCCTCTTCCCTTATGATAAAGGGATGAGCTCAGTCTAGCCTTGGACAGCTTTTTGGGTGTCAGTGCTCAAAATCAGGGAAAGGAAAACAGCAAGGTAATTATATGTTCCAGGTAGCGCTTGTTAACCGTGGGATTTCAGCTGGGGGATTCCCAAGACATGCATGAAATCAAAAGAAAAATAGTAATTTATTTATATAAATAAAATAAAGGAACTTGCAAGGAAAGGAGAGGTAAGCACAGAAGTACCCCTGAATGCCTGCTGGTCTCAGCAGTCCTGGAAAGCTGGAATTGAGCAGGAAGAAGGTAGCATGGTCGGTGTAGCTGCATTCCTGGTAGGTCCTGATGTCTCTCTCTATATTTAAGAGCAGCTGCACGTATTTTGTCAGGTGTCAGGAAAAGACAGAATGATCCAGGACAAATTTAGCTGAAAAAAAAAATCAGAGCCTACTGCGAATCTTTTGCCGCTAATTAATTGTTGGCATTTGTTCCGGTGTTGGCTATTGATTACTGGAAATGCAACAGCTTGCCAAAGCCCTTTTGGGTTTTGAACTCTGTGGCAGCACGTCCTGATGGATTTGCCTTTGCAAAGTGTGAGGAGCGTGGTTAAAGGGACCCAACCCAACTCTGGGTTTTTGCTTCTGGGAAGAAGAAGGGGGGGGTTAGGCCAGCTGAAAACGGCCTGATAGCGCCCTTGGTGCTCCTTTGTCAGTGTGCCTAGTGGGAAGGGCTGCAGGGCGGGAAGCCGGCGCACAGCAGCTCCCTGGCAGTGCCTTTCCTGTGCAGATGGTGCTGAGCAGGGGCTGGGCGAGCCCTGAGCTGACCCTGCTGTGTGAGGTGGGTCTGGGCTGCCTCTGCCAGCAGGTCAGCGAGACCCAGCTGTGGTCACGGCGCTTTCTGCCGTGGTAATGAGGACATCTACCCGCTGGGGAGTGCGGGGAGACCTGCAGACCTTGTTCTGTGGTTTTCAGGTCATGCTGCTGAACTGGGGACGTGGCCGGGACCGAGCTGCCGGGGAGGCAGCCCGCTGGTGTCAGGAGCAGAGCTGCTGATGCAGACCTGCTGTGGGCAGGAATAGTGCTGGGGGCAACGAGCACATGGAGGCAGCTCTCTTTTGGAACAAGTAAGCGCACAGTATTTAGTGAGTGCTGAACCAGAGGGGGGAGAAGAAGCAAGAGGTATGGAAAACCACCAAGCTGCAGAGAGAACTTGAGCTGGGAAGGGAAGGGTCACTTATTTCAACGGGCACCCGCTGGAGACCATGTGGCTGATCTGAATTGCTGCTCGGCAGGACAAAAAGCGTGGGCTGTGGGGAAGTGTTAGGTGGCAAATCGGGCTGCCTTCTTGGTCTGAATGCCTGAATTTTACTGCTCTGAGTCTGGCTGCTGGTCAGACAGAGGAGTTCTGTTGTTGTTTGTTTAGGCAGGGGTTGCAGTACTGCACTTGGCTTTTCTGAGCACGGCAGCGTTTATCTGGCAGGCTCCCGGGGCAGATCCTGCCCTGCTGTGGCTCCGCAGCACAGAAGAACGTGGGACACGGCCCGGGGGGATCTCCCCACCCTGCAGCTCGCAGGCGGCTTTGTGAAACCGGTGCTGATGAAGCTGTGGTGTGGTGAGCATGGGGACTGCTGGTGTGAAACCAAAGCTGAGCGACACCAGCTTGACAGCACATCTCCTGCCTGCTTTGTGGCACCCTGCACCTTCCCTGGGGGGCTGTAATCCACGCGGTGTGTGAGTTGGGATCCTCACCGAGAGGCTCGGGGGCCTCGGGGTTCTGCAGAAAGGATATGCAGCTGCTGGCAAAGCATCTGAGGAGTCTGTGCTCCTTCTGCTTAGACACGGGAAGGTTTCACGTAGTCTCACAGCAGCATTTCATCCTCGCACAGCCAGAGCTGAATGGGTGATAACTTGAGATGTGACAGCTGAAATGTCTCTGTCTCCGCTGCAGCGTGTAACAAAATACACAGGCAGGAGCAGGGGCTTTGATCTGCTCGCTGCGTGTGTGTTGCAGGCTGTTTGTCTTCGCTTTATCTGGAAGTCCTGTAGTCAAATCACTCCTGGAAAACTCTTCCCTCTAGTGTTCAGCTGGGCTCGTGCGGCAGCTCGCATGCAAAGTGTAGCACCTGGGTGGCTTTAGGAGATGGAGAGCAGCCACCGGGGCATGACCTGGGCCAGCTGCGCACGGCTGAGCTCCCTGCAGAACTCTTTGCTGGACTCTGTTTTCACCTGGCTCTTTTTCCTTCCTTCTGCTGTAGGTGAACATCATCCCGATCATTGCCAAAGCAGACACCATTTCCAAGAGCGAGTTGCACAAATTTAAGATAAAGATCATGAGCGAGCTGGTCAGCAACGGTGTGCAGATCTACCAGTTCCCCACAGATGACGAAGCAGTCGCCGAGATCAACTCGGTGATGAATGTGAGTAACGCTGCCAAGCGCACTGCTTCCAGAAGTTGTGACAAATTAAATTGCTGCGCAAAAATACATTTGAAAGGCAAGTCGTTGGGTTTGTCCAGATGCTAAATATGTTTGAAAGCTATGCTGTGGATCTGACAGATGCCTAAGGCTATTGCATACAAAATTAATTAAAATGTGGCTCTTATTTAATTTCCGTGGGCTCTCTGGAGACACTCAGCTCAACCCTAGAATTTGTTTTATTGGATTTTCAAAAAATACTTTCTTCAAAATTCATTTTTATCTGCTTTTAGGCTACTTATCATTTGAGGAGGGAGAGACTTTGAATAAGAAATTTACAGTTAGATTTACATTAAGTCTTCCGCTTAGGGAAGCTAAGCAGAGAGAACACAATTTAAAGCAAAGAAGAAAAATTGTTAGACTTCTATTTTGTCCTTTTTAAAGTTCAAAAATCAATTTCAGATGCAGTGGAAACGTGAAAAAACTTCAAGTTTTGGAATTTGGCTTTACTTCCAACTCAGAGTTTATCTTTTGGAATAGGAACAGTTGAAATGTTATCATCATTTTCGTTTGTTTTTTTTTTTGGATGAAAAAGCTACTTTTTATTTAAGCAAGGTGAATATTTTTCTGCAGAGGTGTTTCAGGTATAAATGCTTTGGCTCTTCTTTCAATCCTTTTTCTCCCCAGCTTTCACGAATCAATCGATTGTTAGGTCAGTCAGATATCTGCATAGCCCCTACAATGATTCTTTTTTGCTGAATTCGTGGGCTGCTGAAAGCTTTGGAGGAGGCAGTACTTTTAAAGTACAAGTTAAGTGTTTTGGGGAGAGAACTGAAAATGTTTGCTGTGTGTTCTCTTTTCTCAATCAAAATGCTGCTGGCCGCCTCCCTGCCAGCTCCGTTCCCTCCTGAGGGTGAGGGCTGTTCCTCATCCTGCCGGAGGTGCACCTGGTGCAGCGGCTCCGTGGTGCTGTGCTGGGAGCGGGGCTGGCTCCACGCGTGCCGTAGTGACCTCTGACACGTGGCTTTCTGCCACCGCCCCAGAGGAAAGGAGCAGCGATGTGAAGGAAGCCTGAAGATGAAAACGTGTGTTCCTGATTGAAGTTTGCCTTGCAGCAGGATGGCAGAACCTGGGGAGGGCAGGGGGCAGGACCCCAGATGAAGAAACATTTCAGACACTTGTGCCTGCGCTGGGAGCGTGCTGAGCCTCTGGTGTACTGGGAGAGCAACGTGCCTGCTCCGTGGCGCTCCGCCTGCAGCCCTGAGGATGTAGCCGTGAGCCCGGTGCCACGTTGCCTCACTGTGCTCGGTGCTTGGCAGCCCAGGGAGCAGCGAGCAGGCCGTATCCTGCACATGGCACAGCAGGCTGCGTGTGGGCACTGGAAGGGACGAGGGCTGTTTACGGATGTCTCCGTGCTTGCTGCGAGGCAGGAAGTGCCCCGCTCTTGGCATGCGGAGAGACTGCAGCTACAAGAACAACCTGACAAATGGGGAGGGGAAGAGCAGTAATGAGCGTGGTGTTCCCACAATATTTCCGTGTTTAGTTCAGTCCAGCCAGCACTGCTGGTAAGCTGCTCTGCTGTGATCCGGCCGCATGCTGCTCTGCCATAACACCCCAGATCAGAGAGGAGACTGAGGGCTTCACTGGAAAGATTTCTGAAGTAGATCCTGTGCCAGGGTGAAGGGGCTCCGGTGGTCAGGCTGATCTCAGAGAGGTTAGCCCACGTGCTAAGTCCCTGCCGTTGACTCTGTTGCAGGCTCATCTGCCCTTTGCTGTGGTCGGCAGCACGGAGGAGGTGAAGGTGGGGAACAAGCTGGTGAGAGCTCGGCAGTACCCGTGGGGAGTGGTGCAAGGTAAGGAGCCGGGAGCTGGGCTCCCTGCCACATGCACAGGAACATGCTGGCACCCTCCAGCTCTGCCCTTCCCTGTGCGTGAAGGTGCCTTGTGCTAAATGCTGGGGCCGTGTCCCCTGCAGCCTCGTGTGGGTTGGCCAGCCTTTCCTTTGTGTTCTTGCCAGCATCTCAAATACGTTGTCTGAGCTCTGCTGAAATTCCCACCCAGTCTGGCGTGGCCAAAAAGAGTCCCAGCATCCCAAAATCTTGGTCACCCTGTGTGGGGTGGCAGGTAGAGGTCTGGGGGAGGGGAATCGGTGGGGTTGGGCTGCACATGCCTTTGTGCTTCTCCCTCTTGTGCGTTTTGCTGACTTCTCGCCTTGCTTTAACCAGTTGAGAATGAAAGTCACTGTGACTTCGTGAAGCTGCGAGAAATGCTGATTCGAGTCAACATGGAGGATCTCCGGGAGCAGACTCACACCCGCCACTATGAGCTGTACAGGAGGTGCAAACTGGAGGAGATGGGCTTCAAGGACACGGATCCGGACAGCCAGCCCTTCAGGTGAGCAGCACTGCAGAGCCCCAGTCGGGTACTGGCAGCCCCAAGGAAAGGGGAGGTCTGTGGGTGCTACCTGCAGTGCTGGGCTGCAAAATGCTAGCACCGGGTTTGAGCTTTGCAGCTGACTTTGGTGTTCCCTTCCTTGCCTGTTTGTCTTTAAGCAAAGCAGACAGGCACATGTTTTCCCCATCCCTAAGTCACTGGTGTCCAAAGAGTCTGGATTTCGTTTGCTTTCTTACCCAGCCTACAAGAAACATATGAGACCAAAAGAAAAGAGTTCTTGGGTGAGCTCCAGAAGAAAGAGGAAGAAATGAGACAAATGTTTGTTAACAAAGTCAAGGAGACGGAGGCAGAGCTGAAGGAGAAGGAGAGAGAGGTGGGTGTGCCAAAAACCTGCAGAAGGAGCCCAAAATACAGTCAGCCATAGGATCTGGGTCTCGGCAACGTATGAATCCTGGAAAGCACATGCAGGTCTTGAGCAGACCTCATCAGCCACAGCACAAAATCACACACACCTCACACCTTCCCCCACCTAGGGGAGGGGATGCTGAGTAATGTTTTCAAAACAACCTCACTGGTTTAGGTGTCTCAGAAACAGGAGCTTTCCCCTGTCTGTGCAGCGTGTAGGAGGCTGGGCGGCTGTTTGGGGAGCGAAGGGCAGTGCAGAGCATTTTGGTGAGCATTTAGGTCAGGTAGGCTTAACCCTTGGAGGCTCACTGGGCAGCAGAGCAAATGGGACAGCTGGGCAGGAGTCCCGAGGGGCAGCGTGAGGCCCTGGGCAGCTGGCACCACTGGAGAGGAAATAAAGGGGCCATCTTCAAAGGAGCGAGGAAGGAGAGAGCCCACAGTGTCCTCAGCCCTGCGGCAGGGCTGCAGGCTGAGCTGGGATCCTCTGCGGCCTCATCCAGACCTCTCTCTTTCTCCTTGTTTGTGTGGGGTCAGGCAGAGCTGAATTTGTCTTCAGCTGAGAGGCACTGGCTGCCCCGTCCCCGCCAGCTGGGCAGGTCTCTGTGGTGCTGGGGAGTTGTGCGGGACGTGGGGTCACGGCTCCTGGGAGCGGGGCTGGGGGTGACAGCCTGACACTGGTGCTGGGTGCGATGCTCAGGGCGTTTGTCTCCTGCCAGCTGCACGAGAAGTTTGAGCACTTGAAAAGGATACACCAGGAGGAGAAAAGGAAGGTGGAGGAGAAGAGGAGGGAGCTGGAAGAGGAGATGAATGCCTTCAACAGGCGGAAAGTAGCGGTGGAAACCTTGCAGTCCCAGTCCTTGCAGGCCACCTCACAGCAGCCACTGAGGAAGGACAAAGACAAGAAAAAGTAAGTGACCAAGCTTGAGTCTTTCTCCTCCACCGCTGGGAAGGCTGTGTGTGTGTTCAGACTAATGTTTTGTCAGTTACTGGCATGGCAAAGGGAAAAGGGGATTTTGGAATCCCAATTCCCACCCTTGTGACTGCCTAAAGCAAAGGGAGGACAGGTGCCTGCTGTGTCCTGGCCCTGCCCTGGGGAAGCCCAGCTGGCTGCAGGTGGGCTTCTCAGTTTGGGGCCATTCTCTAAAGGTTTGGGGTCTGGCAGGATTGGCTTTGCCTCTGTGACAGCCACGGGAATGGCTTGTACCTGGAGACATACAGGCTAGAAACCAGCTCCATCTTCTCTCCAGGGGAGAGAAAGAAGTGGGGACAATACTGGCAGTTTAATGTCTTACAGGTGTGGCGCCCCATCCTGCAGCACCTTGCTGACATCTGTAAGGTTGGGGCCCTCCTTGTGGAGTGCCATTTGTGTTCAGAGGCAGAGCTGTGAAAAGGGAAACAAAGCACCCTGGGCTGAAGCAGCATTGGAGATTCGTTAGGGCTCCGTGTGAGACAGGGCTCCACGACACGGTTCTGCTTGCGCTGAATTGCTGAGAAAGCTCTTTTCCCCTGAAGGCAGAGTTCTTATCTTAGCTTGCTGCAAGTTAATTGACATTGCTGAAGGCAGCAGGAGTGTGGAGAAAGGGTATATAAATAATGCTCTCTCAGCTGCCTGGCGGTATAATGATAGAGCAGGAGTGGGGCAAACAAGTTTACAAAGAAAAGGGTTGGTGGTGGCGATCCTGCTTACATTCAAGCCAGTCTTCAAGGAACAAAACGAGGTAAGCTGCCATGCAAGATGGTCGTTCTGTTGTTCCAGCACTTTTTATTAATTCTTGTTGCGTGAAGGAGCTCTGGTGTCTGAATTGCATGCTGTCACATCCAGGCCAGGCAAACGGCAGTGCCTTCCGAGCCTTGTAATGATGAAAAGAGAGAGCCTGGCTGTTGACTGCTCCCAGTGATCTTACACTTGGCAGCACAGCGCCTGACTTCACGTTGCTGATGAGCTCCCGTGCTGTCACTCCTGTGACATGCGCTGCAGCGCTAGCAGAGCTTGTTCTGCCTGCTGACATGCAGTAATTTGTTCCCTCCGAGGGAAGATAACAGCGCGTGTAATTCAACATATTTGCTGCGAGTGTAAATGTGTTGGGGTTAAAAACAAAACCACGGCGCTCCCTTCTCCAGGCCTGGCAGCACGCTCAGGGCAAGTCCCCAGCTCACGCCGAGCCTTCTGCTGACGGTGGGGTTCAATCCAGTCGAACCCTCGGACCAGTCAGGTGCTGAGCGTGGGGCCGTCCGGGGCCCAGACCCTCCGAAGGCCGCAGGCGCCCCGAGACACGCTGGCGGGATGCTGGGCGGAAACGCGGCCGCTTCCTGCCTGCTGCCACAAATAGGCTTCCTGCGGGGTGCAGCCCACCTGCAGGCGCTGCTCCCAGCCCTCCCTTTTCCGTGCAGCCGGGTGTGCTGCAGCGGCCCCGTCCCCGGGAGGCTCTGTGCAGAGCCGGGGCCCTGCTGGAGGCGGCTGCGGGGCGGCGCTGTCAGCGGGAGCAGAGCCAAGGTGATGCGGGGAGGAAGCAATTTGGATTGGTTTCATTTATTTCTTCATTTTTTTTTTAATGACCCTGTGAGCTGGTTGCAACTGGGGCACGTGGGGGTCTTTGCTCAAGCAGGCCAAGGAAATTCTGAAATGCAAACTTGAAGGCAAGGCTCCTCCCCAGCGCCTTGCCCTGCCAGCGAGCCACCTAACCAGAGCCCCTTCGTCTGGGGAAGACCCGAGGTTCGTTTGGTGTTAACCCAGGGGAGCTCACACGTTAATGGGGTCCTCGCGTTCCCCAGCAAGCAGCATTCATGTCCCTGCCGGCTGGCTTAGGGACGATGTTTCAGCCAAATCAGCCTCGGGGACAGCTGGGACTTGGGGAGCTGTGGCAGGCAGGATGGGGGCTGAGCGGCACGGGGCGGGCTGTGCCCGCGGCTTCGGCGAGCCAGAAGCCGAGCTGGCGGGGCTGGGGCTGGGGCGGTGCGGAGCTGAGCATGGCCATGGGGGGCTGCAGAGCTCTGGGGCCAGCAGGGGTGGTGCGGGGCTGTCCTCGGGCAGCAGCACGGGGGGCATCAGCCACCTCTGATTCGTCAGTGCCCTGTTGGCACGGTGCAAGAGCTGGAAGTGAGGGAGGGGGAATGAAGAGAAGGGTCTCGGGGGGATCTCTCTGTGTCTTGCATTAGGAGAGCTGGTTGAACCTCTTACGTATCATATTTTAACACGGGCTTTTGAGTAGCTTTAATGAAAAATGGAAGAATCGCAGGTGCGGAGAGGAAAAAAACGTGTTTGTGCTGCGAGGCTTTGTGCGGGCAGCTGCCGGACAGATCGCGCTTTGTGGAGTGTTGTCCGTGTCAGGGCCCGCTGTGTTCTGCGAGCCCTCAGATGCCACAGCAGTGTTTGGCCTTCCCTCTCTCCTTTTTTCAAACGTTTTGCTACATTTTGCTTTGGATTAATTTTCATAATTTTAATTCATGCTTTTTTATGTTTTGTTTCTTTCAGTTAATCACACACAGACTTTCAGGCCAAGAGCGGACTTGGTGCTTTCATGTGTTAAGTTGCTTGAGTTCCCCACCTTGTGACCCTCCTCATAACATTGTGTGCGTGGACCAAAGTGAAAGAGAAAATGAGCATCTCCGGTGGTTGCAGTGTAACGACTTGCTGTTATCTGTGCAGAGCTCTCAGTAGGTTTCAGGAAGTAACTCCACCATGTAAATTTTTTTAAACAAAGGCAACTAATCCCTGGAGCAAGGCGTTTGGTTCTAAACCTAGCGACTGAGCAGCCGTGCATAAATGACCATCACTGTGCGTCTGAACTCAGCTTACCCAGCAGCTCAATGCTTGCTTTCTAAACTTTTAACTTCTTGTATTGGCTAAGGTGACTGCTTGAGCCCTTCCTCCCTCATACGCCTTCCTCTGCACATGCAGAGACGTGAGAAGTGGCATGAAGAGTGCTGAAACTTTTATTTTTCTAACAAAGTCTGGATTTGAGTCAGTTTAGAACAGGCGAAAAACCCAGTGCTCAGAATTTCTGCCCTGGGAATCTTAGTCCCAGTAACCAACCCTTAACCCCATAATTATATATTTTAATTCTGAATTTCTCTAAATATTTTCTTCATCATTTATAATATATATATATATATATATAGAGAGAGAGAGGTTAAAACTCATGGGACAATGTTTTGAATTTTCTTTACTGCTAAAGTAGAACTTCTATATAGAAAGGTTTTCCGTAAGGCTGTTGTACGATGTGGAACTACAGGCTTCGTGCAGCTTTTCTCTGGTCATTTACCAGCACATTTTACTGTGGTGTAAAAAACTAAGCAGTCGTCTTTCCTTTTAGGTTGTTTTAAAAAGGAAAAGAAAAAAAGAAAAGCCATAGACATGTGCCTAATCAGGAGAATCCCCAGATCATGATTTATGCACCGTATTTATGCTGATCACCTCCCTTCCTCCTAGAGGTGCTTCCTTTTACCCCTCTGTCATGCCTAGAAATCCCAGCCTTGTTTTCCAAGGTTAACTGAGCTTAGAGGAATAATTCGGATCGATATCATTTCTTTCCACTCAAACCACTTTGTAATAAAGCAGGACAGTAACTGAGTAGAGACTGACTTGCTCTGTTGTCATGGAAAAATAGTTGGACCCAATTCCATCAGCCAACAGACTAAAAGAAAACAAGTCTTTAATATTAGCCCCCATGTGGCGTCTTTAGAGTTTAAAAAACACTGGCTGGCTAAGTGTTAGTTGTGAGTGTGTGCATTTTTTGGCTATTAACGGTAAAGGATTTCTCTTATTATTTTCTCCAAGGCTTGTCTGTAAGCTAAGCGGTTAGCGAATTCCTTACCTGACTTGCAGGTGGAGGGGCACGGCCTCGCAGCTGGGCCTTTGCAGGTCTGCTGGAAGGCAGCGTCTCGCTGGCTCGTAAGATGAGGCTCTTCAGCTTCCTTATCCCATTAGAGCAGCTGTTTTTTCCCCGGAATACATGCTCAGGTGTTAGAAGTTTTCACGTGGACATTGGCCTCTTACAAAGATGTACTGAAAATCACACCAGTGTTACTTGATGCTTGTGTGCAAGAACCTCACAAAAACTTCACAGGTACCTTTGGGAACAGACCTTCAAAGAGGAGAAATTGTGCGTGCTTACGAGGAGTCTGCTGAAAGCTGAACGTGTAATTAAGGCTGTGCCTCTGAGTTAGACTTTAAAGAGTCACTTTGAACTGTTAGGAGGGCTAACGTGCTTTTCTCCAAGGGAGACGTGCGAGGGACGCAGCCCGTAGTTACAGGAAGACACTTCTAGCTGCCGATTGACTGAAATCCAATCATGTAGCAAATTAGGGGCATGATTTTGATTATTACTGACGAGAGAAACTCTGGTGCACTAATTGCCTGAGTAAGCAGGGCTGGTTGGTTAATGGTTTTGCTTCTCGAGGCCGATGCTGGCGAAGGCTGGAATAAAGCTCCAACTGACACTAGTGCGTGTGCAAACAGCTGCCTCACCATTGCTTGTCCAGGCGCTGTTTTTGTCCTGATCTCATGCTGCAGCCAACAAGATCTATGCAAATGACTTCTTTGTGCCCTGGCTCAACAGAGGTCAGCTCTTTTTTCCTAGAGTAACAGATAGTTCAGAATAATGATAGCAATAAAAGAGTATAAACCTTCAAACCCGTGGGCATTGTGGAGAAAGTCCCAGCTTTTTCTGAAGAAGACATTCAGAATGTATGTAACAATATTTTGATGATGATGATGATCTATACGTTGACTTTCCTTTGGGCTGGACGTACCTGTTTCTTTTAGCTATTTGTCAACCTCAACTTCATCAGGGTCAATCAACTCTTCAGAGCAATCAACATCAAAATCTTCCCCACAGAACTCAGTTTTTTATTCTCTAGTACTTGATTCTTCCTTCGTGACTGAGACAAGATTTAAATATGTGGTATATAGGGTAGTTCTCTATCTTACTTTTATTTAATGAGCTACAAACACATTGTGATGCTAATCTCGCTCCAGTCTGAAGATTTACGTCTTGTAGGCTAGAAGAAGCAAGGCCTTTCAGAAGTGACTGAAGCTGTTCAGTTACACATCTTTCAGCCGTGTCATTCATTTATCTGTAAAAGGTTGGTATTAATGGGAAAAACTGTCTTTTTTTTGTCATTTAAACATTGACCATCATGTATATTGTCTGCTTTCTAATGTAAAATGTGTTTTTAGGGGCTTTAAGTTTTGCAGGCTTCGTGTCTGCTTGTGGTGAGCTCCCCGCAGGGTGCAGAAGGGGTGTTTAGCTCAGAGCAAGTCTGAAGAGCTCTGGGGATGTGCCCGTGCGGCTTTAGCATGTTTCTGACGCGCTGCATCCGTTTGCTTTGTCATTCTGAATGTGTTGGTTTTTTTTTTACTTTCAGTTCTTTCCACTCACTTTGTACTTTTATTTTCTTTTATTAAATCTCACCTGTATTTTGAGTTTTTGTGGTGTCGTTTATTTAGCAGTGGATTTCCTGTTACCTAGTTGAAATAACAATGCGTAATGGTGCAAAGCTTACCCTGATCACAGCGTACCTTCTGAATACTGGGAACACTCAAAAATAAAATTAACTTCTACATCATACCAACTGCAGAAAGGACATCTGTGATTTGTGGAGAGATTCTAGGGCATTAATCCAAACTCCATCGCTGTTCAGGCAAAAGCTGCCTTTAAGCTCGTTGGTTCTTCTCCTTTGTGGGGTCTTGTGACTGAGGGGAGACTTACCGGCAGTTTTGCTGCTGTAGCGATGCCCAAACAGGTGATTTAAGGATAGGGTGAAAAGGGAGCAGAAATGGACAGTGGCAGTGTCAGAGGGGTACTTCTTATAAACCAGAGCGGAGTGCTTTTTCTGGAAAAAATGCTTCTTACCACGTTACCTTGGCCACATCACGGCCAAAGAAGTGCACAGCTTCACTTCGGGTTTCTCTTTTCAGGGACTGCTGATGAAATTTTTGCTTAAAGCTCTGTTCTTGGTGTCGGTTCTGTGGGGCATTGCCACCCGTGAAGCTATGCTCAGTTAACTGTGTCTCTGGGTTTTATTTGCTCCTGGACTGAGCTCAGTGCTGCATTTGGGGCAAAAACAAAAAGCGGAGCTTGGCTGATGCACGGTGCTGCTGAAGTGGTGCCTCCGACTGAAGCTTCTTCTGCCCCCCGATGTCAGGAACAAAACCAAGTCGGTGCTACTGGCTGCTTCTGAAATCTTTGTAGAATACTTACGGGAATACTTACCGTGCTGTTGCTGCAGGGCCTGGTTCGTGTAAGAGACCTTTGCTTTTTGCATTTAACATGCAGCTTGCTTTGAAGGGCACTGGGCAGCCCTGCTCCCCCTGTGCAGCCTGCTTGCATCCCGCTGTTGTATGGGGCCGGGCTGGTTCCCCAGCACCAGGCCCCGCGCTGCCAGGCCCCGTGCTCGCACCTGCAGGGCGCTGACCAGGAGCCGAGCCTGGGCTGTGTTAGGGTCGTGTCACTTGGGCCTCTTCGGTTCTTGAACGATGAGCCTGAAACGGGGATGCTGCAGCTGATGCCAACTGGTTTGTATGAAACGTTTCACAGACGTTGCCATCCCAGTACTTTTTTAAGCCAAATCTTCTAGGAGGCCAGAGAAGGGCATAGGGTGATGTATGTAGGTGAGTATGTAACCACAGGAGCAAGGTTAAAATAGCACAAGTGTTGCTGAATGAACAAAGTCCCTAAAGATGCTTGCAAGGCCGTGAGAAATGTGAAATGTTTTTATATAGAAACAATCCTGCAGTGAGGTAGATACCGCTCAAGTTTTACAGTTTCAGAGCAGAAGCTCAGTGACCGAGGCCCTGGGCCATGCCCGTGCTTTCAAAAAGCAGCCCCAAACCCAGCCTCGTTCCCTCATCTCGCTTCCTTGGCTGTTGGATGGGGAGAACTGCGGAGCTCTGAGGGCTGGAACCTGGGAGCCTGGGCACGGTGCGGGCAGGCTGTGGTGCCTGCGGTCCTGGCGCGGCTGGAGCAGGCACGAGGCACCTCAAATGGTGTGTCAGCAGTGTGCCCTTGTTAAAATGTCAAACCAGTCCTCCGGTCACCAGTCCCAAACCAGATCTTGGCAGCCATGAGAGCTGCTCCAAGCTGTGATGGTTTCAGTCCCCAAGTCTCCTCCTGCACGCTCCCAGGCGGCCTGCATTGTTTGTACTTTGACCTTTCGCGCTGTCTCTACCTCCTGTAAATAACTGAAACTTAAACATTGATTCTCTTTTGTTCTTTCTGTAGCTTTTTTAGTCTTCCCAGCGCATGCTCCATAACAACAGGAAGACATGTTAATTAGAAGATTTATTAAGGCCAAAACATCTCATGCAGAAGAAATTAATTGGTGCTTTCACCTTTAAGCTTGCCATATATTGCACAGAAGAGATTATATAGCAAGGACTAAGATGCTCTGAATCGTTTGATTGGGAAGAGTTTGCTTGATCAGGTTTCTTGATAAAGGCGAAATCTGAGGTACTTTCCAAAAGATAAACTGCTAATTAAGGCTGATGCATGGCTTGCACTGAAACCAAACCACTAATCTCAGGGTGAGAGCCTGGACCAGGCACTTAACACTGTGACTAAACTTCCCAAGGGCAGGGGAACGAGGTCGGGTTAGTGTGAGACAAGCTTTCAGCTTGCTGCTTGAGCTGCCCCTGTAATGGGATTTTCATTTGTTCCTCTCCTGGTCTGGTTCTGGGCTGTAACCTGAGCCCTCCTAACGCCCTTAACGCTTCAGCTGGACTCTGGCGTTTCTTAGCAATAACTTCTGTGTAGCTTTCTTTCTGTAGACTTACAGGCTTTACAGCCTAAATCCCCAAGCCTCAATTTGTTCAGTTTTCCTAGGGCTGTAACCCGCGTGCCTCACAATTAACCCCTCTCCCCTCACAATTAACCCCTCTCCCAAAGCCCCCTGCGCACTCGCACTTCTTCGGTTACCGGCGCTCCTGCCTGGCCAGCCCCGACTGCTGCAGTCCCTGCTGGGATGTGCTGGGTAAGAACAGAACCGGTCTAAAGGACAACTAAATGTAGTTTGTTAAGGGAGGGGAAACGGTTTAAAGCTGGAGTCTCGGCATTCCGGGCTTTATGTTCTGCATTTACAGCAGACCGACTTCCCCTTGCATAAATAACTTGTTTAAAAAAGGGAAAAAAAAAAAAAAAAAGCTCGATGTTTGTGTCCGAGGCTGACTTCTCAAAGGAACAGGGCAAGGCCCTAGTTTACCTTCATTTTAAACAAACTTGTAAATGAATCTCAGGAATGACCTGCTTGTACCAAAGTTGGGTTTAATAAAAATAGAACTGACATGTTTAACAAACATCTGTTAAATGCGTTTTGTACGCTAATTATATTCACTGGAAGAACACAGTGCTTTGTCCAAATTCACAATCCTCGCTGTCGTTCCAGCTTCCCCCCGTTAACCCTCCTGTCCCGTGTGTGTGTTGGATGTACCCGTACGGCCAGGCCCTGGGCTGGCTGCTGCCAGCAGCCCCCGGTGCCACGGCTGGAGGTAACGCCCGGGCTCACGTCTGCGGTGGGTGAGGAAGGCCACAAGCTGTAAATGTTTGATGAAGGAAACGTTCGTTTAGAGCATCACTGAATTCTGAAAGGAAAATCATCAAAGTCTGCTGGTAGGCACACTTGAAATCTTCAGCTGCTCCCCTGATCTGCACCATGAAAGTTTTCATGTTGTGGGTTTTTTTTTTCCATTTTTTCCAAAAGATTTTTTTTCAAACCTGCAGCAGAGAGAGGCTGTCCCTCTGTGCACCGTCCCTGCTGCCCACTGCTCCTCCGAGGGGCAATGAAAGGTGCTCGCACCCAGCACGGGTGGGAAGGAGCCAGCACGGTGCCGTGTCCGCCTCGCCCTGGGAGCTGCTGGGGCCTCTGCAGGTGTAGTGAGATTGCTTTAGGATCTTTTTAACCCTGGTGGTGATCCTGGCGGGGTGACGGTAGGTGAGGGGAAGAGATCCTCCCGTAGCTTGCCGTGTTTCCAAACCACAGAGCCCAGGCAGGCAGCTGGGCTGCGTTCACACCCCAGGGAGGGGGAGAAAACAGCCTTTCTGCCAGGTCAAGGGAATTCCCCGTAAGAACTGTTTGGAAGTACTCTGTAAATGTTCTCTGGAGTTTTGCAGGGACTGAGTATTCCCCAAACAAACCTCACAAAACTGGCCCTCAGCACGCCGGGTGTTTGCCAGCCGTGCTGGCTGAACCCAGCGCGTTCTGCCAGAACTGGTGTGCGGCAGAATGATTGTGGGGCCCAGGGGTGAGCAAACTGCAGGTAACGCAAGCCTGAGGGAGGGAACGACCTGTGTTTGTAGTGTGCATGCAAGACATAATGCATGCGGACAGGCACTGAAACAGGAGATAGTCATCGTCTGTGAAACTTGGCCAGGCAAAATGCTTGTTCTGTTCCGGCTCTCACCTGGGGGCGTGCTGTGTTGGTCCTGTTACTGGTAACTCATCCAGAGTCAGTGAAAGGCTATAAACAGCCTCGGACTTGATTCTCCCAGTGAGAAGGGCAAATGCTGTCGTTCTGTAACAAGAACGGTCCCACGAGTTAGTTCCTTTATCCTAACTCGGCACTGGGAGAAGTGTGGGCAGGAGCTACCAGAGAGAAGCAGGGTGCTGGGGAGCAGGCAGCCTCCAGCTGCACTGCTCCCATTCCAGTTTGTCATCCTGCACCCCGACTGGGAACACGGGGCTGTGCTGGGCCTCTCAGCACTGGCTTCACCTTTTAGATTTAACTCCCCATGAACGTGCACTCTTAAATGGGGCTCAGATTGCACTGCTGGGGGGGCGGGAGGGTGTTGAAAAGCAGGCCTGTTGGTTTCTAAGGTGTGATCCAGCATATGGGCAAGAAACTATGTGTACAGGCTCAAAGCTGGGGTGAAAAACAGATAGGAGCTGTCGTGGTGTGAAGGTAGAGCATGCTAATTACTGCGTGCAGAATTTTTCTGCTACCATTTCCATTGGTTAATGCAGCTGGCGAAGATGCTGGAGATGTGGTAGGGGAGGAAAAGCAGAACTAGACACGAGAACGAGACGCGCCCCAGCTTCCTGCAGGGGCTGCCGTGGGCATTACCTTTTTGCTGGCCTCTTTGTGGAGCACACCGAGAACACGCAGACTGAGATTATATTTTATTTAAAGTAAACTACAAAAGACAACTTGCCTCCTTCAGAAAGTCGGGCAGTCAGGTCACAGCTTGATAGAAAAGGAAGGTGCCACACTGGGGGAGGAAAGAGCCCTACCACAAAGAGAAAACCTTCCCTGCGGGATGTCGGTAGGGTTAATAAATAACAGCACAAGCAGGCCACTGCCCAGCTCCCGGCTGCAGGACACCTTGTAAACGTGTCAGGGCTGGAGGGGAGTGCTGAGCCCTGCTCCTGGGGCATCCCCCGGCGTGGGACCGGGCTCCCCCTGCAGCACAGCACTCACAGCGTGCAGCAGCTTTGGCTTGCCTCGTGGGAACACCTTTGCACCTCTGCTCATGTGTCTCTTGCACCAGGTCTGTGATAGGTGTTTCCTTCTGGAACACTTGGGCACTGCTTTCTTTGCGGTTTCAAAAGAAAAGCTCGACTTTCTCCCTGCACAAATATGAGGCTGATTCTTTCCTCAGTACCAGCTCTGGCAAAATCTAAATGTAAGACTTTGGAAAGCTTTATCTATTAACAGAGCTGCTCAGGACATCACTCCTGCAAAGCTCGCAGTTAGGGGCTTTCTCTCCTACGAGGTAAGATGAGCCAAGGAAGGAAGGCCACGAAATTTCTTCCTGCACTGGTGAGCGCTGCTGCCAAGCAGTGAAAGGATTTCCTTGCTCCTCTCTTACCCCTGCTCCCTATTCATTTATCCAGCATCGCTGAGACACCTGCTCAGCACGTAGCCTGTGCTGGGCTCCATGGAAGCCTCTCCTGTTCTGTGACAGACTTGCAGGTACGGTATTGTTACTCATACAGTACTGTCTGGATTATAACTTCTAACTAGTACAACTAGCACCTGAAAATGCTGGCCTGTTGTGTAAAACACAGCAACAAAAAACCACACATGAATTTTCAAAGAACATGTAAGGCCATTTTTAAAAGTGCAAGAGAAGCTTAAACTGACCTTTGTAGGTTGTAAAACTGCTTTGCTATAGAGATTAACAGTTAACAAAAACTACTCTGGTAGTGGTAAGGAATTAGTTGAAGGCATTTTCCATTGTCCAGCTTGGTAAGACAGGAAAAAAAAAAACAGCCTGGAGGGCACAGGCTGGGCAGTGCTGTCTGCGGCCAAGAAGTGATCTCCCACAGCTCCCGGGAACGTGGAGGGGGCCTTTAACGGCCCAGGAAGGAGCACGGACCTCAGAACCCTTGGATCCAGGGTAAGGACTTAAGAAAAATTAAATGGCTTGGCTCACGGCCTTGTCACTGTTAAATGAAAACCTTGGTCCTACCTGAGGGCTACTCTTATAGAGCCAGCAGTGGGAGCTCCCCTTCCCTGAAAACAGCTCCTGTTTCGCTCTGCCATGGGGCAAGTCACATTAGCTCCAGTAAGAGAACGATGGAGTGGGCCGGATAAAATAGATGTTTCATCTCAGCAATCTTAAAAAATAAACTGAGGCATGTGGTGCTCTCTGGCGCAGCTCGTAGCCTTCTGCCAAGCTGGTCCCTGAGTTGTGGGATTGTGACCGATCCCTCCCCTCCCCAGCTTTCTGTATTTACATGATGTTAAAAACGAGGGGTAGCAAACACTGCTAGAAAATGCATAAATAGGAAAAATAACACCATTTTGTCGTTATCCTCTGAAAGACACAGCAGCACCCTTACTTTGTTGTGTCTGTTTGCTGGGACCTACTGGTCCCACGGGTGCTGCTTCCAAGGCAGGATGGTCTCCACTAGTCCCTTTCAGGTGCCTGTAAGGGAGGACAGGGGGAGCTGCCTTCTCCAGGCCTCAGCTGAGGGCAGAAGCCGCCCACGTGCCCCCTCCCACCATCCACTCCCCCATCCTCACTGTACAGGTGGCTGAATCCATCGTAGTATTCATCTGTCTCCATGGCGTCGTCAGGAATTTGGGCTGGAGTAGATGTGAAAGCTGCTGAAACGGGCTGCCTTACAGCCACCCTCAACCTCGCTTGCTGGGAATGTTTCAATCCAGAAGGGTAAGGGTAGGCTAACCTTGCCTCGGGATGGCCCTGGATGGCTTGAGTGATCGGATAAAAAATATAAATGGCATTGGAGGGCTGCAAACGCATTAGCTCTCGATCCACAAACTCTTTGCAGTGGATGAATTCAGTACTGGTAACCTGGAAAGAAAGATTTTTTTTGGTAAGTTCACCATAAATTATTGTCTACTCTGGCCACTGTTACTGTGACTCTAATTAGCGGGAGGGCAGGGATAGGCTGTATTGGACACCTCAACAGATGCATATCAGCAATATGCATATTGACCCTGATGCAAAACATTTAATCAGGAGCTCCTGAACCTCTACACAAAAGGTGGGTGAGTGCTCCCTCTCCTTTTAGGAGGCTGTGATGTCCAGTAGGGATAGCAGACAGCTACTTATTTCAAAGACAAAGTGACAAAATGAGTCGATGGTAAGCTGCCGACCTGGGACATCTGCCTTTTAAACCTATACTCTTAAAACGCACGTGTTTTATGAAGCTGGAGAAAAGTTTCAAAAAAACAGAGCTTGCCTTCTGTATGTATCTTACAAGCTAAGTTGATTAGATTTTAAAAGCAACGTAACTGCTTTTAAAGTTCTCACCGTCTTCAGTGGGAAGCTGGGGACACAGTGCGTGGGCAGCTTTGGGGGTGCTTTCAGCCACTCCCAGGATGGGAGACTCTCCTTGGTCAGGGGGCAGGGAGCTATCTGGGGCCCAGCTCTTTTGGAGACCTCCTTTCCCTGCCAAAGGGAAGGCCCCAGCCCTTAACAATTTCATTCCTTCTTCAGATAGCACTAGCAAAGCCAGAACACGGACACAGGCTTCTCAGAAATCTGCAGTGCAATGTGGGCCGTAAATACACGTGCCCTTCATTTATTTATTTATTGGTGTCCCGGCCTCGAGATCTGCAGCCAAAGGCCATTTTGATTCCTACCTGTGCTTTTTTTAGCAGATCAGTAATAACAGGAAACCAATCAGGAGTCAGCCTCTCCAACTCTAAGGTGATGATCACCAAGGCCAATGTGGAGCCCTTAAACTGCACTAGTTGGTGGCACGCCATACAGTGCTGTAGCTGTTTGGTCAAGAATGCAACGTGGCGGGAAGGATTCGTCTGAGGCTGCCCATTTAGTAGATGGGGCCAGTTGGACATCACCATGGCATGGAACTGGAGAGAAGAAAAAAAAATATATATATATTAAAAAAAACAGAGGTCAGTGAACTTTGTATGTTTTCGTATGTTATCAGCCAGACGTACAGACTAATTTCATCCCGTATCAGGAATCCAAGAGGGTTTCCCCCCATCCCCACCCTTTTTTTTGTGTTTTGTGTTTGTACTTGCCAACCACTGAACTGTTTTTGAGCTTATAATGAATGTAAAAGGTCTGTGTTTCCTAACAACTTCTGAAGTTTCTATGTTATCCAGATTGCTATCTTGGAGATTCAGTTCAGACCAGCAGACATGAGTAGAGTAAAACCAGTAACAATGTACTCTGAATTTAGTGAGGAAACAAGCACCTAAGAAAGGCAGTTTTTACAATCAGCAGCCTAAGATGGCTTAATATTTGCACATAACCTTATAAAAGGGATCCAGGATGTTTGTATGACAAGATTTTTGCCTTACTAGCACATGATCGTTTCTTGAAGACAAAGTTTAATTGTTTCTATCAAATATTTAGTAACTGCAATGTGAACTAAGTGCCAGATTGGGGTGGTCTAATTGCATAAAACAAGGGTGAATTATCAGTGGAATGAAAAGGAAAATGGTTTAAGAAAAACCTGTGTGTGAAATGTAGCAAAACTGACAGCTTTCTATGTACAGTATTAATAGAATGGAAATAGTTAGAAATATTTTTGCAGTGTGTATTTAAAAAAAATAAAAATGGCGTATAGTTGTGCTTTATGAGAATCTTTTTAATGTCCTTTTTAGTTGTCCTTTAAAGATGGGAGTAATTTTTTTGAGCAAAATGAAAGGTTTTAAATAGCAGTTAATTTAAAAAAGAAGAATAATAAAAAATCACTGTAGCATTCGTCAGAAGGCTTGCAGATAGCTAAGAGCCGGCAGTTTGCAAAGCACTGGGGGAAGGATGTGTGGGTGTGTATGTGCGTGCATACGTGTTTTCTAGTATTATTTGATAAGCTGTTTCTTTAGACAAAAAAAAAATTCAAAACTTAGTGCTTACAATGTTTAAGAAATCCATTGGTGTTGCCGTGTAAAGATCCCAGTGAAGCTTATCTAGTATAATTCTTTCCATTCTCAAGATCTCAGCTGGAGAGCGTTTACAACCACTCTGCACTGCGAGCATCTTCACCGATGGTATTACCTGTAAAAAAAATAAAAATAAAGAAGGCACCTTCCTACGCAGTGCTGTGTGCATTTCTCTGTGTTGTGAAGGGCTCTAACAACTCTGTACCCATCCCAAAGTGCTACGCAGACCGCTCGTTCGGGAGAGCACTCTCCTTAGGTAGCTCACAATAAATGAGGACTGGCCCTCACTCACCACAGGGCAGGCGGCTACAACCCAAGACCCACCGCAAGAGCGATGCTGTTCACCTCCCGGGGCACTGTGAGCCTCCTGAAGGCTCCGTCAGTGATGCACGTTCCCTGCTACCACTCTCATTAGCTTTGCTCCCCTGACAAGCTAGGAGGAGGCTTCCTGTCTCACAGAGCCTTCTGTAGTTGTCTGGTTTCCTGTGGTCATTGACTCAGCTTCTCCTTTTTAGCTGAGGGGAAAAGAATAACCTCGCCATGATACGTCTTAAAAAGGCTACGATGAGCATTTCGCTGCAGCAGAGGAATCTGAAGAGAAGCACGTCTGACTCCAATGCCTAGGTTTTCTGTTCTTTTTAAAAACAGAATGAAGGAAAGAGGAGAAATACTCTCTGAAATGCTTTTCAAGGTCTGTTTGGCTCATGTTTTAAGTGTCTGAAGAAGCCTATCAGTGCGCTTCTGCCATGAGAGATTTTAGCTGTATGCACTGGATGATTATCCCTTGTAATCTCACACTTCCATGGGTATTTGCTGGTTTTACGTGCCCACCCTGAGGTGCAGACCTGAATCATTTCTTCACCAAGTTCAGGAATTAGTTTTGACTCCAAGCAAACTCATCCATTTTAAACTTCCTCTGAAGAACCTCTGCTCTGTCCTGCCTACCCTACCCTCCCAGGACTTGTCACAGGAGAATTAGAGCACTTTGATGTTGTGCACACAAAGCTGTGCAAGTATGTCCTGACTGTCCCCCCAGACCAAGTTTTACTGCAAGCTGTGCATTCTGATGAGAAGAGAGAGGTTTGAGTGCAGGAGGGAAATGCATAAGTAAATACAAGTCCTTCATCCATAAAGGTCACAACTCTTCCACGCACCGGTGAAAAAGGACTGAAAATGTTACTGCCACCCCTTAAGGCCTACTTAGGGTAAACAAACGCAGACCTCCTCGTTATGTCCAAGTCGTCAAAAGACCTGGAAACACCAATAACTTGAACTAAAGAGATGAGTTTAGAGTATTTGCAATTATAAACATACAGACCTCATCTTCTTCGTTGGTTTTTGCTGCAAGGACAAGGCAGGAAATTGCTATGCACTGAAGATATTTTAATTGGGCCTGAAGGGAGAAAAGAAAACACTGGGTAAAGAAGGTAACAGTCTTGGGAGAAATAATTGGCATTCAACTACGGATGCGCAAGTTTCAAATTTTCATTTCAGTTACAGCTGTTTCTGAATTAGTTTAGCTGCAATAAGATTCATTTGAAGCCAAAAATAGATCAAGGAAATCCAAAGTGAAACAAAATAAATCCTCTTTGTGCTGCAATTTTTATTCAGGTATCCCACGATTTTAGATGACACTATGCAACAGTATTTACAATGCAGTGCTCCTCCTCTTCTTAACAAATATATTAATATGCTTTTTTTCAAGTGCCAGTATAGGTCTGACCAGAATTAAGAGCTGCAAGGGTCAGTTCAACTCCTTCCTTTACTGTTGCTCAAACTGCAGAAAAAGTTGGCCCCACAGTTTGGTTAAAAGTCATGATTTCAAAACTAACACACTAAAAGTGATAATGCGAATGTTTTCTGTTTAGCAGAGACAACCGCTGATACGTGAGTTCTTTATACTTATCGTGGCATTTGGACTGCAGGTCACACAGACTTCTGCTGAGGACTGTGAATCAGCAGAACCTCGGCAAACACTCGCGTTTGTACGTATGCCTAAAAGCATCCCCCCGTGAAGACCCTGACTGCTCCCTAAATCTGCTGCCAAACACAGTCCCTGCTTTATGTATAAACTGGTTACGTACTCCCTACATCTGCAGTCAGTAACCTAACCAGACAAAAAGCTGACAGATTCTCTACCTTTACCGACGCCAATAACCGGTTAAGGATGCTGACAGCTAAGGCGAATGTTTCGGGGTAGAACTGGAACTGAGAGCTGATTTCTGCAATCCAGAGAACTGTTTTCTCATAACATGACGGAGAGATATCTGTACCCTGAGGGGAAGAAAAAGTTAGAAATAAAAAAGGCAGTTAGTGCTTTGATGATTTTGTTAACATATCTCCAAAGGAAGACTCAAATCATCCCAAGCACCCTAATTAACATTTCAGATGTCTCGAGGCTTGAAATGAAGAAAGTTGCCCTGTGTCTGCAGAGCGAGGGAAAAGGCAAATGTTGGCGTAATTTAAAGCACTCCTCCAGCTTGCCCAGCCAGGCAGGCTCTCGCTGCACTTACAGGCACTTCGTACTGGAATTTTACTGGAGGGCTGGATGGGGCAGCACACAGCTCTCCCCTTGCACAAGGCGTACAAATCTCCAAGCTCAGCTCTGATGAATAAGGTGCTGAGTGTGCTCATTATTTCCCTCTCCAGAGAACACTGAAGCCCCTCCTGCAGCACACATTTGCATTCAAACACCCTCAATGGGGAGAAAGGCATGAGTCAAGGGCAGGTTCTGATTTACTCTTCCAGATTTTTTTAACAGCCCTTGAATTTGCTCAGCCTTGGGATCACAGCGGTCAGGAGAGAATACCTTCAGGGTGAGGTGGTGGAAAACTGGCACTTTCCAAATCCTGGTCTCTCTGGCTAAGGCATTTTCCAGGAAGCAGGCAAGTCTCGAGCTCTCTGGAGGTCCAGGGCACTTCATAGCAACTCTTTGAGCCAGTTTCCCAGGCGGCAGCCGCTGTCAAAACCAAGAGAAGGATTATAAAGCGATATCCCAGCTCCTTGTAACAGGTACGATTTCCTCTCAAGATGTTCGTCCAGTGCTGAGAACGAGACAGGAGCAGCCATACAACGTGTGTGTTCGCTGATAAGCAAAGAACAATTCTGGCATACATTTTCCCAGGGGGAAGCTGATGATGGAAGAAAACATCAGATAGCTAAACAGCGCAGTCTCGCTTTCTGACTCTCGTGTTGTGTAAAAGCTTCCTTGAGCCATCCAGGGTCGAGCAGTACGTGTCGCTCCGTTTACTGCCTCATACATTCAGCTCCCCATTTGCGGAGTTAAGTTGCAACCTGTTAGCTGCAGATCCCAAGTTTCTGGCAAATAGAGGCCTATTCTTTCTACAAAAAAGCATCCGAGATGATTGTTCTTCAGAGATTTTTTTTAATTTCCCAATTAACATTTTTCCTTAAAGCAATCTAATCTGTCTCTGTTACAGCTGAAGACATGCAACAGCTTCGGGAACACCACTCTCCTGACTGTGTATGTACTTACATGTAATAAATGCTCAGAATACCACCACCTAAACGATAAACACTGGGGATGTCTCAGCCTGAAACAGCGTTTTAATGCCTATCTCATATTCCAGTCTTTAACGGGAAAAGAAAAAAAGGGGGGGGGAACAAAAAAAAATGTTACTAAATCTACGATTTCTGCTTTTCTTTGTAAACATAGCGGAGGAGAAGGGCTTCCACATCAGCGCTTGTGGGAACTTCGAGCTATTATTTCTCAAACAATTTCTCACTCTCTCTCGAGTGTCCAGAAATACCCCGCGCTGACACGAATGCTCTGTGACCACCCTGCTCTCCTAAGCTGCTGTCCCACGACGGGCGCGCCTCCCCGCACACCATTTGGCTCTCGCTGCCGCGGGATCCCGAAGAGCAGCCGAGCCCGGACGCCTTCAGCGGAGGGCGAGCCCGGTGTGATGCCGAGCCCCCTTCAGGCACCGCCACCACGACGAAGCCAAGCAAAGGCTCCCCCTGCAAGGCAACCGCCACCCCCCCGGGGGCACCGCCGCGCCCCTCCCGGGAGCCCGGGGCGATCCGGGACCACCGCGGGGTGC